>OX439139.1:167379127-167979127 GCA_949318255.1 Pollenia labialis | reverse complement strand
AAAAAATTCCAGTTAATACTATTTTGGCAAAATTTCTATCAAATGTCACGTACGATGACATGGAAATGCCCATATGTGAGTATGTTAGGTTTTAATAACATGTATTATGACAATTTTAGCATGCAAATTGTACAAGTGAGCCTGCCTGAATATGTGTTATTTCCACCACCATTTTAATATATTCGGGCGCCATATTAATATTTTATAACTTGTTCAAAAATATATGTGTTAATTAAAAATAAAATAACTGACATAAATCGTAATTGGGTAAATACAAAATCCCCTTGGAAAAGTTAAAATGCAATGCACTTTAGAAAATAATAATAATAAAAAAGTAAATATAGGGTATCACATCCGAGGTCCTGTATAAACACAAAGGAAATCGTTTAAAGTAAAACCAAAAATTTAAGGTTTAGGTCGACTTTAAGATATACTTTTTTTGCTTAATTTAGGATTCCTTTGAATGCTTAAGGGTTTGTTATTTACCTTCTTAGCAAAATATTATTATAATTTTCGATCCCTTGGCATTAGAGGGTTCCATAAGACAACGATATCGTCTAGATCCCGTAATAAATTCATGAAAAATAAACTGAACAAGTCTTAAAAATCTTATAAACAGGCAGATGAAATAAATTTTTTTTATTTTTATTTTTAACGAACAGTTTTAAAACAAATTTTTGTTACTTTAATTATTCACTAATTTTTATTAGCTTAAATTCAAATTTCACTTAAATGGTTTTCGCTTCTCTGCTTTTCTTAGCAGTGTGTAATAGCCAGCGCATATATCAGCGCTCATGTAGTTTTCGTGCTTCGAGAAACTTAAACATTTTTTACTGGTTATACCTTCAATTCTGTGATGAAGGTATACTAACTAAGTTGGTCATTCCGTGTGAAATTTTTTCATATTCATTTAAGTCTCCATAAAGTATATTTATATAAATTTATTTTCTTTAATAGGACCAGCACTCTGGGGATGACCCCTACTAATGCTATGCATTGTGTTGGGACTAGGAAATAGGTTGCGGAAGGGGTATAGAAGGAGTAGAAATTGTGAAAATTCGACTTGAACTTATTCATGTTGAAAGTGAGAGTCAAGACTTCAGCAGAAAGGTTATCCCACATACAAACAGTCCGGTCGTATTATTCCTGTAACGCGTTGTAAGATGCTCCGGCCAATCATCCAAAAAAGGATAAGCTGTTAAGGAAAAACGTGTATTACGAACAAAATTACGGGTTTCGGAAACAAGATTTCTAATTTCATCAGAACAGGCAAATACAACCCACATTGCGACGGTGCTCAATGGAGTCAATAGAATAAGATAACCTACTGTCCCCAATGAGAACCTTCGCCCTCTCCTGCTCGCGGTCGAGAAGTTCCAAAATAGACTTCGAAGAGCCGGCCCAAACATGAGAGATGTATTTCATTCGCGGTTGGATATAGGTGATATAAATAGTAAGGAGATCAGATCACTTACAGCATCAGTATCACTTGCACCTTGATCCGTTGTGCGTTTATGCGTCAGCATACAACATTCTGTTTCATAGTACCAACATAGGATACGCTTAGGGTTGCCATACGGCCTGGAATGACCTGGATTGCCCAGTTTTATTTTGGGTATTGTAAGTAAAATTTGACTTTTTCTTATAGTTACCTGCATTTTCAAATTGTCCAATTTTTTTTTTCAAAATCCAGGTGAATTTTTTCTATTGTCCAGTTATTTTGGTGTCTAACAACCCTAGATTTGCTTGATCTACAATCAAATGATTACAAATGGCAAAGGTTGCTGTCATCTGCAAAAGTGTTGGAAGTTTGACATAAAAAATGAATCCCTGAATGAATCTTGAACTCGTTTGATGAAACCTCTTCAAAAACAACTCGATTACTGCGATCTCTGAGAATGCTCGATATAAATCGAGAGAAATTATCGTCGGCACCAAATGCAAAAAATTTTGACATGAGTGCACCATGCCAGAATCTGTCAAACGCCTTGGAAATATTTAAAGCAGTTACCATACTTTCGCCAAATTTGTGAATGGATCGAATTAATTTTTCCGATAAAAGGGGCAGTAAGTCTCTAATAGAGCGTCCTCCACGCCTCCAATCCATACTGGCAGTCGTTTAACAGGTAGTTTACTCTAAAAATTTTACAAGATGGTGAAAAACCATACTCCCTATAACGTTGGAAAGTGACAAATTGCAATTGAGCGGTAGTTTTCTGGGTTTATTATATATTCAGATCCTTGTGGAATTAGGCATGCCCGTCTATCTATCCGTCTGTTGAAGCCACGCTCACTTTCTAACAACTCAAAATAAAATAACAATATTGGTGTTAAGTTCTTTCTAGTTCTCTTAAGAAGTTTGCGATTAAAATACAGCACCAATTTCGTAAGAAAAAAGTTATGAATCCCAATGTGGAACAACCTCCTTAAAAAAATTGATAATTTTTTTACAAAAACAAACATAAATGGTGGCAGAATAGACGGATTGACATTAGATTGTGCACAGAACTGGAAATCATAGTTTCGCGAAAATTGGTTCATAATTTACGCACATTCTCGAAAAAACACTTAAGTACGCCTAAAACTGTTTAATTGGTATGTCTTAGTTTTAGAAGACTGGAAATCATACAATAACATTTTGTAAGGATTGGTCAAACAATTTTCTATAGTTCCCATAAAAAGCCCACTCCTTAAATATATTCTAAATCTCGGTGGAGAGATTTTCACTTTTGTTTATAATACAGCACAAATTTTAATACAAACTCACACATTTTGCATTAAGAACCCGTTTGTAAATTTTGCCCACAACAATATTACTTATTTATTATTATTTTTTAAAATATATTTTGTAACATTTTCATTCAAAACTAAATAAATTTATTATAAACGTCATTTTCAATTTCTTACAAATTGTTGCTGAAGTAAAAGTTGACTCAACCCAAGGCGAATTAACAACAGGTGCTGTCGAAACAGCATCTGATTTTGACAGTTCGAGCTTATTTGTTTTGATTTGTTAGTGCTTTGCTAAGAATCGTTGACATTTCTAGCCGCAAACACTAACAATGCAATGCAAATAAACCTATATTGTTTCTGTTGTTTTTGGATTGTTGTAGTTTCGACACCACCTGTAGTTGGATTCGCCTTGACTCTTTTGACCCTTTTTAAAAAATTTAGTTTCATTTTTGTTCGAAGTATGAAAGGAAAATATATGAAATACTTTGGGAAGAAAGAAGATAGAAGAAAAAACCAAATTGTCTCTCCCATTGTGAACGAAGCCTAATGCCTGCAAAAAACATAACTGTCTTCGAACTTTGCCTAATATTTTAATAGTTAAAAAAAAGATATTTAAAGCCGTTTCCTAAGCTATTAAATAAATATTTATCACTCAATGAATGTTTTAATCTTCTTCGAAGCGCCAAGTTTAGCACTGTGGTGTAGGGTATACAAATCATATAAAAAAAACTGACATTACACACATTTGGAATTACAAGAATCTTGTTTCATTTAATTTTTTTCCTTTTTTTGTAATATGCATAAATGTTATTCTTGTTGTAGGCACATGCATTTATTTTATATTCATTCAATCTTTCATTCCATTCCTTTTTTTAGTCAGTCACTCACTCATTCGTATACATTTCAATTATTAATTGCTTAGAGAATGCAGTAAATTTCAATGAAAATGAAAGCAAAAAAAAAAAACCAAAATGAAAAAAATTTCAAAAAAACCATTAAGATTTTCAACGACTTTCTTTGTCGCCACGCGATTACACTCGTACTCCGCTGTTCCAATCACCCACCTCTTAATAAACTGCAACGAGCAATAAATGTACTTCTTAATGGTTGGAGCGCAGTACATTTTTTGTAGTGTGTTGCATGTATGTATGTACTTGTTTGTAGAGTGTGCTCGGTGGCAGTGTGCAATAATGTCTATACGCTTTAGGAGGCATTCTTAACAAGCGCATAATAAATGAAGCCAAACATTGTGTGAAAAAACAAAAAATAAATAAACGAAAAATTTTGTACGAATTGCGCTTATGCTCCATGCATTAAATTATATCCATCTATCTGCCCGTCTGTCCCAACGTCTGTCTTCAATTCGTCTGTTTTACTCGGTGTCAGCCCTGTAGTATTTAATAAACACAAAAAATGTAAAACAATCCAAATTGTGTTTTTTCCCATTTTCTTTCTTGCTGTTCTGGTTGTATTATGTCAACCCTCTTGGGGAGGAAGATAATTGTCAAACGACCAAATCAATGCGGAAAGAAGCCAACAATTCTTCAAAAACAAATAAACAAGCTAAAATAAGAAGAACGAAATGTCAAGTGGTGTCGAAGTCTGCTGTCCTCCGAATCATTCATTTCATTTCAGAGGAGGCTGTATTGCACTTTAGGTTGACATTATTCTTTAGCGCTTTTGTTTTGTCTGATTTTTATTGTATTTTTTTAGACACTTCTCTGCTTTGAAAAAGGAATTCCAAACAAAAACAAGTAAAAGTGTTTTAGTTTTGAATGGAACGGCTCTAATATACCCTACACGCAGAGAATAAAATTTTTAAATATGGTCACCTACAACAAAACTATTTTTAAAGACATTTTTAAACATATTATGTTTAAGTTAACCATACTTTCATTAAATTAGTCCGTCATAAAGAAGAAACAACCATATTATGGTTGCCTTAAAACAAAATATTGTTAAATATTACAAAAATTTGTTTGCAAATTATCAATAGTATTTTCCAAGAGCAAAATGCTATGGCTGAAAACGAAACATGCTATTATAAGTGTTAAGGATATTTAGTTATCTTTAACTATAACGTGTTCGGAGGCAAACATAATATGGCTTTGCCATCTTGACGGAGGACTTATTTAACCATAACATGGTTGTCGGTGACAATAATATGATTAAATTTACCATAATATGGTTAAACATTTCTTTAAAATTTGTTTTGTTAAAGGTGACAATATTTAATGTTTTTTCTCTGAGTGTACAAGGGGAAATTCTTTCTGTGGGTATTATCTAGCATTAACTAGGATGCTGTGTATTGATAGCAAATATGCTCGTACCTAATTTGGAAGCTTTGTCTGTTATCGTTCTTCAGATACACAGAATCTATAATGTCCTTGTAAGGGCGGTGCCACGCGCACTTTTCCAATCCGGTCCATATTTCTAAAGAGGTTGTGTATTAATAACACAGCTGTGTGTACCAATAAACTATTTTGTGTCATGCCCACTTTTGTACCTAATTTAGAAACTTTGGCTCTTGCCGTTCTCCAGATATACAGAAAAAAAGAAATATAAAACAACAACAAGCGATTTATGAGTAAATTTTGCTTGTATTTCACACATTTTTGGACCGATCTGGCCGAATTACAATAGCAAAATTTAAATAAACATATCTGACATAAATACTTAAGGCAAGATTACACTATCTCACAAACCTTACGTATTCCATAATACTTTGTGAGATAGAAATCTAAAGAGTTTTGTTGCGACTGTCAAAAAATCGAATGTAACATGACAGTTTGTAATCACACCATCACACAAAGTATAAACACTCACACATGAAATAAAATGGAACCCTGATCCAATGAAAAGTATTATTGTTTTGAAATTTTTCAAAAAACGATGAAGTCGTATGGGATGTCAAAATTTTTTCTTTAATACTTGTCATTTTCATCACACATGCATTCATACTATCAGACTTTTACATATTACTTGAGTTTTTGACATGTATTAATACAAAGTATAATAGTGTAAACTAGCCTTTACCAACACGGTCCCCATCATATCTGGGGTCTTCGAAAAAGACGGACGGACAGACGGTCATGAGGATCCGGAATATGTACACTTTATAAGGTCAAGGATCAATATGAAAGATACAAACGGAATGACAGGATTATATATACCCTTTTACCCTCGGTGAAGGGTATAAAAAGTAACAGTAACAGACCGAGAATGGTTCCGAAATTTAAAATTTTTTATCGAGAAATGGTACACGCGATATTAACGAAACGTTTTCAACTCTACTATTCATTCTAAGATGTATTTGGACTTCTTTTTTAAGCTTAATTCTCCTAAATGATTGAAACTTAAGGTAAAAGGACTTAGAAATCGATTGCTTATTCGAAAAAATATAATTCTAAAGGGTCTGCATAAGTTAGGACCACTGCAAGTGAATATTCGCCTTTAAATATAATGAGTTCTTACTCATTGACAGAGGGATATTAATTCTAAAACATACGATTCTCGGGTTTACTAAGAAAGACATTCTGTAACATTCTTTATAAAATTCAATTTAACCAAGATAAAAGATTTCAATCGATTTAATTGCAATCACATGATTTCTCGTTAATGACTGCTTATATTTTCATTGTATTCAAAATCTGAAAATCGATTATACGATTTCAATTTGAAATCATAAAAACAACACAGAAAATTATTAGTAGTTTTTTATCAATTAAAAAAATTATTTAAAAACTATTTAAACTTAATTAATATAATAATTGAATTTATTATTTTTTTTTGTGTTGAACGAAAATTATAAATATAATTTTGATTTAATTAACATTTTAGTTGTTTTGAAATTAATTTTGAATTAAAATAATAATCAAATAACAAAAAATTATTTCGTTTAAAATAAAATAATTTAAACTTGTGAAATTGTTGTTGGAAATTGTCAAAATCGATCAACACATTGTTTGAAGCGGCAAAGTTTTTTGATATTTTTTTTTAATTAAAATTAAAAATATCATTTATTGAAGAAAAAAAAAAAATTTCAAAATATTAGATTTTTCAATTTTTAGTAATCAATATAATCATTTTGGTAATATGTGCAAAATCAACAAATGGGTTGCTTGATTCTATTAATTTGGTATAAAATTGGTGATTAGAAAAAAATTTTAATTCTTTCTGTGAATACGATAAGAAAAGATTGAAAAAATTTTGTTAAATAAATTAATATATTAATATATTAAAATTAAAATCTTATGCAATTAAATAAAACACCTTCGTCTAGAAATAAAGCTGAGGCTAAATTACGTCAGTCGATATTGATCGAAATTACAATACAATTTAAATGAAAATTTCGATCTAATTTGGCCCCTGAGAGATACAAAAAAATTGTAATACATTTCGTTGCTCTTATTTTTATTTTTTTATTTTATTTTATTTATTTATGGGTATTCCTATACAACAGGACTTAAAGTCTTATAATTATAGTACAGGATAAAAAATTCGTAGCAATTTCTTATGTGTCACACAATAAAAGATTTTAACAATAAACATTAAAATAAAAGAATTTAATACATTAAAGCAATTTTTAAAGTGAGAAGATCAAACAATTTTAAACATAAGGACATTCAAAAGCGTTTTTAAATAGAATAGATTACACATTTACAAGTACGGGAATAAAAATTAAAAATACATTTCCTAAACTGCGTTGCATTACTAGTAAATTGAACAGTTGCTGGTAGAGTGTTCCAAAGACGAATACTGTGAACGAAAAACTGCCATTCAGATACTAACTTCTTGAATCTTATCGGGATCAGATTGTTATTTCTTCTTGACTGCGTAAAAGTAACACGTTCAAATAGATACGTCGGCTCGCCAGTATAGATAATTTTATGCAAAAGAGTAAGACATCGAATATTTAACATGTCAGAAAAACGCACTCCATAAAGTTTACTTTCGTAGGGTGTAACATGAGAGAAACGTCCTAAGTTGAAGACATATCTCAGAATGGCATTATACGTAGACGTTAATTTCCTGGTGCTTTTTTGGTCACAGCTTGCAAAAACCTCGCTGCCATATAATAAAGCTGGAACAAGATATGTCTTAGCCAAAAGCATACGTATGCTGAACGGGGTTGAGTGTTGAGTTGCCCAAAGCGAACGAAGCATCACAAATACTTTCCCTGCAGCAGCGTTTATATGATCTGACCAAGTAAGTGAAGAATTAAAAATAATGCCAAGGTTTTTAGTCTTCTTGACAATTTCTATTTGCTGCGAGTTCAAGATTATATTGTTCTCAATAGTTATTTGTGTATTGTTCCTGGAAATTACAAGGCACTTAGATTTAGCAGGATTTAGACAAAGACCATTTGCCTTTGCCCAGGCTTCAATTTTTGATAGATCAAAGTTTAATCTTGAAATATACTCATCAGTCTTATCAGGTTCACTACATATATAAACCTGAACATCATCGGCATACATATGAATTTTGCAATGTGATAACTGTTTTGGCAAATCGTTTATATACATTGTAAAAAGTAGAGGACCTAATATGGACCCTTGAGGAACACCTTTGGTCACAGGCAACGGCAATGATTGCTTATTGTTTGAACTTACATACTGATAGCGGTTACTTAGATATGATGAGATGAGATCAGCCGCTGAGGAGGTAAAATGGAAAAACTTAGTTAATTTAATACGAAGCATGTCATGATCAACCATATCAAATGCTTTGGAGTGATCCAACAGCACCAACAAGGTAACATTTCCGTTATCTATATAGCCTCGAATTTCCTCCGTCACTCCAATAAGTGCAGTAGTACAGCTATGTTTGGGTCGGAAACCAGATTGCATTTTGGTTAGTAAATTATTCGTCACAAAGTAAGCACCTATTTGTTTATGCAAGAGCCTTTCGAAGACTTTAGATAAATAAGAAAGGATAGCAATTGGACGATATTCATTTCTATTTTTAGGGATGGGAACAATTTTCGCACACTTCCAGTTCTGTGGAAAAATACCTTTTGTAATTATTGTGTTGAATATGTGTGTGATTTGTGGAAGTAAGTTAGGAAGAAGGAGTTTTAAAAATTTAGGGTGAATTTTATCAGGTCCAATTGAATTTGATTTGATATCATGGCAAGCAATAAAGGTATCATCCTGAGAAACACAGCGAAAAGAAAATTGTGGTGCGGAGCTATTAAATGATGAACTGGCACTACTAGAATAATAGTTAGGAGAAATGTTTAAGTTTGGAATTTTAGTAAATAGCTCGTTGAGTGAGTCAACATTCAATTCCGAAGAGTCTGTTTTATTTAATTTTCCGATGCCAATATCACGAATAATTTTCCAATTTTTCTTTGAGTTCACAGCAGTTGAAAATAAGTTAGTAAAGTAGGAGAATTTTGTTTGCTTAATAAGTTTATTTACTTCCCTTCTGGCAATAACAAATTGATCATGCAGGTCATCAGTTTTGAAGCGTTTCCAACATTTATATAGATGATCTCGTTGGTTTATTTTAGCTTTAATTTGTTCATTAAACCAAGGCTTAGTAGTGCTTTTCTGTGTGACTGTTTTAACTGGCACAGATTTTTTGAAAATTTCGGCAAGATTTTTCTCCAGAAAACTAACTTGGTCATTAACATCGATCATGAAGAAAATACGATCCCAATCAATTATTTGCAGCTCATTCATCATTGCATTATAATCCATTCTTTTAAAATCATAATAAGTATTCTCTTCCCTCGTATATTTGGTTCTGAAATCGAAGCATAAAAATATTAGGTCGTGTTTCGAGAAACATGGTGCGCCAATCTGTTCATATAGCAGGACTTTATTTATGTCGTTGACAAAAAACATATCCAGCAGTGATTGATTTGTAGAAGTAGAATGCGTTGGTGTTAGTACATTTGGAGAAATTAAACCAATTGATTCCATTACGTCAAGTAGTTGTGACTCGCATAAAACATTAGAGTTGAAATCTCCACACAAAACAACGTTTTCATAATTAACCGTTATGTTTTCGAGATTATGATGTAGTTCTCCCAAATCTATCCGCCTATTGGGTCTATAAATACATCCAATAAGTAGTTTCTTCCCCATAGATACAACTTCAACAAATATGTATTCGATTTTTTCTTTAGAACATTAAGCGGACAGGTGTCTGGTACTTTTTTGAAATTCGACCCTATTAGGGAGTGAACGGGAAAAATTGAATATTGGTACTTTTTTGACACCCCAAAAAAGGAAATACGGGAAATTTGATACTTTTCTTTAGCTTTTTGGTTCTACAACTGGTATTTTTTAAATAATCATTGGCATAAAAATATGTCCATGAAGGAAAAGGAGACGTTAGTTACAAATAAATGATTCAGGCTTTTTTAGAATTTTGCTTTAGAGATCATGTATGTATATGAATTAGAAAGACTTAAAAAGCGTATTATTTTGAATAACAGACGTTTATCTAGTTTTGCATAAGATTTAATATGTCGAACAATGAACGTTTCAGCTTTATGTGAGAAGTAATTATTCCGATATCAAAAATAAAACATCCTTAGAAATCCAATCCGATTTTAATGTGACATCAAGATTTTTGATGTGCTAAAAATTAGAAAACGCCAAACGCATTTGACATTTTTTGAATCAAGTTTTTCCTTAGAAAGAAAGTAACTAGATAAAAGCCTATTGAGTCCATAATTACATTTGGCTGCTGATAAATTTACCATACTACTTAAAATCTCATCGATTGAAAAACTCACACTCCCCTCCTTGGTAGCGTAGCGCCACATAGCAGACAACTAAATGAATTTTTTCTGCAAACTTCATGTGCGAAATATTTGTGGCCAGGAAGTCTTGAGTTTCCTACGAAACAAACTACAAATTCACTTGACTGGATGGGTGTTGTCTAGTCCAAAATTTACCCATCTGCTACTTGAAGTGAAGAATTCCCAAGCAATGTGCTTCCACAGTGATGTTAAGTCGATACTTCAAGAGTTGAAAGAATAACTTTGGCCTTGTGCCAGAAGAAAAAAAAATAATTTGGAAATATTTTGAAATGTTCTCTTTATATTCTCTTTAAACGGAATTATTGAGTTTCAGTAATTTGTAGGTTCCAGCTGCAGAAAATTTCTGAATGAAACCAAAAAATTTTATCCGTAGGTAGACACTCGCACGTACATACATACATGTAGTTAAATAATGTTACACCCTTTGCAGAGGTAAACAGACGTATTTGAAGCATGCGAGTTTTAGCACGTTGCCGAATTTTTACTATACTGCATGTTTTATTTAAAATTTAAAGAACGTGGACTTTGTCATCAGTGTTAAAAGAAAATTAAGGACAGTTAAATTTTTTATTTTGAAAATAACCGAATAAAACCGAAATAAGCCGGGGATGTAATTTTAAAATAATCATAGAATCTAACACATACAACAAATTTTACTTAAATATTGTTATCTTTAGTCGATTCGACAATTTTGGATTATTGTTACAAATTTCCCCAGAGCGGGGTTTTTATAAGGTCTTCAAAATAGAAAAACATATAAAATTACTTATAACATTAAACATAGCAAATATTTTATGAAAAAAAACGTGACCAACACGGAAACCAAAATATAATTGCCTTTAATTACAATATTTATTTTGATTGTAAAACAAAATCTTACAAAAATCAGTATAATTAGTTTGATTTTGCGATAGTAAGCCCATACATAATCTCACTAAAAGCTGTTTTACACTTTTACACAAGTCTTACGTATTTTGAGGAAAATACATCCCTGTCTTGATAAAACAGTAAAGGCCCAACCATTATATGCATAGTCTTGCTTAATCTGCAGTCAAAAATTAACAAAAAGTCTCTCAAATGTGTTTGAAAAAACAAAAAATAAAATCAACAAACATTTGATTCCGTACGGAATGTGCGACCAGTTTCGCACTTTGATTAAGCAAAGGACAGTTTCATAAAATTTAACAAAAAGTTTCCTTAAGTTCAATATGGTTTGCCTCATATGCACATTATGGTAGGGCCTTACAACAGCCTAAACTATTAACAAGGCAAGTGGTTATGCTTATTTGGTCTAATATTAAATAAATATGACCGTAGATTCAGCTTAATCAGAATAAGTGCTCAAGTTCATTAAATTATTTCTGTGTATGATCAATGGATTTGTTACGACAACTCGAAGGAATGAACCAATAAATAATGATTAGAAAATCAGCGGAATATCGATTCCATACCATAAATTAGCTGTTGTTTAAGGCCTTAAAAACTATCTGTTCTTTTTGTGGGAGCGTTCCGCCTAAGGGACGACTATCTTTAACATTCTTCTTAAGGCAACGTAGGTTAGGCAGCTCTAGCACCTAAGCAAGGAGCGAGTGTATAATCTTGCTGGATTATGCAAATTTCTACTCATGGGCGATTGGTAACACATTGTTTGTTACCTTGTGTATAAGATGTACAATGGAGGAGGTTTGCGCGGAAGGTATAAATGAAAATCTTTTTCACATCTGTCTGTTGCTGCTCCCTCCAGGGGTATGTATTGATCATATTCGGGGTGTTTTACCTTCTGGTACATCCTCTGGGGAAATAAGATGCAGCCAATACCTGGCCCATTAAAAACTTCGCTTACTTTTTCAAAATGTATAGCTTAGCTTCCTTCACTAATTATTTGATAGCTTTCTTGTATAACTACTTATATATCTCCTTCGGTAACTACTTCTTCTGGATAAATGTAGGTAAAAAAATTATGACTTACATTTGAATGCGTTCATTTTGGGACATCTCACACTGAGTTTTGGTTGTGGTCGCTGAAAGGATACTTTTTGCAAAATAATGCTTTTTGTCACGAGAAGGATGGATTTGCGCTGAGCGTACTTTTCTCAAAAAATACACTTTTTTCACAAGATAAAACTTTATAATGGAGGTCAAAATGGGTGATGATGAAGAGAAGGAAGAATATCCGAAGTATGTTTCAAGGACTTAAATATGATCAAAGAGAAATTAAGAGGATCTAAAGTATTTATAAAATGATTACTTGGATTAAGGAATACAAATGCCGGCTCAAGGGCTGCTTTTTCATCACTTATGGGAGAGTTCTGCCTAAGGAACGGATCATCTCTAGGTGCTGTTGCTATTCAAAACATAATTTTGACTATTCTAATGCAGCGGAGGTTATATAGCACCAGCTCCTACGTAAAGGGCGAGTGTATAATTCAGCCGGAATGTTCACAAAAATTGCAACCTGTGTATGTTAGTTGTTCTGACACACAGGCGCGGATGGTAAAAACATGTTTAAGACCACCTTGAGTTTAGGCCAACACGGTTAGTGCTCAAGTACATATTTTTTTTTTATCAATGTGAGCTGTTGCTTTTCAACGGAAGTTACGGCCACTACGTTGTTATACAAAGCTGGGTTATATGGTCCAGCCCTAGGATATCGTTTTCCCTTCTGAGCTATATTTTACATATGTATGTACGAGTGAGTAAACGCATTTTTTGCAGGGAATTATCACATTGTTTTGTGTTGGTGTCCACGCATTTATTTAAAACATAGTTAATATTTAATTTATGATTTACTACCTTTTTAAAAATTCCCTTGATCCGGAGCAAACACCGAAACCATAATAAAAGCGTTTCTAACCTTAAGCAATTTGTAATTAAAATTTTAACTTTAATGTTATAATTTAAAGAAACTAAATTTTAAAATAAAACATGAAATCTCAATTCCAAACTGTAGAAACATACAAATTACATACATACATACATCGATCTAAAAATAATCGATACCAAAAAGGGAAATGAATAAATGCATTTCAAAAGAATTAGCAGCAAGATGCGACAAAAGACAAACAAAAAGTAGAAACAAATTTTTACAACAATTTACAACTTTAACAATTCAATAAATTATAGTGTTAAGAGCACAAATAACCTTTGCCGGCATGTAAAATGAATAAATTTTCTCTTAACACAACATTGTTTATACATTTAAAATGCTCTTTACAAGACAAGAGAGAAACCACAAAATTAGTTGGGGTTCATTTCTATTGTTAAATCCCCCATTAAAATTTAACGCCAAAAATGAACAGCAACCACAAGTGAACGAATGAATACAAAACGGAAAGAGTGAATGAGAATGAATAAATGGATGAATTAAAGAATAAAGAAAAAAACAAACAAGCCACTGCTGCTGCATTCGGTTAAGGTGGGCTCAGATTGTTAGTGAATCAGTTAGTATTGGGCTCTCGTGCGGATTGGTAGCGTAGATAAAATCGATAATAGAATTGAAAGTTTTGGAAAAATACAAGCAGACGTTGAGGTACAAGATACGCGACATACAAAGTACGTGTGTGCATATGTTTTATATTCTTTTATTGTTGAAAATATAAAAAGATTTTCCGAAATTCATGAAAATGTTTAATTTTAAAAAATTAAAGAAAAATCAAATAAGTTTACTTAAAAAGTGCATGTGTAAAAAGATAATCATCATTTAATATCTTTAGAAAAATCTCGTGTGTTTTGTAAGATAAAAAAAACAAAAACAATTAAGGAAAATAAAATAAAAACAACAATAAAATAATCCAAAGTATCTTTTAAAAACGTAGTGCGTGCATATTTAATAGTTTGAAAGTTTTATACAGCGGCGCCCATTAGACAGATAAACGAAACAACAAACAGGCAGTCAGTCAGCAATTTAGTCAGCTGTGAGTAAGTGAGTTTAGCAAGTGTGTTTTTGTGCATTCAAACATCTGCAAGTCAAAATAAAATAAAAAATTTTGTAAAAATTCATCCAAATTTATTTCCACTTTACTCTGCGTGGGTGTGTGTGTGTGTCAGTAAAACACGAATCGCATCGAAATAAAAAAATTAAATACATACATATACTAAAAAAAAACAACAAAATAGTGAAAATATCCATAAAATCGTAAAAACAACATCAACAAAAACAAAAAAGTTATAATAACTTTTTGGAGTTTAAAGATAAGAAATAATTAAAGTTAAACAATAAAAATAACAAAATTAAGAGTACTTCAAAAAAAATATTTTGTTGTAAAACAACAAAAATCCCAAACAACAAAAGAGTTTTGGGTTTTTTTTTGGGTTGTAAAGTATGAATAAAAGTAATGATCATCACCAATAATTTAATGATTAAAAAAGCAAAGTATTTGCAAAACTAAAAAAAAAAAAATTATAATAAAATGCCAATAAAATAAACTTAACCCAAATTTGTGTATAAAATACTTTTACAATACAATAACAAACTAACAACAAATAAATTACTTAAGCCTTTAGGGCTAACTATAATGTGCTTAAGCTTACATACGTAAATGTGCAAATACATATAATCAAATGTACACAACCATAATGTACTTAAGCAACTTTTCGTTAAGTTTCGTCAAGTGTCATTTGCTTAAGCAAAGGGCAAAACTTATCGTACTTTGCTTAAGGAATCAGCTGTTTCTTGGTTACATATTGAAAAATATTTAACACACACAATTGCATATTTGAGTACTCTTTTATTTTTGTGTTTAATTGTTTTAAAATTAATAAAAATAAACATGCTCATGGAAGTATTTTTATTAATTGTAGACACTAAAAAAATGTTGTCAAATAATTGATATTTTAAGGAAAAATAAGTAGAAAATAATTTTTGGCAAAAGTACAAATGTTTGCAACTAAGCGTTAAAGTTATTTAAGTTCAAAAAGCACAATAATTTGCTTAAGCATTTGACAGGCTTTTCGTTAATTTAATTTGACAGTAGCTTAAGCCAGCCTAAGCATATTATAGTTAGGCCCTTAATGTTACAAAGCATTAGCAGAGTTCACTTATTAAGATTTGAGTAATAAAAAAATTTTTTGTTTTAAAAACTTGAAAGTTTAAAAAATCACAACTCTACATGACTTGTAAAATATGTGGACAAAATTTTGTAAAAATAACTCTAAATGGTAGTTTACATGATCACTAATATACAACCCTGTCATGATAAGTTGTTATTGTTTCTTATACCCGCCACAACCACTAGTGGTGAATAAGCGTATACTAAGTTTGTCATTCAGTGTGAAACTATTTTATTTTTCAACCCGGACTCCATAAAGTATATATGTATATTCTGGCTCCTTGGGCAATTCTAAGAGCCTATTTTCGATGTGCGAAGAATTCTATATTTCCAGCAATTACATTTAAAACAAAAACAAGTTCTTAAAACTTTATTCGCAGATCGGAAATAGGCAGTAAGTCGATTTAGCCATTCCCGTCTGTCAGTCCGTCAGTTCGCTCACTCAAACTCAAAAGAAAAGATCAAAATTGGACTCAAATTACTTCTATTTATCCTAAGCAGTTTGGGTTTGGAATCCAGAAAAATCAAACTTAGTAGGATGAAAGTTATGAGTCCAAATGTGGAACCACTACCCTGAAAAATTGATAATCCTACTATAAAAACTAACATAACGGGTGGTATAATGCATATAAATCATATGGTTAAATTTCGTGAAAATCGGTCCATAATTTACGATAGGTAAGAAATAATACATACTACTGTAATATAATTTGGTACGCCGCAGTTTGAAAGGACTAGAAATCAGACTAAAAAATTTCGTGAACATCGGTCCATAATTTAAAACTATAAAACGCTATAACAAAGCTTACTACATTATCGACATTTGTTCTAATTAAGGAGTTTCAATACTAGAAATCAATCATCAGAGTTTTGTGATGATAAGTCCATAATTTACCATTGGTCAATTATAAATACCCCTCTCGAAAATAGTTTTAGTTCGGCTTAAATTCTTACATATCATTATATTTTACTCAAATTTCTTCATAGTAAGTTTAATATTACTAGAAATAAAAGCATACAGCATTCTGATGGCGATCAATAATTGAACATATGAAGGTCTAAGCCGCAACCAATATTAATAACAACTTCCGTTTTTATAAATATCATTAAATAATTTATATAACTAGCGGTCGATGGTATCAAAGATTCCGCACATCTGAATATAGCACTCATACTCATATAATAATTAGATCAGAGATGCATTTTCGTCAAAATACGTACGGGTTATATTACCATCTAAAGGGGGCTTAACAACCAAAACAAAAACAAAATTACTGCAAAATAATTATGTGTATGTTTTAAAATTTAATTTTTTTTTTCAAGTTTTACTAGATACCATAGTTAGGGGTAGTGCACTAAATATTGATTTAAATCAGCAGTGCACTATCACTAAATAAAACTGCAATGAAATTAGTTTGCACTCTTTTTTACCAGCTTTAGTGATGATTGTTATTTTTGAACTACCACAAAAGAAAGGCTGCAAATTTTCAATTTATCACTTAATATCAACAAAATAATTGCAATATTTTTGCACTATCACTAAGGCCCAGAGCAGACAGAAATTATTGTTTTGAAACCAGTTTCAATCATTTTCCACACACCCAGCAACCTAAATTGTACCAGAATGTAATGAAATTATCACAATCATTTCGATTTTCTTGGAAAACAGATGAAACGCAGCCACGAATTTCCTGCACGCCGGTTTCAATGCAACTGATTTCTAATGAATTTCAAACCTGTCTCAAAATGGTCGCGTCATGTGTAGTCCCTCAAAGGAGTGTATGGCATAAACTCAAATGAAACTCGAAAACTTGGGACAAATGGGTGAAGGGTATCCTGTGGCGGGCTTAACCGACTATTCTTTCTTACTAGTTGTTACATCCACACAACAATAGTGGAGAGGATATTAGGCACTTGTGCTGATGTTTGTAACAACTTACAATATTGGTTCTAGATCGGTCTAACGATATCCACTTGTCCGTCCGTCTGGATGGCTGTCCATGCAAACTTTTGCTAAAAGCTGAGTTCGCATTTTAGAGATAATTGGATGAAATTCGGTACAGAGGCGCTAATTGTCTTTGTGCCCATAAACCTATGATAAAATGTTGTGCTGGTAGGTCCACAGGTCCAATTTAAACCCCCTTCCTTAATATCAACAAACAAATCTCATGTAGATTAAGATATCTTAATAATATTCGAAACAAAGTCTTACATGAATGTAAACCTCAGAACACAATACTGTCCTGGCGGGTCCATGATGGTCCATTAATTCCTAATTTGGTATGCCTTCGAAAATTTGTTTTTATATGCTGTAGGGTAGGGTATCATATGGTCGGGCTTGACCGACTATACTTTCTAACTTATTTTTTTATATAGAATCTGGGAATTTATTTCTCATGTTGAGTAACATTTTATTATACAAATTTTTATATTATTGGAATGTGTATTCTAAGTCAAATTACAATCCCCAAAAGCTTCTATACTTTATTAATCGTATTCCTTTAATATTTTCCAGCAATATTTTGTATGCACTAACAGAATTTTTTGTTTGTATATTTCTGCATACAAAATACACATTCGAATAATATGAAAATTTATATAATAAATGTACTCACCATGAGAAATAAATTCCCAGATTCTATTTGTTTTTATTTATTGTTCTACATATTGATGTTTCTGGCCTTTTTGTTTGTTACATGTTTTTGAGTTTAACTTAGAGTTTTTTTCCCCGGCGTTTTTCGATTCCCGAGAAAACGGGAACTTTTTTTAAATTTCCCGGGATCCCGCTCCATGTAAATAATACAAAGTAAATTTGTTTTAAATTAATGAAAAAAAACTTTTTAAAAAAGCGTAAGGGAACTTGTTTAAAAAGTAAGTAAAAGAAATTTCAAATACTACAAAAATGAATTAAAGGTTGAAAGAGGAACTTGAATTATTATTATCATTATGCTCTAGATACAAGATAAAAAGATAACATAAGCATAACAATTTAATTCATAAAACAATAATAACAATAAACAAAAATTGTGGTTCTCAAGTTATTAGATCAAAATGTAAATTCATGAAATATATAAAATATTTTAAATAAATATGTACAATATATATTTTAAATAAATATATTAACATTTTTAACAGCTAAGGAAATAACATTAAGACACACTCAATTTATTGAGAAAGTCGGCAAAGAGTATATATCTTATTTTATTTACTTATTACCATGTTTCCGATAAATTTCGTTCACTTCTTTACCGAGATTGGACAAATAGTTTAAAGTGCAAAAGTTTAAAGTTGTTGCATATTTCTAATTCACAGTCCGAAGTAATTTTTCTTTTTTATAAACAACGTCTATATCATTCAAATGTATGTCAAGGTTGATGCAAAAAATAGCATCAAACGGACTTCATCTTACAAGATCCACCTGTAATCTTTAGGACAATGTCTTTTAAAAATTGTATGTTGTAGTATCTTACACGAGTTTCCATAGTTTTTTTATTTCGGTTTCCTAGTTCTTCCCGTTTATATAAGCCGTCACAAAATGAAACAAATTTATATTTATCAATTTATAAACATATCGTCATTCTCAAAATTTTTTTGTAGTTATAAGTTAATTAAGCAAAGTGTTCCTTCATACTTTCTCGTAACAAAAAATCGGTATTTTATCTCAAACTGAACCGAAGTTATAGCAAAATATATCTTAAAATCGGTACATTTTTAAAACTTTAATCGCATTTTGCCAAGCTCGATTTTTTTTTGTAGATATGACTTTGCTGCTATAAAGGAGCGTTATTTTTGGATGTCTCCTATTTTTAAGACTTGTCCATGGACAATTAAAATTTACTGCCTGCATCTTATTTTGAATTTATGTATGTTCTTTATTAACTCTTCACTTCACTAAATTTATTAATTATCAACTGTTGCGCGGCACATTCTGCTTTTGGTAGATTTATTGCGTCAGTAGACATTGATTTGCGAACGTACTCACTTCTTGTTATTAATCTAATCGACAACCCATCAACAGATGCTAATTTTTAGAGAATAGAAAACTAAATTTCAAAGTATAAATAGCTTTTTTCTGAAACTATAAGGAACTTTTATTTCCCGGGATCCCGCAACAAAAATCCCGGGAAAACGGGAAATAAAATAATTGAAATTCCCGGGAATTCCCGGGACGCGAAATTCCGGGAAAAAACCCTAGTTTAACTCTTAAAATTGATTGGATGCAGTTGTTTGCATTTTATAATAAATTCACCATTTCGGATTTTCTTGCATTTATCTTTCTTACATTGAATCTTTTCATCGTGTCGTATCTCCAAATAATACGGACGATGATTTTGTTTGACAACAATATTTTTTATATGTTTTGGTTGCTTAAAAATGCATGAGTCATAATTGTTGTCGAAGTAGTAAAGGCAAATATTTTTTGTAGGCAATTTTAGAGAATTATTCATAGTTGTTTTTGTAAATTTAGAAATTAGAATAATGCAAATGAAATTGCTTTAAAAATAAATTATGACAATTTTATTAAGACTTTGTACTTTAGCGAAATTTTGTAAATAGGCTAAAGATAAATTTTTGAGAAATAAATAACTTTTACCAAAAATTTTGAGGGTTTTCATAATATCGCTTAAAAGTCTGTGCAAACTGTGCATTTTTACGTCCTCGCAAATGAACTGTCAAAAATTGTAAAGGAATTCATTTACGCAAACTTCGTAAATTTTCCAACAATTTTTGGCTCGTAAACTTGCGCTGTTCAATTGTGCATTCATACAAACAGATATTTTAGTGCTTTTAACGTCGTTTTCAGTGAAAAATCCAAGTGTTTATAAATCACAAACAATAAATTCTAGCAATAATTTGAGCAAATTAGTCTTTTGGCATTTTTTTTTATGCATTTCAATTTCGGCCTCAGCGCCCTAAAGTCATTATTGAGGCAAGTTGGCATAATAATTAATTGTTGAAAGTACATATAAAATAATTAACTTAAATTGAAAGATAACACAATTTTAATAAAAAATAAAAAACGAATAAAGGCCGTTCAACACTATCCCACAAAGTCTTACGTATTTTATGAATATACAACCCTGTCATGATGAGTTGTTATTGTTATTGAAAATGTATAAACAATTATTAGATCAGGGAAGCATTTTCATAAAATACGTAAGACTTTGTGGGATAGTGTGTAACGGCCTTAAACAAAATTTATTACAAACGCGTTTCAAAGTTGTTATATAAATGTTGTTTGCAAGATGATTAAAAAACCGAAACTCGATTAATCAATTTGAAATCCACAGGTAAATTATTAAATTTTGCAGCACCTACGTAAAATGCGTTGCTTCGTTGTTTCTAATCTACATTAAGGAATCATTAAATTAGTTCTATTTCGGGTGTTAAAATTTAATTGTTGTTGAGAAAATGTAAAGCTGTAAAGAATTCCAATTGCCGGAGCTATTTTATTTTTCAAATCATGCATATGTAAATCCCATGACATGTTACTTTGCAATGTAATTCCCAAATACTTTACAAAATGGGTTTCATAAACCATCAATAAACACGTTAAAGTTATTATTTATACTTAAAGCATGTGGGCGAAAACGTAACAATTTGGTCTTATTAGGGTAAAGAACTAAACGATTTAATCGCGCAAATTCCAATATTAACGATGCATCTCTTAAATTTTTGTTTTAAGTGATAAATCATACTTGTAAGGGTAGAACAAGCACACATCATCCGCAAACAAATAATTTCCCAATTCAGATTTTTTAAATCATTTAAATATACTAAAAACAAAAAGGACCCAATCCACTACATTGAGGCACTGCATAATCAACAGAACCAATAAAACTGTCAGTGTTATTTATATTAACATATTGTTTCCAAACGTACATGTAATTTGCTTCTGACATTGTCTATATTTTTTTCGCATAGTTATTGCAGAAACCAAAGTATTTATCGGTTTCAAAATAGCGTGCGGCCGCCATACAATTTTTGTTTGCGCCGAAAAAGAGTTCAGCCATCTAAACATTTTTTTCTTTAAATTGGAAGATACCAACTTAGGATATTATAATAAAACGTTTTTTCTAAATATATGTATGTACATAATTTCTATTCAATGGTGAATTTATCATACATATATCGGTATTATAAAATATTAACTTCAGCCGGCTAATAATTCCGTCAGTAATGGACGCCGCTGCCGTTTTCTTGCCGGTATAGATTTCTGAAGTCAGATGGTTTGTCAGAAGAAAAAAGAGGACGCTCTAACTGAAATTTTGACTTTTACAGAAGCAAAGTTAAAAAATTAACACACGACATGTATGTATTTTGCAGTGGGAAATTTGACATGTCAGATGACAAATACATGTCGTGTACGGTTGCCTTTACTACGAAGCAGGTAAAAGAACGTTCTAAACTTGTTCTTTTATTTAAAATTAAAATAACGTTGTCAGGAATAAAATTATATTACATTTATTTAAGATAGAAAATTATAATTAATAAATAATGAAGTATAAAACGAAGAACAAATTAATATAAATTTCAAAGAAGACTTGATCATGTTTTTTAAAAAAAACTACTAAGATAAAAGAAATCATTTATTAATTCATAAAGTACAAATAGGGTTTCTAACAGTCGGCTTTCCTGCATTTGAAGCGACCTCGCTTCGACTGTCCCGACCCGAACTGTCATCATCAGAGCTTACTAAATCATCATCATCAAATAAAGGTGGTAGCGTCCAACACGGCTTTAATCGGTCAGAAGCATAGATTGACGAATACTGACGTGACTTGCGTTTTGAATTTGGAATGTCCTCAATCATATATCGATCATTACCAATAACTTTTGCAACAATAAATGGGCCTTTGTAACGTGGCTCCAATTTACGTGAGAAACCAGTGCTTGAAGGTTCATTTTCGGCTAGTACAAGTTCACCTTCTTTGTATATATGAGGTTTTGCACGTTTATCATCAAATCGTTTCTTATCAATTCTTTTCTGGTCATTAATACGTTGAGAAGCTTCTTCTCTTACCTTCTGCATCTCTTCCTCAGTTAGAACAGCATCATTATGAACAGCCAATAATATTTTGTTGTGTAAAATATCTCGTGGTGAATAACAAAACAATAACTCATGTGGACTTTTACCAGATGTTTTGTTTACCATAGTGTTTAAAGACCATTGAATGTTCATCAAGTGATCATCCCAACGTTTATCATTTTGAGTTGTAGTTAACAGCATAGAAAGCAAAGTCCTATTTGTTCGTTCTGCGTGCCCGTTAGCACGAGGAGTTTTTACAGCGTTTAGAACATGTTTTATGTCGTTATCTGAACAATATTTTTCAAAATCTTTTGATGTGAACGATGTTCCTCTATCAGTTATTAAGCGTACTGGTACCCCAAAGTAACTAGAGAATTCATTTAGAACATCGATAACATGTTTAGTTTTTGTACTTTTCACGGCTTTTATAATTGTGAATTTGGTAAACGAGTCAACTATAACTAAAATATACTCGTTACGATTGCTACTTTTCGGAAATGGTCCCAAGTGATCCAAATGAATCGTATGAAATGGTAGTGGCTCTATCTCACTAAAATGGTATTCACCCTCAAAGCGACCACCCTTTTGTTTGTTATATGTGCACTCAACACAAGCTCCAATATAGGATTTCACGAAATTTCTCATCCTTGGGAACCACACATAGCTTAAAAGTTTTATCATCGATTTCTCAAGACCAAGGTGTCCTTGTCTATCATGGCAATCTTCAACAACTCTCCACCTTAATGACTTCGGAACCACCCACAACTTCTTTTCATTGTATTTTCTGAATAGTCTACCGTTTTCGATGCAATATTCTTTAACTATCATCTTATCTTTCGCCTCTAGTTTCCTAATGATTTCTTTTATTGCACTGTCTTGAATCTGCATTCCGTACAACCAATCATCATTGTGCAGATATAGTTTGTCCACTCTAAGTGTGGCAACATCAATATCACTTGGAGGTTCATTTGGAGCTCGACTTAGAGCATCGACATGTTCCATACGTTGACCCTGCCGATGTTCAATATTAATATCAAAGTCCTGTATCCTCAACCACCAACGAGCTATACGTGGAATTAACTCTCGTTTGGACATAGCTGACTTGACTGCACTGCAATCAGTCACTACTTTTACTGGTTTACCATATATGTAATAACGGAATGTTTCAACTACTGCTAAAGTTTCCAATTCGTAACTGTGGTAATTCTTCTCTACTTCACTTGCTGAACGGCTATAGTAAGCTACAGGTTTCAGTTCGTTTCCATCTCGCTGCAGCAGTACACCCGCTAAGCCTATAGAACTTGCATCAGTATGTATTTCATGTTCAGCATCCAAACGGAAAGCTGTCATTACAGGTTGAGTTGACAATTTAGATTTTAAGTTGTTAAATGCTTCTTCTTGTTCATCGGTCCAATTGAATGTTTGCTCTTTACGCAACAGTCGCCTTATAGGTTCCGATATTAGTGAATAGCCTGGTATAAATTTACGAAAATATCCGCTTAAACCAAGAAACTTACGTACTTCCGTAACATTAGTAGGACGTTTAAAATTCATGACCGCTTTTGATTTTACTTCACCAGGTCGAATACCTTCTGGAGTTAATTGATGTCCAAGAAAATCAATTGTCGTTTTAAGGAATTCACATTTCTTTATATTCAAAGTCAAATTAACATCTTTAAGTACATTCAAAACTGTTTGAAGTTTTATAAACATCTCGTCCAAAGTATTGCTGCCAATAAGAATGTCATCCATATAGTGGATCATATTGTCTTTACCTGCACGTTCCTGAATCTTCGACATCATTCTCTGAAAAACCATTGGCGCATTTTTTAAACCAAATGGCATACGTACATTTTTTAAACCAAATGGCATACGTTTAAATTCAAATAGGCCATCCGTCGTAATGAAAGCTGTATACTTACGACTTTCGGGCTCAATGGGGATTTGATAGTAACCACTGTTTAAATCTAGTGTGGTAAAATATTTGTATTTCTTTGCCTCATTCAAACATTCTTCAATATTAGGTGATGGAAAATTCTCTTTTGGCATCAACTTGTTAATCTGCCTGTAATCAACACATAACCGATCACTTCCGTTCTTCTTTTTCTGTAATACCACAGGACTAGCATATTCACTTTCGGATCGTGTGATTATATCGTTTTCTAAAAGTTCGTTAATCATACTTGAAATAACGACTTTTTTCGATTCGGGGACCCGATATGGTGCTTGTGTTATGATTTTTGTACCTGTCAATTTAATCTTCATTTCAACCAAATCAGTTTTTCCGAGATTTTGTAAACTATATGCAAATACAGACTCATTATTTTGAAGCAATTCAATTAAACTCTCTTTAACATAATCATCTTTCAATTCACACTTGATCATCTCCTTGCTAATTTTATTACAAATTATCATCTTATTAGCATTTTCATATTTAGTGTTACTAATTTCTACTTGATTGACAATAAGTTTTTGTTCATCATTATTTTCAATATTCACATTACCATTCTGTATTGTCAATTTTACGCCACCATTCGCAAAATTATCTTGCCCAATTAAAACGTCAGTTAATAACAATTCATCTTCGACTACATATAATGTAATTGGTAATAGGACTTCATTAATCTTCAAATTCACCGAAATCTTTTCACTAGCAACACGTATTCCTCCACAAATACCAGAAATTCTCATATTACACATTTCTCGATTACAATCAATTTGATCACAAACTGATTTCCTAATCAAACTACACTGACTTCCGGTATCTATAAAAGCGTTTAATATCTTATCTCCCAAATTCACTTTTATTTTGAAATGTTCGTCATTACTGCAAAACATATTTCGTACAGTAGTATTTTGTCTACACTCAATTTCGTTCTTCGGGTGAACCTTACTACATTTTGTACATCGTGGTCGGCGTTGAGGTTTTAAGCAGTTTGTAGATATGTGTCCTACCTCGTTGCAATTAAAACACTTTATTTCTTTACTAGATCTCGTACTTAGTTTAGTTGTACTATTGACCGTATTTGTATTTTTATTTACGATATCAGTGTTGTTTATTTTTGTTTTACTTTCGATAGATTTTACTAACCGCTTATCAGGTATATTTCTTTCATATTCGTGTACAATTTCACGTAGTTGTCTTACCGTGTTTATCTTATGAGCCGCTATAGCTATCTGTAGGTCACAACTTCTAAGTCCCTCTCTCGTGTATTTAACAATTGAAGTTTCACTCAATCCATGTCGTTTACCAAGGGCACACATTCGAAAACAGTAATCTGTTACGCTTTCTTCACCTCTTCTTACAGCATTAACCATTTTGAAATGTACGTCTGCTTCATCATGAGTCGATCCAAATTCGTTTCGTAATTCTGTTGCGAAAATATTCCATCTTGAATGTAGTGTCTGTAAAGAATCCAGCCATAGACGAGCAACACCTTTCATTCTGCTATAGATTGCCAGCATTAAGTATTTTTCATCCCAGTTGTAAGCTCGTATAGCACTATTCACTCTTTCAATAAATTGTTCAGCCGACAACGACATTTCATTAGTCGGATCAAACTCAGGGATTGTTTCAGCAATCTCCCTCACAGAACAACTATTTGGAAATCGTGCAACCTGAGAAACATGTAAATCATTACTTACATTTGAATTGCCGCTGTTATTTGGATCACAACCCGTATTCTGCCTTTCAATTCCTGTTGTTACATGTTGTATATTTACATTTTGTGGCACATTTTGCTCTTCGTTGTTACGTTGTGTGTTTGATTGAAAAATGATCATTACGTTTTTTATCATTTCCTTTAACTCGTTTACCTGACGTTGCAGGTCTAAACAATTGGCGTCATTTCGAGAAATACTCCCTAAAGCATTTTCGTTTTGGCGTTGTATATTCGTTGAGGTGCTTGTCGAAGACGTTTCTTCGCAAACGTCGTTATTCTCACCACTCTCTGCAATTTCATCTGTACCAAGAATTTCCGTTAAACGCACAATTAATTCCGTTTTTGTGCCCGTTGTTGGTAATTCTCGCTCACGAAGTAATTGTTTCAGCTCATCAACTTTTAAAGAAAGAAGTTTCCTCATCTTGTCTGACACCGTTTGCTTTTATCTTTGTTCCCGTAAAAAGTATTTAAAATTTAAATTTAGTGTATCCCACTTCTGATCTAAAAGAACGTTCTAAACTTGTTCTTTTATTTAAAATTAAAATAACGTTGTCAGGAATAAAATTATATTACATTTATTTAAGATAGAAAATTATAATTAATAAATAATGAAGTATAAAACGAAGAACAAATTAATATAAATTTCAAAGAAGACTTGATCATGTTTTTTAAAAAAAACTACTAAGATAAAAGAAATAATTTATTAATTCATAAAGTACAAATAGGGTTTCTAACACAGGTTTGTAAGGAAGAATACTAAAAAATAACTGTAAAAACATTCCGTCGGTAAATCTAATAACTACACTCACCACTTTTTATATGCGTTGCATAAAGCGCCTTTTGTGTCAAAAATGAATTGCTTCAAAGTGGGAACTCAACACATAAAATTCATGCCTTCCGTAAGCGAGATGACAAGCGAAACTCTTACCTTTCTCCCATGCTTCGCTCGAAGCACAATTTTTTATTGGGTAGTTACTTTCTTTAACACAATCAAAAACTTTTGGCAAACAAATTGCAAACATTTTTCTCTAACGGGACATCCTAACACAGTACAACACATGATTTCGGGACTCAATTCTGATAATTGATTATGAAAGTAGACACAAAAAGAAGAACTTCTGCAGCACAAATTTAAAAAAAACAATTCCTTTAATCTGTTCATACAACGTTTTGCTACATAAGCAACAGTTACGCAGTTATAAATAAATGTATGAAGAAAAAAAATATTTTTTGCCCATAAAATTTAAATTTTTTATTTTTAATTCATAAAAAATCCAAAACGGTAAAAAAAATGTTAAGTCCTATTACTTTCACGTAAAGTCGCATAACCTATGGACAATATGACACATAAATCATGAAAGTCGACGAACGCGTTTCGCTTTTATTCACAATTAATTAAAGGAATGAATTTCAAAAATTTGAATTGTAATTCTTAATTTTTTTAAAATTTTTTCAGTTTATTCGGACTAGTGGTTCTCGAGTTATGACAAACAAAAGAGCCTAAAACGTGAGAAATGCCCCTATAATATACTTACTAACTTCAAATTAATTTTTAAATTATTTATTGAGCTACCATGACCAAACTAATGATGCAGAAGTTTTGAAGAAAATTTTAAACATAGTATGTTTCATTCAAACATATTATGGTTAAATAAGTCCTCCATCAAGAAGCCACAACCATATTATGGTTGTCTCCGAACATGTTATTGTTAATAATAACTAAAATATGTTTAACACTTATGTATAATAGCATGGTTAAGTTTAAACCATAGCATATTGCTCTTGGAATAGAGAAAAATGCTATTATTAATTTAAAAACAAATTATTGTTACACTTAACCAGTGTTGCCAAAACTTGGAGACCAAAAATGGCTAAAAATGGTCTAAAAAATGGCTAAAATCTTTTTTAAATAAAAACACATTAAAATTCTATAACATAAATTTAAAGTTGTTAACGATGAAATTGCAAGTAAGATCAATTTCTTAAATAAGAGTAAACGTTATTTATTATATATTTAAAAAATTTAAATATTTAATCATCGATAAATTTTATGTCGTTATTATTCATCTCATATGAATCACTCGTGCGTATAAGTTTTAAATAATTTGAAGGTAAATCATAATCACGACAACATTTACCCAACCTTTTGTTTCCAGATCTACAATAAAAAACAAGTAAGAAAATATAGTCGGTCAACCCCGACTATATGATACCCTATATCTCATTTGAACCAGTGTACCAAATTGTATTAAATTATCTGCAAGTTTGCGGTCTGTACTTTACGCACAAGGTTTACATGGACAACCAGCCAGCTAAACAAAAATCGGTTATTCGATTCAGAAAGTGGTTCTGAGTCAATCGGTATACGAAAAGGTGGGCTTAGGACCAATATTTTAAGGTGTTACAAACATCAGCACAAACGCATAGTACCCTCTCCACTATTGTGGTGTTGGTATAAATATTTCATTGATAAAATTAACGGTTGCTTAATGTAACCTATTTCTCAAATTACTTTTAACGATTTTTACTTGGCAAAATGCCCTCTCTACTTCAGCATTAGCCCATGGAAGTGAGAGCAACTATATAGTCAATTCTGAAATTGAAATACTTGAGACCAGAAAGAAACACCAATGTTTGTGTTGATCCATTTTATAAATTTAATATTGGAATTCTGTTCCTTTATTTTGAAAGATGTTTCATCATCATCGTTTATAGCGAGTTTCAACATTTGTTAAAGTTGTGATTTAAATTAAAGGCGTTTTAATTGTTCAAAATGTTTTTTTTGCTTTTATAAATTGTTATAATAAAATAAAAATTATTCTTTTAAAAGAAAAACGGCAAGAACAATTTTATGGCTAAACAAGTTGAAAAGTGGCTAGTGGCTAAACAGGGTGAAAAATAGCCCAATCTAGCCACTAAATGGGCTGTAGGAAATATCGCCCAAAGAAAAATGGCCCAAAAAAAAATTAAAAATCGCCCAAACGAAGAATCGCCCAACCAAACATGAAAAATGACCCAAAAAGGTAAATACGAAATTTTGCCCAAAAAAAAAAACGAAAAAGGGCCCAAAAAGAAAATGAAAAATTACCCAAAAAGCAGAAACGAATTTTTTCCCAAAAAAAAAAAAAAAATTGAAAATTACTCAATTTGCAAAACAGTGTTTATTATTCATATAAATTTAGTTATATACAAATATAAGTTTTATGTAAAAATTTGCATTGTGCCTTCAACAGCTGTTCGGCAGTATGGACGCTATGGCACTTTGCAAAGTGTCATAATGTCCACAACTCAACTTATAAGGATACCGGCTTCGCCAACTAAAGCTTCTCTGCACAGCCGGCCTTCGGCCGGGCGCAAGGATTTTCTCCTCTATCGTATAACAAATACCGGCTTCGCTAACTAAAGCTTCTCTGCACAGCCGGCCTGCGGCCGGGCGCAAGAACTTTCTCCTCTATGGTATAACATACACCGGCTTCGCTAAGTAAAGCTTCTAAAATCTGCCTTGTTTCCGAACGAAGACCGACTACGCAGAGAAGCTTAAGCTAGCGAAGCCGGTTTTTTTTATACCATAGAGTAGAAAATCCTTGCGCCCTTCCGAAGGCCGGCTGTGCATAGAAGCTTTAGTTGGCGAAGCCGGTATCCTTATAAGTTAAGTTGTGGACATTATGACACTTTGCAATATGTCCCGTTATTTTTATAATGATAATGAATTATTTGGACAAATAGTATGTAACATTTTGGAAGAATTTTAAAAATGAAAAATGGCCCAAAAAAATGGTCTATTTTTCATATAACAATTTTTTTTTTCAAAAACGAAAAATCATCCAACAATAACGAAAAATAGCCCAAACATTTTGGGCCATTTTTCATATGAAATCAGGCCCCATTTTACAAGCAATTTTTTTGGGCGATTTTTCATTTTTGTTTTTGGGCCATTTTTCTTTGGGCGATATTTCCTACAGCCCACTAAATGGCTAAATTGGCAACATTGCACTTAACCACAACATGTTTAGGAGCAACCTAATATGGTTGTCCCTATGCGGAAAATGCAAGTTAATATTTTTATTCATACAAAATCTGGCGCTTTAACTTTTATTGAATTTTATTAAAAATAGTTACTATCGGAATTATATTTGTAGTAGGCGAAATAGTCTTCATACAAATACAGTTCCGACTCTCACTTTTTTAATAAACTTTGTCCTTGACTCAATAAATGTTCAATTAAAAAAATTTTACATAAGCATTTGCTTTATGTTTAAATTGAATACAAACAATTCAGATAAAAGCCTTAAAGTTTTGATTCGACAGATCTAAAGTTACTCATAGCTGCTACGTATATAACTTGGACCTTGGGTTTTACCCCTATAGACTTCTCTAATTACATGGAATGTTTTATCCAGAGTTAAAGAAAGTATTACTATTGCTTTAGATTGCTTCGCACTCCAGATTATTTTGGTCTCCACCAGTGAAACGTCTGAGTTTTATATGGCTATTTTCCAGTCACGTTGAGTTGTTTCCTTTAGTTCTCCACCAGATAAACACGTTGAAAATGCAAGGAAATAAATGATTGTATATGTTTAATATTGAAAGCCGCAAAAACTGTAACTCCCCACAGTTATGCGACACCAAGCCATTAGCCAGTGCGAGGGAAAACGTAAAACGCACGAATAGAAAACAAACAAACATGGCCCGTTTGTCATAAAATAATAACGACAAAGAAACGCGAGCGGAATCCCCAAACAATCCCCTGGGTGTTGGCATGAAACTTTTATTACACATCACAAAAAATCGCCTATTTTGAGGACAAATTTCTTAATCTTAGAGCGCTAAAAACATTTTAACTAGTTTTCGTTCTCCTGCTGTTAATTTACCAAAGCTTTTTTTGACTGATTAACACATACGGCTACATGCTATTGTATGAGTGCTGCCTAACACCGATCCTAATACTCGTACTTCATATGCTTAGACTTGTCTACTTATTATGTATTACTGAAAAGTTCTAAAATAAAGTTTTTTTTCATGATCATGATTGTAAATAGTACGAAAATTTTACAATGCATATTAACAACAGCCTGAATTTGTCCTGCAGGAGATTAAACTAGTACCTAATTAGTACCAAACTAGTACAAAATTACTAGTACTAACTCTCAACTGTAAACTTTTCTATATCATCTTAATGCTCAGATAAGCATTGAGTGTGCTTGGAACATCACTAGTAATATTGGTTCTAGACGTGTACTAGTACACTTGGACCACATTGCGTGCTTTTAGCATTAGCATTTTGCATTTTAAAATTTTTTTATAATAAAAATGCTATAAATAAATGATTTTAAATCAAAATTAAGAAACAGTATCAAAATTAGAAATATGTACAGGAATTTTAGTTTTGTTACTAAAAATTCTATCAGTCTACAAGTAGTGCCCTTGTACTACATCAAGTACTGGTACTCATATGCACTAGTATTTTTATAAAAAACTCTAACCCCGTTAGCACTAGTACTTCTTGTTCTAGTAATTGTACTAGTAGAATTTAGGCAATTAAATCTTAATCTTCTGCAGGGTGTTTATAATTAAAGCAAAAGTGTTTGTAAAAACGTTCAAAATCACTTTTTACTACTTTATACTTTAAAAAACGTATGGGTAAAATTTACTTATGAGAATTTCTTTTCTGAGCGATATGTTTCGGTGATATTTTTCAAATCAACATACGGAGCACATTGGCTTTACCGTGATGCGTCAATCACAAAATTTAAGCCGTTTTGTAACTTTTGAAAATTGCAATCTAATGGCTTGTTTTTAAGAATTTCGAATTAAAAAAAAAAAAAAAACACAAATTAAAGTTAAAAATGTTTAAAAAAATTTACACGATGTTCAATGGAAATAACATCGAAACTTTTTTGGAAACGTAAATTTCAGTATTTTATTAATTTCTTTTATTTCGTTAGAATAGAAAAAAGTGTTTTTGAGCCTAAAGCCTTCCTTAGAATAAATTAGATTAGGCATAATGAAAGATTTTTTCCCTTAACATTTTTTCAAAAACTAAGAAAAATTGTGCAAGTTTCCAGTAAAAAGAAATGTATTGGGAATGTATCTCTTTTAGTTATTTTTCTAAATACACTACTAATACATAACATTAAACTAAATGCGGAACAAATACAGTTCACAATTTTACTAAAAAACAATTCACACAGTACAAAGCTCTAAATGTAGAAGTACATAACACGCGTTTATTCGTCGACGTGTGTCGTGCGTTTTAAAAATTTAGCTCATTAAAAGCCATTCCTGTCAGCTGTTTTTATTTGGTTACTTCCCTACAAGAAGACTACCGGTTATTTTACTAGTTATATGACCGGTAGTGTTGACCAATATATTGGATAAAGTTTCTATTAGTTTATTAAGAGCAAAATGAAAAAACTAACCGAAACTCTTGTGTACATGTGATTTTGCCCCTCTTTCTAACTAATGAATTCCACTCGACTACGAAACATATATCTGTACTGCTTACTCTCCAGCTTTTTATTAGTCAATGATAACCAAAATAGTGGGTAATGCTAACTAGTTAGTCATAACGTAAATATTGGTTAACACTAACTAGTTATTTATAACGTAAAAATTGGTTAGTACTACCTTTTATTAAATACACAATACATTTTTTTGTTTTAATTTTAAATTAAATTAAATACACAATACATTTTTTTGTTTTAATTTTAAATTAAATTTTTTATTGAAAAAATTATAATCAAATACATACATATGAAATAAGACTTTAGAAAAGTATATTCACGTATCGTTATTTCTGCGGCTGCTTTATGACGTTCCACTTCTTGCATGGGTCTGAAAATGGAGGTAAACGTACGTGTGACCAATTAATTGTGACCACAAAATCAAGTACAATCGTAAACGATGATCCTGGTCAAATCCACCACCCGCTACCTGTAAGACGAATTATACAAATTATAGAAATGATTCACAATGCACACATTTTTACAAGCGTTTGACAAAAATAAATTAAAATGGCTTTATTTATGTTAGAGTGAAACAACTAATATAAAACTGTTGCAAGTGTGTTAGTAAAATGTTTTTTTTTTTTAGTTTTGGTTATGTATTTCTTGTAGGGTTATTTGTACATAACAAAACGGAGTTGAAAATATATAAAGATTTGTTTTATTTTATTGATTCTGATCTATTGATATATATTATATGTTTTTTAACTTCTTCAATATGTATTTCCTTCATGATTCACAAATTTGTTAAATTATTCTATTTTATTGTCAGCTGATTACTTGTCAAAAATATACAACGCGTTAAAAAGTTCAAAATTAACCAACTGTATGGCGCAAACGCGTCAAAATATTTTGCATATATGTAACTTGTTCTATGAAAAAACACTAGCTTAACTTTTTTTGACGAAAGTCTACAGAGAGGATGCTCTACATTGTTGTGAAATACAACTGTGGTAAAAATATTGCATTTCCTTTGTAAATATGTTGCATGAAAACGAAGTAAATATGGTGCATATTTTACCCTTACTTTTTTTAGGTTTTCATACTGGCCTTTGTTACAACTGTAGTAACAAGCAATTTTAGCAAATATTCTTCACCGCCGTAGTTTAGTGGAATATTGTATGATGTATTGTTATCGTGTTAATTTTTTTACACGTTATTATATATAGTTTTAAAATTCGCTAATGAAGTTCATTAATGACAAATTGAAAAAGTCGTCAATAAAAGCAGCTAATTTTATTCGATTGAAATTGTAGAACATGTTACACTTCGAGTAATTATAGGCGACATTTTAAAAGTTTTGCATGAATATAATGTAACATATTATTCTCAGAAAAGAAGTCGTTATTAATTACTTAAGTCTAACTTCCATATGTTGTAATATAATTAATTTTGACCGTACTTATTATTAATTATAATCTTTAGTTTGTTTTTCGTTTTGCTTTTGACTTGCCAACATTTAATTAAAAATAAAATAATCATTAAGAAATGTCTACTCGCACATACAAAAATAAAAATTTATTAAAATAAAATTAGTGCATTGTGAATTGAATTGAACAAATGTGTGAATGTTCACTTAATAAACCCAAAACTGCAGTGAAGTTGAGCATGAAGCATTTTAAATGTTCATTTTTATTTTGTAATCGAACTAATTTCATTTCTGATAAATTTTTAATTAAACCACTTAATGTGTGAAACATTACCAATCATGTAGAACCAAAACTAAGAAGTAAAAAGAAGAAGAAGAAAAAAAAAATAAATAAAACAGTTTGAAAATATATTTTCCATTTTTGTACCAGAAATATGTATGTGTGCAGTTTGTTTTGCCCATAAGTGAATTCAATATTTTTATTTCGCTCCAGATGGTGGTAGTTTCTGAAGATGGTATTTAATTACAAATGATAATTTATTGATAAAAAATTTTATAAATATAAATAAAAGATTACTGATGAAAGATCATTTCGGTAAGGTTTTCTGTTAAAATAAATTTTAATTTAAATATCATTGATTTGGTTGATGGGTGCGTAGAACTTAATTCAATTGAAATTTTTATTCAATGCGAGAAAACTGATAATAAATTTAATATTGAAATTGAGATATTTTTTTTATAATTGACAGCAAGTGAACGTGCGGTTGTATTATACATATTCGTCTTATATCATTCCGGACAGTCACGAATCTGGCAAATTCTTGATTTATAGTTTAGTTTTTTTCCTTTTTTATGAAATGCGCCATAGAATTAAATGGATAGAAAATTAGGCAATTAGTCGGTTCGATTGAAATAAACTAGGCGGAAAATATTTTCCTATTAAAAACTCTTACCTCTCTACCCCACAAATCAATAAATAAACAATGTTCGAAAATAAATCGAACATTAGCCTACGGTACGCGCACCCAGAAACGATTAATATTTATTTAGTGTTTGTGTATTGGTACACAAACTTTAATACCGTTTATAGCTATGCGAAAATAACAAAAGTTATGTAGTGTTTTGTTTTTCTTTCTAAAACAGTACAATGTACAATTGAAGTGGTTCTGTAGACATTTTAATGTTGATTTTAATGTTCTGTAGTTTTTTTCTTCTTTACATTCAAGTAAAAAATTCATGTATTACATGGTCTGCCTGGTTAGCGTTGACCCAGAGGATAACAGTAAAGGGCACTTCTCGCAATATCATCTGGTGGTCGTCAGAGAATATGACTAATCGATGTTCATTTTCGACAACGAATATCAATATATGTACATAGATTGGACAGCAATAAATTGCCTTGCCCAACTGTTTTATGCAAATTTTTATATTTAATTTATTTTGAAACCTTGAATATTTTTTAAAAATGAGGCCGATACGGCCTTTATTAAATGTACTTCTATTTATTAAGGAAAATATTTCCAGAAAATCAAAGCTGCCAAATTAAAACAAAATCTGTTAGTTTGAGGACGGATTTCAAAAACACAAACTTTGTATTAAAAAATTTAACCTATTGGCAACTCAGTACAAGTCTGTCCGGATAAAATGAAAAATTTAAACAATTCAATCTGAGAGTTGTTCGTAAGAAATATTTTCTATTACTCAAAAAAATATAAGTTGCATATGCATAAAAGAAATATTGTCCGGACAACACGGGTCAATCGACCTTTAGAATGAACGATTGTTTTCACAAATTACTTTTAATTTATAGGAACGTGTAGTTTTTGCTAGGTTTGATGGTATTTGGAAACTACCTGAAATTAGTTCACTACAGTTATTCATAACAAAAGAAAATTAATTATATGTTTTTGCCTACGCTTGTAAAATAGTGGCGGACATTTTATCGCACGAGTTCTTTAGACACATAATTCTGCCAGTGGAACGTTTAAATGCAGACAGTCTTACATTTTCTTTTTAATCTCTTTGTTGACATTAAAAATTGTAAAAAGAATAAATTATTTGTGACTAACCCCCCGATTCCACATGCAAGTGCAAGTTTGAAAAACTCAATACACTCACACTTTTTCAGTACCATTCACACAATGTTTTTACTTTCAGCAAAAAAAAAAACAGATTTTCAACTATTTATCTGATTCCTAAAAAGGTAATCAAACTCAAATTTTACCACAGTTCCAGAAAATTTCCACTCACTATTAGGGATAAATGGAATACAAATCTAGTCACCTTGACTACAAAAGATCTACTCATAATTACCGTAGAATAAACATGATATATTAACTGTAATGATCTAATCGAATTTCCAAAAAAAAACTCATCCATCAAATATTGTGGGCGCTTCTACTTAAAAGTGACCGATCATCAGTTTACGTAAGGATCAATTTCGAAGATTTATTCTAATAATTCTTTTAAAAAAGTAATTATTAACAAGTAAGAGTGCTATATATACCCTTCGCCATGATGAAATTTATATAAATGCCATTCTTTGGATTTGAATATGTTGTGCCACGCCCACTTGTCCAATTCCGCCAATATTTTTTCGGATGTTGTGTATTGGTTACCACGATGCTTGTACCTAATTTAGAAATTTTAGTACTTGCTGTTCTCCAGATTTACAAAAATCTATTATGTCTTTAAAGGGAGGTCCCCGCTCACTTGTCCAATCCCGCCTACATTTTGTATGTTACGAATTGATAATCAAGATGTTTGTTATTTAAAAACTTGGGCTCCTGCCGTTTTCCATATCTCAGCCATTTGTGGACCGATTAGGTTGAATTTAAATAGCAAACAAATTCCGACTATATGTGACATAAATATATAACTACCAAGTCCCAATCATAGCTGAGGTCTTCGGAAACGCCATTTCAACGGACAGAGGGACATCGTTAAATCAACTTTGATCCTCATAATGACCCGAAACATACATATATACTTTATAGGTTCGTAGATCAATATTGTAGCAATTATAAACGGAATAACAAACGTATATATACTAGGGTGATCGATCGAATAGTATTCGACCGGTTTTAACCGGTTATTTTAGTTTTGCCCAAGTCGAATATTTTAAAATGTCCATTTTTCGAATATCGAATAAACCGGTTATTTTAGTAAAATAAACCGGTTATTTTAGTAATGTGCAATTTATATACGTTTTCCTTACTTTTGTTATAAATGTATCCGTAATTTAAGTATTTTTCTAATCAAATATTTGGCAAACTTAAACTTTCTATAAAAATTGTCAAAACAAAATTAAAGAAAAGTCAAAAAAACATTATGAACAATGTAAATACAAATCGCTTATATAAGCGTGTGTTCTTGTAACAAACCCCAAAACAATTTTAAGTACTACAAAAAAGTTCAGCTTAAAAAGTAATTAGCAATTTGACAGTATTATAAATAATATATATATGTGTATATCTTTATAAAGATGTCATCTCTGGTGATATTTCGAACTGACTTAAAAGAAAATTGTGCTTAAACGGCCCTAAAATGATAAGTTGCAAAGGTTCTTTAACGTCACGGCTTATTAATCAATTTTAATTAGTCTACAAGCTTGACATACATATACGCCAAGTAGAACTTGACCCTGTTCCAAGTAGTTTTTAAGGGACTGCAGATAATACTTTACTAAAATATGCTGCCAATAATGAATAAAAAACTCTTAAGTAGTTCTAGCATATCTTCATGCTTAAAACAAGAACATACCGGCGGAATCAACGATATGGGAAAATTCATCAGTTTAATTTATTAAAAACTTAAAATAAAATTGAAGGAATCAAAAATGTCCTGGAAGGGTTTAAATTGTGTGATAGGCGAATTTACAGATATTTTATATAAAAAGAATGTTCATATTACTATTGTTTGTATAATGCTGAAACAAAAAAAATTTAAATATATAATCCTCGATAAGAGGTTTTGTTTGCCACTTTTCAAAAATATGGCTGAAGTTTACTGCTTCATATAGACATGATTAACCAGCAACAAAGTAAAACTCATTTAAAATAAATTTGAGAGAATATCTCAAATAATAAATTTATTAAATTCCTATAATTTTAAAAAAACAACGTTTCTCAAAAATTCTAAAGTTATGTTCACACCTATTAAATATTTGACGTCCTACACGTAACAACTAAATTTATTAAAGAATTGTTTGCTTTTCAAAACGTTTGGCTATAGCAAACATTATTTAACGGTTTCTTAACTACATAATACATAAATTCAATTATCATCTTAGAAATAAATAAATTAATAGAAATTGTTAAAAATAAACCTTAAGTTTAATCAATTTATTGGTCACGCTTTTTTTTGATGTTATCGTCAAATATTTGTTAAGTCTGAACATACCCTAAGTCATATCTATGTATTTTGTTGGTTCCTTACCTTCGTAAATTGTTTTGTTTTTATTCTAATTAACTCTTTATTACAAAAACTAATTTGAATTTTTTATTTTTATGTATTCGAATTAAAACCGGTTAACCGGTTATTTTTAAAATGCTTAACCGAAAACCGGTTATTTTAAAATAGCAACTATTCGGAATATTCGAAAACCGGTTATTGAAAAATGTCGAATAATCGATCACCCTAATATATACCCTTTTACCTTCGCTAAAGGGTATACAATATATTTATATTGTTTCTGCGTCAGTAGTTCAACAGATTCATCCATCATATATCCGAATTTATATTTTCATTTGAGTTTTTTTAACGACCTCATACTTGTTCGCAGTAACAGTTTACTTTTTCACAAATGGAGTTGTAAATTTTTTATTTTAGTTTTGTGAAAAATGCCATTATTTGCTTTTAATCTTAAAATTTAATTATTTAACAAAATCAGGAAATTGTAATTGTCAGTCCGAAATAATGAAAAAGGATGTCCGTACGATTAAAATTAAGTGTCAGCCACTTGAATTTTTTATTTTTTCTTTGCACAAAATTGTTTAAGGAAACAATGAAATAAAGTGGATGTCGGAGCTGTGATTTTTTTTTTCTAAAAAACCAAAAACAACAACAAAAGTATCAGTATGTATGCTGCAGTAGCCAGCAAATACTCTTGAAAAGCAAATGATTGACCTCCTACAATAGAAATTTTGAATACATAATCTAAAATACAAACAACGGGTCTCATCAGCAAACATTGTGTAAAAGAGTCTAAAACATGAATCGGAAAAGAGATGGAAAAAACGTAACAAACAAATTGTAAAACAAGCAAATCAACCAAGTGCAAACATGTGTATGTTCGTTCCAACACACATACTAACAACTGTCTAAACATCTGTAATTTTGTATCTGTGTTTATGATATCTAGTTAAATAAACATATACGAAAATGTATGCATATTGTAATATTGATACGAAAAAAATATAACAACAAAAAAGAAACACTTTCCAAATTACAACAAATAAACTATCGAAAGAAAATTAGAGAAGCACCTACTTATCTGGTTTTATTATTTTTAATCGAAGTAAAACTTAAAAAAAAAACTCAGAAAACTAAAAACTTGTAAAAATAACACAACTACAACTTATAGAGCGATAAATTACACATAAACGAACAACAACAACAAAAGAAAATTTTTAAAACGCTGATACAAACAACGAAAAATCAACATTTACATACACACACTTTTCATAGATTGAACGAAGCAAAAAAAAAAAAAAACAAAAAAACCTTTCACTAAAAATCTACAAATTCACTATTTATTTAAATTTAAAATGAAGTTACACAAAGAAAACAAAGCAAAAAATAAATGAACAAAAGTTAATTGTATGGGTGCAATAAAAATTAATAACAACCGAAAAATATTTACAAACAATTGTTAACAATTTTAAAAAAAAATTTAATAAAAATTATAAAAACAAAATTTTTACGTCCATATTTTAATTTTGAATAAGTAGCAAGCGAAATTTAATTAAATTAACAAACCTATTGTTTTCTAAAACAAAAAACTAAAAACTTTTTTTTAACTTTGTAAATTATGTTCGCTCAGTTTGAAGCTATAAAAAGCAATTTTTGGTTTATACTTTTTAAACTGGCCTTTATTGCCACACTTTAGAAACAAGTACTATTCACATATGTATATCGATTGATTGAAATATTTGTAGTTTATTTAATTGTGCTTTTGAAAAGAACAGTCACCACAACGTATAGTGAATAGGTTTGTCATTTCGTGTAACACATTGGAAAATATTCCAGGCCGTATGCAACTTAAGGGTTCTTTACAGTATCATACAAGTCTTACGTATTTTAAGGAAAATACAACCCAGTCATGATAAGTTGTAATTGGTTTTTGAAAAATTTTAAACAATATATATAATATAAATATTATTATTATTATATTATTAATAAATTTATTTTATTTGTTAAAATTTTTTATTTTTTGTCAAAAATTCAAGAAAAAAACCCTGAAGAAGGCACACAACGGATTGCCGAAATATTGGTTCAATAAATTTAATATTTTTTAAAAAAAAGAGACCTCAAGCTTAATTAAATAATAATAATAATAAATTTTGTAAAGGTCGAATAAAAGTCAATTTATATTTCAAACAATAATTAGATTAGAGAATAATTTTCGTCAAAGTACTTAAGACTTGTGTGATAGTATAGAACGGCCTTTAGAGGAACTAAAGAAACTAATCTACATGTATATGAACATTTCCAAAGAAAAGTCTACTTTTTGTAACGTAACGCCAGCAAGCAAATAAGCTTGTATTTTAAGGCCATGTTGTCAACTATTTTCCATTTTTGTCACTAACTATAGAGCTAAGTAGTTGAGTTTTTGACCAAAATACAAAAAGAAAATAATACATATACAACGTTGTGAGAAACAATTACCATTGCTTGCTGGCGTTACGTTACAAAAAGTAGACTTTTCGACCATATATAGATTCCGAATGACAGTATTTAAGAAAATATTGGCATCGTTGTATGTTGGTCCCGGTCCCGGTGCATGAAGTTGACAAGATCCAGTATGTAAAATGAATCAAGTTGGTATCGGAAAAAAATAATTTTTTTCGTAAAATTTCATCGATAACGAGTTCTTTCAAGCATGGTTTACTTTGTGGAGTGCGAGGAAACAGAGGTGGAAATATTCGACATTTTTCGACCCGATTCTTTTTAAGAAATAAAATAGAATATTTTTGATCAATAATATATTCACAATTGCTTAGTACTAAAGTAATTTTTTTTAACATAAAAAGTTCTTTGGTGAACAGCCTGTTTTATTATAATATGATAAATTAGAGTAACCGTCCAAATTAAGTGACAACAAATAATACATCATTTTTTTTAAGTACGTAAATAAATAAATAGTTAAAGCAAAAAAATCAATGAAAATAGAGAACAAAAAAAAAAAAAACAGATGGAATAATAGGGGTGAAGGCAAAGCAAAATCACCCAAAGCAATGTGTGATAAATCGCCCAAAACTTTAAAATACAAATTTATGTGATTTTGTCTAAAAAATATTCGTTTTCTTCCCTGCAAATAATATTGGACCACCTGATCCAATTTGATTAAATGGACTACTCCATGGACTGGTCCGATGTCATGCAAGCATGGACCATGTCTTTGTAAAAAAGTGTTTGTAGTGAGACGACATGTCTTCGTTTTTTAACGACATGTTTTCGTTTTTAAACGAAGTTAAAACTAATCCTCTTGGGTATACAATGGAGTAGTTTTAAAACTACTCTTTTGTAATCCAAAGCTGGGTTATATGGTCCTGCCCTAGTACATCTTAATGTTAAATAGACCATGTTTTTTTCATACGATTGGGTTACTTTTGGAGTAGTCCTAGTCCCTTGTGGGCTACATTTTACACGCGTGTTTGGACTAGTCATATTATTTGCTGGGTTATTCTTCAATTATAACATTTATTTGCATACACTGTGGTGAAGAGTGTTAAATTATCGGGCTTGGCCTACTGTACTTCCTTACTCGTTTTTTAATAATTAAATTAACAATTATAGTCATTGCCCAATAAGAAAATTTGCTGGAAATCAAGTGCAATCAATTTGTATTCAAATTCGAGTTTCAAGTTTCAAGAGATGAGATATACTTTGGTATGAACTCAAGCTTATTTCCAGTTGAATTTTAAGCACTTGAAATTTAATTTTTGAGTGCTTATTGGGTAGCTTAAAATAGGAAAAAAATATTTATATAGCATTTTCAGTTTAAATAAAACCTTTTTCAAATTGAACGAAACCTTTTTGAAACTAAACGAAACCTTTTTCAAAATAAACGAAACTTTATTCAAAATAAATAAAACTTTACTTAAAATAAACGAAACCTTTTACAAAATAAACAAATCAACTTTTTTCAAATATAGTTAAACATTATTCAAGTTAAATTAGGTGACAGAGCTCATGTTGTTGTGACAACCGGTAGGGGAAGAACGTGACAATTGCTGCGATAAATAGTGTTGGCGTTGTTAACCATTAATTTATTTCTCTGAGGATTCGATGCGTTTCTTAGTATTTCTTCGGGATATATGATGGACAATAGTGATTGTATATTACAATTTTTACCACCTTATTCTCGTACAGTGTTCGAAAATAAACAGTACATTATATAGCGTTCGGCTCACACATCCAAGAACGTAATCTATTCTTTTAGTGATTGTGTAGACAAACACATCCCTTAATACCGTTCGTTTCTATTTTCAAGAAAGAGCCGAACATTATATAATGTTCTGTTCTTCGTTAAAAAACAGAAAAATTTTATCGATACTGTAGACAAACGTTATAAATATTTTAATGTTCTATTCCCATTTCATACTATTGATAAGAAAAAAAAGAAAAAACCGAAGTAAGGAAGAATATGTAAAATCAATTAAAATAGATAATCATTCAAAGCAAATTTCGATCTACCAAAGGTTAAATATAATTTGGTTTAAAGATTAATGTTTGACTATTGACAGCCAGCAGTCGTCGATGACTGCAAGTGTTAAACGGCAAACCCCTTTGAAGAGATTGAGTGGTTTCAGTCGAAACATGTGAGGGCAACCTGTCCGTAAAAAATATGAATGAAAAAATATCAATAAATTTTAATTAATTTCATGTTGTAAAATTCCTTTCTTCATAAAAATAATTCAATGAAAATTAAATTTGATGAACTTAAGCCTAATTAAAATATCAGAATTTAAATAAACTGAAATTTAAGAAAAGATAAACTCACTGTTTATTGTTGTTGTGTTTGTTTAAACATTGATATTGTTACAAGTAAAACTGGGGTTTGCAATTCCTATTCGCTTAACAGTTTAATTTGTATAATATCTTTAGTTTTTCTAAAATCATTTGATGAAGTTTCCTGACGATCTGGCCTAAGCAACCATTGAAATGCGCATAGGAATAGCTTATCCTATCAACAATAAATTTCAGTTTATCAATAGTATGAAATGGGAATTTAGCACATTTAAACAAAACCTTGTTAATTAATTTTTTTTCATAATTTTATTCTTGACTAAACACGGGATTGAAGTCGGGTCAAAATTACATGTTTCGTCAGAATTCTTTGCCGTTCTACCTTTTGTGCCTCTGCTGCGCTTGCCAGTCTATAGACAAACATTTATATTTAGCCATTGGTATTGGTTATTAATTTTGTTTTCATGTCTCTTCCTTACTTCTGTTTTTCGTACGCTTTGATAAGAATTTGTCGTGAAAACTTAAATATATTTGTTTTTTTCTCTTTTCTCGTTAACCTTTCTGTGTACAACTTGAATAGCAAATGTAAACATATAGAGCTTCTACCAAAATTTTTTTTATAACAATTGTGATTTTTCATGGAACTGTTGGTTTTAATTGAAGTTTTTGATATTTAAATAAGGCTCAATCCTGTGTTCAGCCAAGAATAAATTTTTTTGAATTCATTTCATTGTTGTAAATTCCTTCTTCACTGAAAATAATTGAATGAATATTAAATGTTATGATCTTAAGATATATTTAAATATTAAAAACTTTAACTAAAAGATTTTTAAACAAAACTAATTTTGTGTAACTAAAAAATTAATATGATTTTGCTACTACTTTAAGAGGTATGACCGCATTTATAAAAAAATTTAAATTTAATAAAGGTTTAAAAAACAATTTTTAATAAACGTTTGTTAAATTTAATAATCGTTTATAAATACGGGTAATAGTCTTCAGTTTAATTAAATTTTAATAAAACTTTAGGTAAATAAATATTTATGTTGATGAATTTTACGTCCTTCGAATATTTATGTATATATATTTTTTGGTATTTTTGTTGTTGTTTTTTAATTTATTTCTTTTCATTTAAAATGTCGTTTATTATTTATTACAATTAAATTTCATACAAAATATTTTTTTATTTCTGTTTTATTTTATTTTGTAGATCAATGAAAACGAGTTAAGTGCAATAATCGTTTGTAGGCCACTACGGAGTCAAGAAAAAAAGTAAGACACATTATGAACCTGTATTGAATGCAGAAAAGCCTGCGTTAGAACTTATTGAGTTGGGGAGGAAACCCATAAAAACAAAAACTTCACTGGATTTTAGAAATTCCATGATTCTGAATGAGATCTTTTTTTCACCATATAAAAAAGAAACAAAGAAAAACCATTGATACGTACGTTACATTGGAAAGCTTAAAGTTGGATAAATGTGTTGTGTTTGCTTCAATTGTGGACCAAAAAATATTAAGCTTGACGTAGTAAAATCAACTAAGATGAAACCAGATTTTGTTTTTGTTATTAACTCGTTGCTGTTGTTATTGTTGTCCTCAAAGTATAGTATGCTAAACAAAAATTAAAACAAACAGAAAAATTTTTTTTTTGTTAAAGCCAACAACAAGCCAGTCAGCCAAATAAACAAACAAAAGACAGAGCGGGAACGAGTAAGCGAGTGAGTGAGTTGAAGTCAGAGAGATAAACAACCAACCACAATAATAATATTAAAATAACAGCAGCAACAACAATAGTGGTTACAATAGCAGAAAACATAAAGGTGAGGAGAGGAAACAAGTGAACAAAGTAGAAGTGACCTACAAAGACAGGTTTATAATTTTACTTCGCATTTACTATAGAGCAGTGAATAAAGTAAAGAACCACTTTGCTAGACCCAGTTGAGACAGACACCAACAACAACAAATACAAAATCTCAAGAAGAATACAAAAAACAACAAAAAACCAGTCAGTCAGCCTAGCTTTAGCAAAGAAGCAAGAGAAGTCGGTACTGGTGCAGGCAACATATTGTGGTAAACAAACCAACAACGAAAAATGGCAACCACAACATTTACAACTATGATACCTACCCCTCAACCCAAAAAACCGGGACCTCCCGTCCCTCCCAGACCACAACAATCAAGTTTATTTAAAACACAACAACGTGAAGCCTCATCGTCGTCAGTATCTTCATCAGCGGCAGCAACATCGCAACGTTTAATGAGCAAAGTAGGTCTAGAACAACCACAGATTCTTAAAAAATCCATATTAGCAAATGCCAGCAACACCAACACGACAACTACAACAATAGGCTCTACTTCAGTTACAACAAGTGGCGGTCGCACGGTTATCTACAAATCACCATCATTGAATTTACAAAAACGTCAAGAAGAACGTGAGAAACGTAATGAAGTCAGTACTCAGACAGCAACAACAGCCATTACCAGAACAACTTCGGCAGCGGCATCAACAACAGCGACAGCAGCAGCAGCAGCAACTAAAGCAAAATTAACAAATGGCACGCAGGCACCGAAACCACCGTTAAAATTAAGAAAAGCTCCCGATGTGCCGACAAATTTCAAACCACGCATAATGACGCCACAACCGGAAGTAAAAGAAAATGAAATAAAAACAAACAGTAACAATAATAATACAAGCAACAACAACAATAATAACGATAGCAACAATATTGTTATAGTACAATCATCTCAGGGAGTAGTTACTTTAAATCGCCATCACTCCATGGGTTCTGCTTCAACTCAAAACAAATCCTCAGCTTTGGCTAAAGATACCCGTCTCAGTTTGGGTAAGGCAGATTTTGAAAAAGTTGGCAAAATACAAGTGCAGAAATTGCAACCAACTTCCCAGCCTTTGCCAAAACCCCGTAAAATTGTTAAAGTTCCAGTTGCTACATTAGATGTGGGTGATGCTAAACCTTCAACCGCCTTAACATCATCTTCCTCTAACACTCTTCATGTAAATCTCTTTAAACGCTCTAAGACATCAATTGAAAATTTTACCTCACGTTCCAACATTACCACTGTGAACACCTCAACCACTGGTAGCTACTTGTCTGGTAAGACCGTGGAAATAAAGAATAATCTTAAAAATGCCGCCGAACGTTTGTTCTCCGAGATAATGGTAAATCAACAGAAACAAAATTCCTTGGAATCCACTCTAGCCACCAATACAATAATAACAAAACATGAGAGAGCCATTCAGCATCAGGTAAATAATGCAAATAATGGCAATAATATAACAGTGGTAACCACCTCCAAGGATTATGCGCTTAACAATGAAAATAATTGTACTCGCATTAATATCACCGCCAACAACGCAGCAAATAATCAAAAAAGTACTTCTAGACAAGCGGTATCGGCTTTCAATTCTCCGGAGAAAAAATCGGCTGCATTTCATGAAATGCTAATTTCTGAATTGGCTGCTATGCGCACTAGATCATGTTCTATGGAAAATTTGCAAACTGGCAAACAATCGCTGATACCACTACCAACACAATCCCCACAATCGGTAAAAGATACAACGATTGACAAGCAATTTGAAAATTACAAACCATTCAAAACTCTGGAGACACAATTGAAAGGAAACAGCAACAATGGCAAACAGCAACAAGATGAGCAAAATCAACAAAAACGTTTGCCACCACCAACACTAAGCAAACATCATGATGACGATATTGATGCTGATAATATTGAAGATGCCGATGGTGACGTTGATGAAGATCTAAAGAAATCTTTAAAAGTTATAACCGGCCAGAATTCACCACGCAAACGTACACCTTCAGGCTGTTCTTCCGATTCCTCGCCTTATGGCACTGAACGTTCTGCACGCATTCGTACCTCTGATTGGATTGAGGTTGGCGATAATGGGAAACAAGTTACTCTTACCAGTTGTCATATAAGTTTAGAGGATTCGGGCCTAGAAGATGAGGAACGTTTGGATGAAATGTCCTCGTCGGGTGTTGGAGATTCATGGGATAGTGTTAAGGAAGCCGAACAGCAGCAGCAAATACAACATCAGCAACTGCAGCAACAGACTAAAAGAACTCGTAATGTGAAGAGGTGAGTCAGAAATGTTGCTTTTCTTTCTTTTTTTAGTTTTAATGGATAGAGAGTCATTAAAATCTGTTAAAGTTCGTATAGATCAATGGTGGGCAACACACTACTCTCATATATACGATCACTAGCAAGCCGGAAACAAGTTCGTGTGTTTGTTATATCCTATGGAAACAAAGAGATTCGAAAAGAACTGAGAATGTGCTTCATCTTGGTATAAATACATATTAACGTCTTAGTTTTAGATCAGATTATCGATCATTGATATTGAACTTGTTTTGCAATAATTCTAAGCCTAAGCAAATGTTTCTTTTTAATACCAATTGAAACGGACAGGTATCAATCACTTGCAGCCCATTTATATGTCTTTCCACTACATTGACTTTATTTCTACTGAGTAGTGTTTTTCATACGGAATTTCCCGGTAAAAAAATCCCGGGATTCCGCCCATTTTTCGGGGGAAAAAATCCCGGGACTCCGCCCATTTTTCTTTTGAAAAAATCCCATGAAAATTGTGCGGGAATTCCCGGGATTTTTTTAATTCAATTGTGACAATTTTGCTGTTGATATAACTGTAAGTAAGTTGTGTCATAAAATAGATCTTAGCTGTTAGGCAAAAAGTCTTAAGTCAAAAAAACGCATTTTGAGTTTTTGATTGGCTTTAATTACATTTTTTTTCATCTCCTTTGTTTGATTTTAATCGCTTCAGTTTAGCTCAACCTCTTTATAATCGTTATCTGCTTATGGGGAAAAAATCTATGAAATATACCAAATAAATATTTTTCAATTTAACATAACTAAAATCTACAGTTTCTGATTTAAGACATTTTTGCCAAACGCCAAAGAGATGTCAATTCATATCCGATAAGTAAGGCAGTGTTAAATGCTCTGAAATTTTGAAAGAAGAATAGTTAAACTGTACAGACTTTTTTATTTGTTTAAATACCCAGATTTATTTTACAAAAACGAAAAAAAGTTGTTCGCACTTGCTTCAAAAAATCTAATGATTTTATATGCAGAAAATCTGCATAAAAGATTTTTGGATTAGATTCTGTAGGAGATAATGACAAAAGTTATTAATAAAGAAAACGCTTATTCGATTCGAACAAAATAATTTTTTTTTTTAAAGGAATTACAAGTTTTGAGGGACACATCCGTAGAATGGAAACGTGTTTCCTCATTAAAATCTTCTTGATAAAATTTAGAAATAGGCTTTGAAACGATTCTGTGCTTATTCTAAACTAAAATCCTATTTTAAATGAAATATTTTGTGATAATTTGTTTAAATAATTTAATTTTTTTGGTTTTAAATTAATGTTGATAGCTTTTAATTAATTCTGTGGCAATAAGTGCTTAAGTCTATTTGTTTAGTTTTATAGGAGAACAATTTAAAACTTTAAAGGTGGATTTTGGAAATTTACTCCGAACTTCATATAATCATCAGTTTTCTGCGATTATAGTTTTTTAAGTTTTTATTCCTATACACTCCTAATTTCGCAGATCGGAAGTAAACTTAGGTTTTTATTCCAAATGTTATTGCACATTGAAAAAAGATGACCAAAAAGTAATTTTGTGTTAACTTTCTTAAAAATACTCCAAACAAATTAAATTTTGCCTATGTGTACTTTGAAACATGCAGATCTTATGGTGCCATTAAGAACTTTTTCCTTTTTGCCACAGAAATAAAAAAGTTGAAATCTATTCATAAACTTATTTAATTAAACTCAGGAAATGTTATTTGTCCAAATAAATTAAAATAAACCATATTTTGCATCGATCTGTATTGAGCGGGACCTCTCAGGATCCCGGGAAATTGAAAAATAAATCCCGCTTTCTCGGAAAATGAAAAAGCCCAGGAAAAGAAAAACTCTGCTACTGAGGCCACAAAATCTTTATCTAGAAAAAAGTAATTTTATAGAAATCTTGATTGGTTGGTAGTTATTAAAATTTAATAAGATAGATTTTCTATTTATCGCACGTAGGCACGTAGATCTCTTAGCCATGTCTGTCCGGAACAAGATATTTGGATCTACATGGCTCCAAAGAGAAAGCCAAGTCAATTTTATCCCGAATTGAAAAAAGTTTAATTGGCTATCAAATCAAATCAAAAGTTAATTATTCAAAAAAGGAGTTAACACAATAAGGCCAACCAGAATGAAAGCTTATTTGAAATTCTTGGACTCAAGCGAACCACAATTTTAAGTTTATTCGGCAAATCTATTTGAAGGCGATTGCTTTCATTTAACTAAAAAATTAAAGCTCCCGTTACGATCAGTTTTCGGAAATCACGTATAAGCTGAGCTCTATACTCAAATCGCGGAAAGGGACGTCTTAAAATATTGCACTAGTAACGTTGGTATGTCTTAGATCTACTGACAAGGTTTGACGGGATTGCATTTAGTTAACCAAAATGTAGGGGCTTACCAAAGACCGTCCTGAACCTGTAGCTCCCATAAAAATCAGCTTTCGGTAGCTGCCTAATTTTTATCCTAGATCTACTGACGAGGTTTGACCGACAAAAACTTGCACTCTTAATAATGTGGCAGGAAGCTGAGCTCTAAATGCGCTGTTTAAGACCAACCGGATAGAAAGCTTATTCGAAATTTTTCGACTCAAAAGAACCATAATTTTAAGTGTTAACACTTTTATTAGGAAGATATATAGCTCCTTTATTGCAACATAGTGATATCTCTAAAAAGCAAAGTGGCTTCTACATACCTTCTCTATATGTAAAACAAAAATCAGTGTTATATCTCAAACTGAAACAAAGTTATAGCAAAATATGTATATTGTATTGAATCAGTATGCAAAGGTTCATTTTGAAAACTGTAATCGCATTTTGCCAAGTTTGATTTTTTTGACTATGTTGCATTAAAGGAGCGATATGTAGAGGCTAAAATGTTAAGGCTGACCAAAGTTCGGCCTGAACCAGTAGCTCCCATAACGATTAGCCTTTGGTAGTGGATTTCTAAACTCAAAGCAGGGGAAGGGACTTCTCATGGTATTGGACTAGTGACTATCTTTTGTCCTAGATCTACTGACGAGGTGTGACCGACAAATTTTGAGCTTTTTAACAAATAGCATTTACCTTTGAGATTGGGTTGCTTGGCCTTCTTAACGAAACGTTTAAAGATGAATGACTTAAACAGTTAAGTGATAGATTTGCCACCTTGAGTTATGCGCTGACGAGCTTTGACCAACGATGACCTGTGATGTCCAACACAATGTCATTTGCCTTTGGTACCTAAGCGAGTATTTAGTCAGTTTTTTTCAAACTAATAGTTACCACGTTAATCGTAAAGGGGGATTTTTCCTGCAAAATATATTTTAAAATAATCCTATAGCTTGTTATCCTATAGCTTAAATGGTCTAAAGTGAGTAGAAACTTATTTCATTACACATTCATATCGTTACCTGAAACGCAAAATGCCCTAACTAACGAAAAATTAAAAATCAACGTTTTCATTGATTCTGATGCATTTTATCAACACAAATGTTCAAAAAAAATTTAGGAATCTTTAGACTGAAATTTGCGATTTTATTATCAAAAACAAAAGCCCCTATCTACAAAAGATACTATGGTAAACGCTAAAAGGCATTACTGACAGTTTGCATAATATGCAACATTATCAATTGTCAAAACAACTGGAAGGTTTTACAAGAAAAATAGAACAAAATTTAATTATGAACAATTTTTGCTTCTGCTGTGAAATTTTCAAAATGTTAGATAGGGCCTTTGCGTTTTAGGTATATCAGGTGTATCAGTATCCAATTTCCAACGGTACTATTCCAGCTAAAATCTTCATTTCTTATCTGAAGAAATTCCTATTAAAACTTAAGTACGCCTTAAAACTAAAGACCTGAATGTGTGTTTTCGCTTATTCTTTATATTTCACATGACATTCATGTTGTAATTAAAATATTTCAGATTAAAATAAAGTTCTCATTGCGAGTGCAATGTGGGCGTGCGATAAGTTTTAATTGTAGAAAATCAAGTAGTAGTTAACAAAAAATATCAAATATTGTCATTTGCTTGTCAACAAAAGAAAATTTGCAATTGCACCAGTAATTAAAAAAAAAAACGCATATGCTAAAAAAATCTCTACAACAACAATCAAAACAAAACAAAGAAACTTAGAGGAAAAAATTACTAAAAAAAATAATAAAAATCATTTGATTTAAAGTTAGATGCCGATATGTAGTGGCAGCAGAATTGTTGTACTTATGTAGTTTGTAGCTGATACAAAACAATGTAAGTTATTCGTACTAGTACGGAAAGTGAGTACTATTTCTTTATACTGATACTATTCGTGGACGTATCGTGGGCTGAAATGTATAAATATATGTTAATGGGAAAAAGGCTTCGGTAATAAAAACAGCGTTTATCTTTTGACAATGGACATGATCAACTTAAATCGTTGCTTTTATGAACTGTCTTTATGTCGGCGATATTTAAGGTTTGCAGACATACTTTAGACTTGCAGATTCTATTTCCAACACATTTTTAGTAAAGCGAACAAGCTGATTATTCAGCCGAATGGTATTGAATTCGCGTTCTAAAGGTTTCTTTCATAAAAACTGTATACAAAATGAGAGGACTTGACATAAAAAAGACGCTTTCCGCTCACTTAGAAAAATAAAACATTAAAAAGCGGATAAAAAAATTTAAACAGAATAACGAAACTCTTTCTTTTAATACTAAGCCGCTTTGCTTTTAATCATAACATAGAGGTATGTATATTTCGGCCAAAACCTCAAAATTTTTTTAAAATATTTCCGGCCATGTTTTACAAACCGAAATGAAGTGGTTTTGAAAGTTTTTCTTGTTTTTTAGAGCCGTTCTTGTAAATTTAATTGGTACTCAAAGCATGAAGTATATAAAAAGGAATATTTTTATGAACTGTCTTTACTTTTTAACAAAATATTTGGGCATTTTCAACAACTAAATCGGGGTAGCCAAATTATTGAGATTTTTCATATAAATTAAATTTTTCGACGGTCTTTGAAAACTGATACTCTTTTAAGCCAATCACATTATTTTTGACAATTTTTACCGAATCGTTTATATAAAATTTCTGGTATATAAAATTTTCTAAAAAAATTATCGGCATATGATTTTTAAAAAAGCCCTACAGGTGGATTTATCCATGTGTTCCGAACAATATTTTAGTCGAGAGAATAATTTTTTTACTGAGAGTGTTTTGCAGAGCAATTCACCCATTTTGGAAAAATTTGCTGGAAAAACAAGGCTACCATATGGTTTACAGATGTAGACAATTATACAAAATGGCAACACAACTAGCAAACCACTTATTTTGAATGGTTTTCTAAAAGAGAGTGTTTTGCAGAACAATTCACCCATATGGTTTACAGATGTAGACAATTATACAAAATGGCAACACAACTATCAAACCACTTATTTTGAATGGTTTTCTAAAAGTGTGTGAACTAAAAAAGGAGAGTGATTTTATTATTTTTAGTTATATTATTTTTTTTTAGTTAATTATTCAGCAAAAAACAATAATTTGAACTTTTATTTACAAATTGAAAAAAGTGGCAACGATAAAAATTAAACCAATTCAAGAAAAAACTTGCCAAACAAATAAATTTCTCTCTCTCTCTCTCAAAAGTAAGACGTCAAACTCAATATAAAAAAATTTTGTCTGATCAAAAATATTGTATGGAACGCATGGTTGAATCAAGCTTAAGTTACATTAAAAATTTTTTACAGGATTATCAAAGAACTGTCTAAATTAAACAAAAACATATATTTTTCAAATTGTTTTTAGTAATAGCCCGTTTATTTTAAAGAATTAATATTTGAAGAACAATATGAAACAAACACCTTTAAATAAAAGGACGTAAGACAAATAAAAACATGTTTTTGGCAGTAAGGCCCTTTAGAATTTTGTTGATAAGATCTTTATTTATTATTATTGAAGTGTTATATTTTCTAGAAATATGTTTTTTGATACGGTGCATCATAATCAATCAAAAAGTAGATTTTGAATTTAATGTAACTGAGGACTTTTTTTCAAAGGATTTTTAAGATATTGATGGTAGTATGAAGGCTCACAAGTAAGTGCTATGAGTTTTTAAATAAAGTTAGGCCAAGCTTTCAAATTTTTACTTTCTAGTGAGCCCTTATATTATAAATTTAAAACTTTTCAATGTCTGAAAAGCACCGTAATAATATAAGAAAACATCGAGCAAACCTCAAAAAAAAAAATTAAAACGTTAATACAACGGCCTTCAGCTACTTCAACTACGTACTTAGTTTTATTGCTTTACGAAAAAAATATAACAAAGTTATGGGGTTTTGGCCGAAATCTCCCACTGTGCATAGAAGCGAATTATTTTCTGATTGCCAAGTCTTGTACGTTTAAAGATTATTCTGCTTGTTTTTATTAATTTTCATTAACCCTGGAAAGTCATCAGCAAATGTTGATGAAAAAGAGCGTAATTTGAATAAACATAAAAAAGTTGTATGAAAAAAGCCAATGAGCTTCGTCGATTCGACGAACAGTAACCACTCGGGATAAATCAAGTTTTTTAAGATTACTTTAAGTATGAGTCGTACTCAAAAAATCAAGTACGAATAACACTAAAGCGTACTCAAAACAATCCTAAATGGGATAACTTTCGAAAATCAATCCCGGAATTTCTTGAAATAAGTATAAAATTCTTTAATCAAGTAAAAAAAGATTAAACTTTTCGTTCTGTTTAACCCTCCGGCTTAAGCATGTTTTGATTTTCTATACACATTGAAAAAAGGTCTGTCCCGACTCATGTGTACCACGAAGGGTTAAAAAGTAAACTTGAACTCTTGCTTCTCATTTAGTTTATATTTTTGGTTAAATATGTATATAAGATTTCTAAAGTAAAAGCCATATCGGGCATGATGTTGGTGTTTTATCATTCTGTAAGGTGTAATACGGGTAAATCAATCAATCATAATAATATTTACTTTCTTATTCGGGATAAAATCAACTTCATAATACTTGAATCAAGCGCATTTTGAGATTGATTATATCTTAGTTTTACTTAAATCAATCTCATTCTCGGATTATTTCAAGTACGAAAACGGGATTGAAAATGGATAATTCAAGTATTTTGCGATTGAATCAATTTTTCTGCACATGATTCAAGAAAATCCGTACTCACCGTACTATTAATAACGCTTCGGATTGATTTGAGTACGGATGGATTAATTTTTCTTTTGAGTGTGAGATCTCTTAGTATATCTACAGAAACTTGAAGAAAACTGCGCAGAAATATTTAAGTTTTCAAGTTCAAGAGCTCTGCCGCATCTGAAAGACTATTTTACACTGCAGTTCTGGTTTACATATGAGTATCAATCTCGGTTTCGTCTCGGCAAAATGACGCATCGTTACACCCCTTGTATTTATATCTCAAAATGTCATATTCACTTATATGTATTTAATTTTCTGGTTAATTTAGAAATATGTGTTAAAAATTTTACATCGTTTTACATTTTGCCTAACGATATTCGTACTATACCATTATTAAACTTTAAAAAATATGTATATAAAAAAACTGTAATGAAAATAAAAAAGTTGACATGCTTCGCATTCCAAGTATGGGTAATTACGAGAATTGTAGTTACAAAAGCGCTATGACGGTAGTTTGGCAAAATAGTGTGCACTGAGCACAAGTGTATTTTATAAGTTTTTCTAATTGTAAATACTATAAACAATAGTGTGAGTTTCTATGTAATTTTTGGTTTAGTTTGGAGTTGTTTAAAATTTTACATAGAAAATATGAAATTTATTTTTTTGGGATTAGGTCCTTTTGAATAAAATTCGGAATTGTTGAATACTCTAAAGATCTAAAGTGTAAAACTAAAAAACGATGCAAAGTGGTTTCCATTTTTAAAATTGTCCAAATTAGTGGAAAAGTATCAATATTAAAAAAAAAAATTTTTTAAAAGGAAACGTTCTACTATATGTAAAATATGCTATCAGGAGTTAGTTTCATTTCAAACTTTTCTATCAAATCTTATTAACAGAATTCGTTTAAAATGTCGAGGACAATAATTTTAATTTCCTAACTTTCACTCAGTAAAATGGCTTTAAAATATATTATAGTCCTCATAGTCAACTGCGCTTTAAGGAATCATTCACAATACATATTTCCTTATTAAGATCTAATAACTTATTTTCAAAATTTTGTTGCTGAGTATGGGAATCTCTATTTTGTTAAAGCACCTACGAACGCTACCCTGTGTATATTATGTACATCCCAAAGTCAGCTACGTTTTACACCCAACACTAATGTGTATTTAGCGTATTAAATATTGAATGCAAAGTTTGTAACAAAGCGATATTCACCACTGTTGTAACGATTTTCAACATTAAATTTCCTTTGAATTCCAATAAGCGTTAACAACACTGATTTTCAATAATTAAAGTCAGCTGTTGCTAAAAATTTTACGCTAAAAAAATAGTTATTAAATAAAAGTAAAACAAACGAAAAACAAAAAGTTTTTTATCCATCACAATATAACCAAAAATATAACACAAATTGTAAGCAATCACAAGAAAAAAGTTAATAAAAAAATAGTTGCTTGCATAAAAAAGTACTTTACGCGGATGCAAAAAGGGTGTTGTCTCACACTCAATTATAACTGGGGGTAAGAAATGGAACAAACTTGCCATTTACTTTTGCAAAATATTTAGAAAGGAAAACGACAACTTGTCACATTTTTGCATATATTTTTAGAATAGAACAAAAACCCGCAATTACACCATTAATCAAAAATATACTCAATTGTAATTAAAAGTTAATTCAATTGAATTGAAAAATCTAACTCCGTTCGGAATGTGCGATTAGTTTTTCACTTTGCTTAGTAAATGACAGTTTCATAAAACTTCATGAAAAGTTTTCTTAACTTCAATATGATTTGACACATATGATTTACGTGAAGTCGCACGATTATTTAAGCCAGCTCATTCACATTCTGATTGAGCCCTTATAAAAATAAGCCTTTCGTAATACAAATCAGACTGAATGCTCCAAATTCCGAAAAAAGTTTAATCACCCCTATAATGTAAGTCGTCGTCGACATTAATTTTAAACTATTGTTACATCAAGTCTACGACTACAACTCTTCGACGTTAATTTGGTATTTTAAAAGAATGTTGTATCGACGTCGCCTAGTTATCGAAAATTTGTCAAAAAAAAAAAAACCAATCCCATCTCTTATTATTTATTTATTTTGTTCTTCATCATTATAGCTTACTTTTTAACGCTATTTATGCTTTTTCAAATAAAGTGTAGAGTTTGTTTCCAATTTTGAATTTTTTCGCGAATTTTTGCCAAGTTTTCGATAAGAGATATTTTTAATGTAAGTTTTTTGATTCTTTATAGCTTTAACGTTTATTTATAAATATAAGACTTTTCTATCATGCCGCTGTTAGCAATTTTTTGCAAATTTCCTTTAATTGAGCAATTTTCACCGAATTTTTGCCATTCATTATAGTTTAAGGGACTTTTAATCTATTTAATGGCTTGTTTGAAATATTAAAAATTTTCGAAAATTTCCGCTATTTTTGTTATTTCCCGACATTTTGTTTTTTTTTTAGCCGATTTAGCGATTTCAAATTAATTTAATGGGTTGTTTCCAAGTTTGCAATTTTCGCGAATTTTAGCCATGTTCGCGATAGAAGCGATTTTTACCTTTACGTTTTCTGATTCTTTACGGCTTTAACTATTTTTAATAAATATTAGACTTAGCTATCATGTCGCTGTTAGGAATTTTTTTGCAAATTTCCGCTTATTTTGCAATTTTTACCAAAGTTTTGCCATTCCTTATAGTTTAAGGGACTTTTAGTGAATTTTATCGCTTTTTTGATAAATTAAAAATGTTCGCGAATGTTCGCTACTTAAGCAAACTTTTCCGAATTTTCGCGTTAAATTTTCTAATAAAATTTGTGCCCATAACTTCTTTCAAATTTGGATTTTTTATTTAAAACGTATTCAGTAAATATGCTTACATTTCATTTAATATGTCTAACTTTTATTTGAGTCGTCGCAAAATTTCCTGTCGACTAAAACATGGACAATACTACTCGACGTCGACTTAAAAGCGCCTTAGAAAATATTAATTGACTGTCAATAGTTATCGATTATTGTCAATAACGACTCAGATAATACCATGTCTGTTGAGGTGGCGTCGACTTGTGTTTGACTTTCATAATAGGGGTGAATATGTCCGAAATTTTAACCCAACCAACAAGTAATTGGTATTCCTTTTCTTTTGCATCACTAATAATATGAGTACATACTTATAATACTTTTTATGGTGTACAAGTTTTTTTTTTAACTCAATTTCAAAGAAGAAAGAGACAATTTCGCGGTTTATTTGTAATTTGCAGTTGGGTTTTAAATTGCACATACACTCTCGTACAAAAGTGAAAAAGTCAACAATAATAAAACGTTAAATGCAAATTATATTTATGCATATGAATAATAGAGACAATATTAGTATTATTTTTAAAGCAAATTGAATAAAAAGTAAGACAAGATAAATGCGAAATACATTTTTCTCGCTACTTAAAAATTAGTTGCATTAAAAGTTTCCTAAGAATATGACATACAAACATATTTCATTAAGAACTATTTTGCAGAAACAAAGTGTATAATAAAAAAAAAAAAAAAAAAATTGATAAAAGTTTTAGTCTTAAAAATAAAACAGGTGAGTTTATAATTTAGAAAACAATCATTTTAAAATGCTAAGGTATTTTTAAGAAGAACCAAGTGATAATTAAAAAATGATGAAATTAGAATCTCACGACTGCTAATTTTAACAATTATGGCAAAACAACAAAAAGTTGTATTGAAGTCTCAATAAAATTTCATTTTTAATATTTATAGTGAGTCATATGAGTTGTTATTTCTGAGGGAATATACTTTGATGTACGTGTGTACTAATAGAAAGGGTGTATTATAAATATGTGATTTTCAGTAATTTTATGTTATTGAAAACTTAAATAAATATTGCAAAACATACTTTAAAGCAGTGTTCGAAAATAAAATAAACACTTAATATCGCATCTTAGTGTTCGGTTCGGCAGATTTGTGGAACACACAAACGCTTATAGTGTTTGTGTAGAAAATCATTAAAAAAATAACGTTTTCCTGTTAGTCATCTTTCGAATACAAAAATAATACTGTTTTTATCAAACTCAACAAAAGATGAAAACATTAAATTCCGTTCGATTTTTTTAAAAACCACAAGCTTCACCGTGATAGCCGACTTGCCCATACATGGAGGACGAAGCTCGATTATGAAATCAGAACTTCAGGCCACAGTTGGAGTGAAACAAGGCGTATGGCAAACAAAAGATATGATTAAAAACGTTTGTTGTGGTCCAATGTTCCTTATAGGAATTGCAGAAGACAATATATGGGGTAATGCATGCCAAATCAAATGCTTTAACAATTTTTTTTTTGATGACCCAATTTTGTGATATTTTTTATTACACTACAAAACGGCCTTCCTGGTGAATTATTACATACTTTTAATTGCTCCTTCAAAGGATTCTTTTTTAAAATTTTTTTTTATAACTTTCTTAAGAATAAAAACATTTGATAGAAACCTGGCTAAAAGCGAAGGCTTTGAAATTATCGATTTCAACTGTCAAAAAGTTCTTACCCTAAAATAAAGCATGGATGAGTTCAAAAACACGGTTATACTTCGCAGTCAAAGTCAGAAATGTATTTAGTTTAACGATGCACAGTTTGCTTATTGTATACGCATGGATACCTTTTTTGGTGCACTTGAGGCCAGATAACATTTAAAAGTTTCATACTAAAATGGTTCTAACCCTTCAATGCTCACTGTATCTTTAAAGATACAATAATCCAAAAAATTCCGACGGGCTCATTTTTAGTGAAAATAAAAAGAAACTACACAAGTGTGTTTAGAAATCCCTAAAATTTATTTTTATTAAAAAAATTTAAAATTTTTATGTTTAAATAGCCGTAAACTTTAAAAATCATGTTTTTGAAAAATTAAATCCAAAGAGTTATTTACAACTTTAAATATCAGATCCGAGCGGAAATTAAGGTCCAGAAAAAATATAAGGTGGTTCGAATATATGTCCAGACGCTATTTGCAATAACAAAAAAAAAAAATTGGGTTCGTGGACCCGCCATAACGCTTTGTCTAATGGTTGTATCTTCAAAAATACAACATACCCGCACCAGCAAATTAAAGATTCGTTTTTGTTCACTTATTATTATTATGCACAGCTTTATTGTTTAGTTTTATTCATATCCTGAGATCATACGTGTTGTTATAGATGGGTTCTCATGAGATGAGTTTTCTCTTCCTCCTTCAATTTTTCTTATTTTTCTTAACGACCTCCTGGGTCTAACTTCCAATCCTATCCATTATTTCGCAGATGACAGAAGCTTTTGTCATTAATTTTCCTTTAATCATACACCAAGCCTTATTGAAGTTGAAGCTATGAGGCGGAAAAGGAACGACACACTCAATCATGACCCTTCGACGATTTCCGAGTGGGGTCTTACGAATAGGGTCGGTTTTAATTCTCGTAAGACCCAATACTGTATGTTGATCCACAGACGGCTTGAGGGGTCAGGGTCATCTGTATCCATGGGTTGCATTGAAGAATCATACATTCTTCATCTTCTAGGAATGAAAAATCAATGTGTTCGTTGTTTTTCAAGTGTAGAAAAATTAATACAAGTGTCTTGGTTTCCTCAAACGATGCAAGAATTACTCCACTCCATATGATCTCCTCAAAATTTTTATACCGCCTATAACCAAACAAAAATGCAATACAATTGCTTCAAGGTCTATCTTGAAGCTTCTGGATCGGGTGCAAAGGAGTGCGTTGAAGCTTATCAATGACAGTAAATTATCCAGCTCTATTAAATCATTTTACCATCGTCGTCAGTGTTCAGCTGAGATGGGCGAACTTATCCCTGAGATACGGAGCCTGCCGTAGTACTCGAATTTCAGCAAATCATATCCATTCGCTGTCGACTGTCCAGTGTGTTGCACAACGCATTACACAGAACCTTCTCAGTCGGCTTCAATTTGGAAAAATTCAAACTTAACTTCCACAAACACTAGTCTGTCATTCCTCGTCCTCATAACCTATTTTTCTTTTACCAACACAATACACTATATGAATAGGGGACATCCCCTAAGTGTTGGCTCAAAATCAAAAATCCATTGATTATTTTCATTATCCTTTTTGTTTTTAGCAATCTTGTGTACATGTATAATTTTTTAATTGAAATGCAAATAAAATATTTTAAAAGTTCTCGCTTATGTTTTCTATATATGAAGGCTTTGCATTAGTACTTTCGATGAAAGCTACTAACGGGGAAGTGCCCAGTCTATCTTCTAAGATACAACCACTAATTTCTAAATAACTTTAAAAAAATTTTTTTTCGATAAAATTTGGACGCAGTTGATTTTTTATTACCATTTTACGCATCATATATTTTAATTTTTATCAAAATCGGTGTCCTTGGGTATTTAAGGGTTAAAAAAGCGAGTTGCTTTGTAACTGACGTTTTGAACTGACCCTGTCTGTTAGTTTTCATGAGCAAGTATTGAGTATAAAATAGAGAGAAATGTTATTAATGCAGGGTTGTAATTTAACCTGTCACATCTTCCTATTAACTCAAGACTTTTAAGCGAAGTCTTACTCTGTGTAAATTGGGTCTGTGTCATTACTCGAAATTAAAAATTTTGACGTGCTAAATTAAATCTTATTATTTCTTCGACCTTTCTTTAATTAAAATAAAAAGTTTTTTCGAGCTCGAGGCCAATTATTTTAAAAAGATAAATATATTATTTATTAAATTATTTGTTCCAATATTTCGATATCCTTCGGATATCATTATCAAGGAATGAGTTACAGGTATATTTGCAAGAGACTTATTACTGTCTCTACATTTACGTGCATTTAAATTGGGTCTATGCTGGAATCGTCATAAAATAACCGTAAACTGCTTGACTTTAGACCTCTTGCTTCTTTTTTAACTGCCTATAAGTGGCAAATATAATTTTGACTGAATATTTATTTTTATTCGCAACACCCTTTGGTAAGTCCAATATAGAAAAATATTTCTTTTTTTAATTTATTTAATTTTATTCGTAATTGTATTGTATTTTCGTATTTATTACTTTTTAATTTGCAACTTCTAGTTATATGTATGCATGTGTGCATTTTTTTTGTAAAATTTTTTTACCTCAGATTTTTTATCATCATTGTAGTTAAAGTATTTTTCAATTTGTGGTGTCTCATATTTAATAAAAAATATTATTTTAGGCTTAACTTGGATTTAAAACTTAGTATAAATTATAATAATTGCTTTATTTATTATTTTTATTAAAAGCAGAAATGGGCAAACTTATCGCCTTCGAAAGCAATTAATGTAAATCCTAAATCGTTCTTGGTTGTAATCACAATTTTGCACAGAACTATAAAAAGAACAGAAGTAGAAAAATTACAAAGTCTTGGATACTTTCCGAGAAAGCGGAGATATGTAATAAATTTAGTCTTTCTGCCTTTCGTTTTATATAATAATAACGTTACTTTATCAATATTTTAATAAATATTAATTGATTAGACATTTTAATTTAAATGGTTTAAAAAATAAATGGAAATTAATTATATAAATCATTAGGAAGAATTGAATTTGTGGTGTTATCACATTCGAATATTTCCAGGCCTGTAGTGGAATTCTCTAAATTTTAAGAATGAACGTTAACGTTAATTTTACCGGCACAGTTTATTGCTTGCGGTAACAATACAGCAATTCAGTAACTCAATTTTAACAACATAGCTAAAAATTTCAATCAAGTGGCATCTTTGTTAAATTATTAGTATATTTAACGAACACTGTCATCGAAAGCAAACTACTTGTCGTGTGCAACTAAGTACTTGAAGTACTTTCGAAACGAACAAAACCCCATTTAGGGTATGTTAGTCCAGCGAAAATTGCAAAAATTCGGAAAATTTCCAAAAATAGCGAAAATTTTTAATATTTCAAACAAGCCATAAAATTGATTAAAAGTCCCTGAAACTATTAGGAATTGTAAAAATTCGGTAAAAATTGTTAAATAAGCGAAAATTCGCTCATATCGCGAACATGGCTAAAATTCGCTAAAAATTGCAAACTTGGAAAAGACCGTTAAAATTATTTGAAATCGCTAATCGCTTAAAAAACAAATTTTCCGAATATATAAATTTTTTTGCAAAAATAGAGAAAATTCGCGAAATTTTTTAATATTTCGAACAAACCATATAATTAATTTAAAGGCACTTAAACTATAAGAAATGGCAAAAATTCGGTAAAAATTGCTAAATTAGGGGAAATTCGCAAAAATTTAATAACAGCGGCATGATGCCACAGCCTACTATTTATTAAAAATCGTTAAAGCTTAAAGAATCAGAAAACTTACAGGAATAAATAGCTTCCACCGCGAACGTAAATATAATTCGCGAAAAATTACAAACTTGGAGAGAAGCACTAAAATTTATTTGAAATCGCTAAAAAATATGCAAAAATATCGAAAATTCGCGAAATTTTTTAATGCTTCAAGCAAACCATAAAATTGATTTGAAGTCACTAAAACTACAAGGAATGGCCAAAATTCGGTAAAAATTACTAAATTAGCGGAAATTCGCAAAAATATCATTTGATAAATTTGGTAATTTCCTTTTAATTGCACTAAGAACAAGGACTTTGCTGAGAATGGCAACAAGGTACTATCTATTATGAAGTTTAGAAGCAAATATAACCTTGTTGTCCTAAGGCCGCGAAATTTGTTTGCAACCATTTATTCAGACACATATTTTGAAATTAGGCCCAAAGCTTGTACATAACGTTTTAATACTACTAAAGTTTCATCTTTCAGTCTAACAGTATTTGTAATTAATATTGAAAAAAAATACAATATAAAAATATCTGATGATTAAGCAGCTGCTAAACATTTATAAATTACTCTCGAATTAAATTGTAATTGTTGCTGAAACTTAATTAGTACTAAATGAAAAATAAAAAGTATTTCTGTGTATTTTTTTTAATTGTAACATCAAATGAAATGCTCATATTCTTAATAAAGATTTTTTTGTTTAATTGAAAAACTAGAAAAAAGTAAATTATGATAAATATATGTAAATACCAAATGACAAACAAATAAAATTAAATAAATTATATTTGAAGTGTGCAAGAGATTCATGGAAAGGTTGCTAATGTTTCTACGATAACAAATTAGATATTTTCAGAAAGTGTAAAAATATGTAAATAAATTAAAATTAACAATTCAAATAATTTTATATAAATTATTCTCTGCAATAATGCGATTATTTAAAGAATCTATGACTTTTAGCTTTTTTTACGGAGGGATATTTCAGATTGTAAACACTGACTTTCGAATATGTTATTAAAAAAAAAAAATACCAGTCAAGTTGAGGTTAGATAAAAATGTTGCTTTTTGTTGGTGTGAAATCTTTATATATTTATAAGTAACTACATATTTCAATTATCTATTACTATTCTTAAGAGTTTGCTTGAATCCCAATTCAACTGTCACGGATTGTTAAAATTAAAACACCATTTGATAATATAAATTAAGATCTTAATTAAAAAATTAAATTAAATAAAAGATTTATTTAAGATAAAAATATCAATAAACGCCGTTTTACACCATCACACAACCAAGTCTTACGTATTAATAAATAAATAGAACCAGCTACAATTAAAATATTAAAAAACGCAATTGCTTATTTTATGATATAAAAACTAGATTGCTTTATATGTATATTGTTTTGAGTTTTAATTCAAATAATTTCAAAAAATAATTTTAAACAAATAAAAGTTAAAACCCCATTTAGGGCCATTATTACAACTTTCCAATAGTTAAAAGTCGGATTTTGTTGCATTATTACAACTTCCATTTTTTATTGCTGTTGTTTTCAATAATAATAATATTTAATAGATGAAAACATAATAAATGAAGGTTTTATAATGCAAAGCTATTTATCGGTCCGACAAAATCCGACTTTTAACTATTGGCAAGTTGTAATAATGGCCCTTAAAGTTTTTGGTCTCTCATTACATTTTTTCACATTCGATAGTTGTATAAAATTATTTGTTCGATTGTAGGTTAAATAGGTATAACATGTTCAGCCTCGGCCCTTGTGCAAACTTGCACATACATACATACATAAATAACAATTCTTAAAAGCAGTTCTGTTAAATAGCAATGACAAACAGAGCGATCCATTCATTGGCAGGCCGAATTTTGTAAATATGACCTAAAAACCAACATATCTAGAAAAAATTTAATCTCGAATGGTTTTCAAAAATGAGAAATTCCAAATCTTTAGATTCTTTTGACTATAGGTTCTCGAGGGCGAAATGTCAATTTTAAGCCCGAGGTAAGTTTGGGCATATACATTCTCTGGCAGTGAAATTGTAAGGAAGCCTCCCTTTCACAAAAAGCCTAGGCAAAGTTTCAAGAAATGCTCCCATTAAATGTTGAAAAAGGTAATATCATTCAATTACAATAATGAAATTAATAACACTGTGTCACAAATTCTCAACAAAGTAGTGACCAAATGAATCTGACAACTATTCGTTATGTAAAATTGACCGCTGAATCCGAATGTGGATGTCAGAGTGGAAAAAGGGGATATTGCAAAATTACCGTTATTTGCGTTTTTAAAAAAGATGATGCCACGCATCTCTAAAAAATATTCTATGGATTTTTTTATTTGTTTCTTATTGTGAAAAATAATGAAATTACTAAAACAACTTCGGGTAGTTTGTAAAAATTGGTCAAGAGGTGACTGATTAACAATATCACAATATTTTTTTTTAATGATTTCTTGCACTTTTACATTTTTCAACTAATTTTTTAAAGCCAAACTAGAATTTTTATCAAGTTTTATCACTTTTCAATACGAACAAAATTTTAATTCAATTATTCCACTTTTTGCCAACAATAAATATAAAAAATGGTTTAAAACTTTTGAATTTCTTTGCCTTTTGTGATTATCGCCCAACATCGCCTCATCTTACGCCTCTTGCTATCGACATTCTATTTCTTATATTTGTTGGTGGAAACGCTCAACAACGCTCATCACTTTCATCGCCAAGGCTATTTGGGAAGAAATTTAAGTGCGAATGCAGAAGGTGTTTTTTTAGAGACATATTAACTTATTTTTTAAGTGAGATATAAAAATGAATGTTAATTAAAAAAAAAAATAACAACGGCAACTCCCAATCTCTGATCTAGTAATCGAGTTCAGCTTGTTTGAGAGGCATTGTTTTTCAAATCTTTCAAATCACTGTCGTCAAAATCACGTGAATCAAATGAATCGGACTAATGATTCCGCTTTGTCCAAGGGGATATTGCACTTCAGGCATATGAGGAGTTGGTTCTGTTAATGAGTTTACATCTGCATATTCAACAGACTAAAGGTATGTTCAGACCTAACAAAATTAATAATAAAAAAAAACGTAACCAGCAAATTGATCAAACTTTAGCTTTATTTTTAGCAATTTATATTGATTTACTAAACTTTATTGTTAATAGATAATTGTATAATGTAATTTAAAAATATGTTTGATCTAGCCAAACGTATTGAAAAAGCGATTTTTTTCAAATAAAACTACTGGTTACGTGTAGGACGTCAAATATTTAATAGGTGTAAACAAAGCTTAAGATGTCCATTTTGCTTTACCTTGGCTAAGCAAAATAACAGTAAATTTCGTGGTTCGTAGGCTCACGCCAAATTGCGTTAAGAAAAAATGGCTTATGACGACTATTTTTTAAACAGAAAATTAAGAAATGTATACGTACTTTGCGCCTGACATCCAAAAAGCTAAACGACTTTTGCATGAATTGCATAAAGTATTTGGGGTCCAAGATTTTAAAATTTTCTCCGGATTAACATTAAAATACAGCCAAAATACATCTTTAATGAATAGAGGTTTTTACACGTTTTCATTAAAAAAAATATTTTTTCCCGCGTTATTTTTATTAACATATGCTTTTTTTAGTGATTTTTTTTTGTACCAAATTCAATGTTTCTAAGATTTACATCGTTCGTTTTTCAAATTCTGCGTGGTTACTTCCTTTGGGTTTTTGATTTGATAAATTTCAGTTGACTTATTTGAAATGGAAATGACGCTTTCTGAATTTCCAGTGACTAATCCACTAATTATAATTGACGCATTCTGAATAAAAAGTGGAAAAAGTGTCAGTCCTGATCTTTAAAAGTTCCGTTAAGTTTAGGCTTCAAATAAGATGTGTTGGCTGCATTTAGATATCACCAGTAAGTGCATCGCCAAGAAGAAAATGCACCTTAAGGCGCATAAGTTAAGATGTTTTTGGTTAATTTCACAACACATCATGTTTACTATATTAAAAATTCAATACATCTGTTACGTGCCATACAATCTAATATTAATCTTTTTCTATGACAATTTAAAGTTTCTTATTACTTTATTAACTTTAACAATTCATAACTCCCAGCAAGTAGAAATGTAAGAGCTTACACTGATAGAAAAGGCGTCATAACGCTGATGTATATTGGCATCAGTACTACGACAAGTGTCTTCGTTTTTGACCCCATGCCACTTTTTATCATTGTTATGTAAACCTTAACATTACTTGGCCAAAGTGTCATCAGGGTCAAAATGAAATTATGTCATCAATGGGATGACATATCGACATCACAGAAATGACGAACATGTCCTCAGTGCGATGACGCAGTAACATCGGAGAAAGGACACATTAGTATCAATTTAATGGCAGTTTGTCATTAAGTCAAAGTCATTGGAATTTACTTAAGCAAAGTGGGAGAGTAGTTTTATTTACTTACCCGTTACAGATGTTTGTTAAACGTTTGTTGAATAACGACCTTTGTTTACATTAGAACTCTCAATAATAAGACACCAGCACCATGCCCCATATGGTTTTCGTAATCATTCTACTTTGAATTAAATATGTATTTAACTAAATAATATAAAAAATTAGACAATAGGAATTTTTGCTTCTTATAATACATTGTAATCATGAAAATAATGTTAATAATATACAAAATGTGGCATCGAATTGATGTCACTATAGTCATAAAATAGATGACACGTAAAAAATGACAAAATTGTACGAAGACGTTAGTCATTGGGTTGATGTTACTTTTTGCATCATTGATGCCATTTGTAGTAAAATTGAAGTCACAATTCTGATGTTACGGCATCATCAATATGAAGATGAATTTTTCTATCAGTGTACTAACTTAAAAAAAAACTCGTTTTGTTCAAAGATTATTTTATATGCCGATCACATAAAATTATCTGGTGTAATTTAATAAACAACCTTGATATATTTTTAATTTCTTTGTTGTTTATTAGTATTAGCAAAAATATAATTACAATAACAAAACGCAATTAGTAGTAATTACAACAAGACATTCAACATAAAAACGTAAAACATTTATTTTACCTTGATTTCAGAGAAAAGGTTAGTAAAAATGCCATTTTTACAGTAAAAAAAAAAATAAAACTAAAGAAAACCAAAAGGAAATAGAAGAGATACAAGTACAAGACTAATAAATATGTTACTAGTTGCTAGTATTTTTTTTTTGTTTCGGTTTCATAGAAAAAATATTTAATTGGTTTTTTTTCTCTATAAGAAATTGATTTAAGATTTGAAAAAATTATAACTAAAGATAATTTATTTCCATGTACAGTGTAATCTCCCTTAACGGACACTTCCCATAAGCGGACACCCCCATTAAACGGACATTGTTGCTAGGTCCCGGCAGCGCTCCATAAGAAAAGCATTGCAGTCGCTTTCCCTTGAACGGACGCTTCTCATGAGCGGACGCGGACATCCGCTAGATAAAAAAAATTCTCTTGGACGGACACTTAGCTTATTTTTTTCCGAATTTTTCATGTCATAATTTACAAATAAGCCTGCCATGACTCTTAATTTGTTCGCTTTAACATCAGGGCACTGTTTATCATATTTACTACATCACATAACATAGTTAAATGTGGGCATGTTAAATATGTATAGTACTCATAAAACATTTTAAACTTTTATTACATATAGAACTACATTTAGGGGGTAATTTTGTTGTTCACTTCACCTTGCGGTGAGAAAATTTTCATATAAAATTTTTTGAATTTTCAAGGTGAAGTGAACAACAAAATTACACCCTTAATGATTTTTTGTTGTTAAACCCAATTGAATTGTTTATTTTTTATATTTTTTTTAATAAAAGTATGTATCTTTAAATAAAAACAAACAATATAAGGCAAAGTTTTGTTGATTCAAATTTGTAGTTTTCTCTTGGCCGGACAGCCCCCTTGTGCGGACACATTTCAACGGTCCCTTCGGTGTCCGCTCATGGGAGATTCCACTGTACTCGTTCTCACTGACATGTTCATAACTTGATATTAGGGTTTCTAATTTTCCATACATCCTTTCCGTTCCCGGGAATTTCCGGGAAGTACCGAAGATTGACAATCATAGATCTTTTTCTGCTTAATTAGAATGAACACTAAATCGTTTGTATGGTTAAAAATATGTTTTGGACATTATTTTTAGAAAAAAGGGTAACATCGAGCAGTTATCTCCCAGAATTTGCTTAAAATCAAAAGATTTGATATTCCTGTTTCCTTCTGTAAATCATTAAATAAAGATTCTGTCGGTGAATAATTCGTACATATGAATGTTCATTCAACCAAATAATGAATAAAACTCCCCGAAAGTTTTTCCCTTTTTCCATTTTTACAATTGAATTTAAATAGGAAAATTGAGATTAGGGAAAAACTCCCATAAATTGCTAAATCGCAGAAGTTTGTTTTGGCAAATGAACACAAACTTAAGTTGATTAAATTGGGTTAAGATTCATAAAAATTTGCTCTGGTTAAGCCCACCATCAGTGTTGATTAAACGTAATAAAGATAAAATGCTAGATTTTTGTTAAAAAATGCTAAAATATGCTTAAAAAAGTGCTTAAAAAAATATTATATAAAAATACAAAGAGAAGCAATTTAATTTGACAGAACAAAATTATTAGCATAGTATAACATAACATGGATAAGTATTTCATTGTCTTTTACAATGAGAAATAAAAAACAAAAGAATTAAGAGTTCTTTATTCGCCGGTGCTGAATCTTTAATACTCTCCCACGAGAGTGGAGTGGGCTTTATATGGGGTCTATAAATTATTCGCCAATCTTCATACGTTATATCAATATCCCTTATTTTAGAAATATTTTTTGGTCTATTAAAACGATTTTCAGGAACGGATTTTATATTGAACCGATTGTAAATTATGGATCGTTAACCCGTTAAACGCCAAGACAAAGACAAATATTAAAAAACTTAAATTTGACCAAATTTCAATACATTAAAAACGTTTTCTTTTTCTACTGAACCGATTATGCTAAATTTCAATCCTTAACTGCTTAGGAAAACAAAAAAAGAATTTGACACCAATATGGTACTTTGTTGTTGAGTGTTTCTAAAGTAAGCGTGTTTCCAACAAATGGATAGACAGACGGACATGAATAAAGATTAATTTAAAAAAGTTTCACACGGAATGACAAACTTAATATTCCCCCATTCAAAACTAGTGGTAGAGGAGTTTAAAGTCAGTTAAATTTTTTACATTAAAAATAAATCTAGGCGCAAACATTTTTCTTTAAAACAAAATCAAAAACGTTTTTAAATTAAATCTTAGAGGAAGACTTTAGTTAAAAAAAAATAATGCAGCCTTAAAAAATTCATTTTGAATCACATTAAGGCTGGGTTTTTATGATCTCAGTTTAACTAAAAAGGTTGGTCTTTAATGAAATTAGTAGTAAAATCACATTTCGCCAGAAAAATCCGAGCTTCAGACTACGTTAAACTAAGTTTTAACTTAATCCACATCTAAAAAACCTGGCTTTAAAAATTAACTTTTTTTTTGAACATTCAAATTCCATTTCCTTTACAATTTATTTGTAAAATGTGAGAAATAAAAATAAATGTGCTGTTTCCACCAGCGTTTAGAAAACTTCAGTCAATGCAGAATTTATATGAAAAGCTCTCAGTTTTTGGAGTATTTTTTATAAAAGTTTTACACACGTTAAGTCACTGGTGTTGTAAAAACAGCTCAATTTGTTTTACGCATAAATTTTGCAGACACCAAAGTCGTTTTCGTTTGCGCCGTAAAAGAGTTCAGCCATTCTGAAGATTTTTTCTTTAAATTCGAATCTATTAAGCAAGGATATAATAATAAAACGCATGTATATAATTGTTAATAAATGACTGAAAAACATACATATATCGGTATTGTAAAATATCAACTTCAGCCGGCTAATGCTTCCATCAATAACGGACCGCCGCTGCCTCTTTTCTATTGGCATAGATTTCTGACAACATATTTCTTCATATTAAAAGCAGCTGATGGTGGTAGATAGTTTGTCAGAAGAAAATAGAACACGCTCTTATTGAAATTTTGTCTGACGACTTTGCGCATGATTTTACCAAAAAGCGATGTTTTAAAGGTAACACATGACATGAATGAATTAAGCAGTGGAAAATTAAAAAAATTCGAGGTCTAATTACGTCGAATGCCGTTATAGTATCGTATCTATTGAATGCCGCAATTTAGCCATTTCCCTCTAACATTTTTAATGGAAACGTAGGATAAGTTTTTTTTTTTAATACAAGAAGTTTCTCTCCCGAATTCTTCGTTATTGTCTTATTTACCCCATAAGCGTACTTTAAAACGCCTACGATCGCAACATGCTGTTATACTGTGAGGTCAGTTTTTATACAGATTGGATCTAAAATATTCTTACTCTCGGTGGAGGGCATCAAGGAGTCGACGCAGGCGAGTATAACACTTTTACATGTTTTTCTTTTTGCTTTTTTTCATTAAGCAGTTTGTTTAGGTTTTGTAATTTATTTAGTGGTCAGCTTTTGTGTTTTTTAACTCTATTGTATGCAAAAAGAGTAATTCATATTTTTGTTTTGTTGCTTATTATTTGCAGCTTGTAGATTTTTTTTGTTGAATGTTGTCTTTTTTATGTTTTTCAATGTGGTTTGTCTTTTTTACAGTTAAAGTGCAATAATAAAGCTCATGAATTTTTTATATGAGGTCTTCAGAAAGTTGTCTTTAACACAATCACGGACATACGGTCATCGTAAAATTAACTACCCTACTCATAAGGAACCCGACGAACATTAGATTAATGTTATAGAAATACTAACAGGAATGACAAACTTATACATTTGTATATATGTATATACTGCCATGCTTTAAAAGATATATTCACTTACTGCCGTTTCTTAACTTTGATGCGAATAGATTCCTTTAATAATTTTTTTTACTCATTAATACCAAAATATATAATTAAAAATGTTATTTCCAGGTAAACCATAAGTATGCAATTGCATGTTTTTCCTGGTGCGACCAATAAAGGTAGAAACAATACATTTAACCGTTTTAGAGCTTTTTTAAATTTTGGCATCGAGTGCATATTTTTGCATATTTTACCGTTTGCAGCATTTTTATGCATAATTTAGTTAAAATACCATTTTTGCTGTATTTTTTAAGTTTTTAGCGCATATATTGGCTTTTTGAAGCATATTTGATACCTACGTATTAATTTTTTAGATGCCTTTTAAATGTAGCAAATAAAAAATTTTGCGAAATTTTGGCATTTCTTTTTTAAAAATCTATCTGTATACCCAACGTGTTGCTTTAATTTCGCCATCTACGTTTAATTTTTACCCGAACATTGTAAGATAAAGCATGTTGTCATTAAAGATAAAAGTTTTTAAAATTTTATATATAAAAAAAGCAAAAGTTTAGGAAAAAAGCAATTATATACGTTTTTGGCGATGTGTGAAATACATAGAAATCTGGACCAGTTTTTTAGTTTTACGGTCGATTTAAATCACTTTTAAAAATAATCTAACGATAACCACCGCCCGACTGGCCGTTTGCCTGTCCATGTTAATTTTGTGCGCAAAGTAACAGTTTCAATCTTGTAGATAATTTGCTCAAATTGTGTAAATATATTTTAATTGTACTTATGACGAATTTTTTGTAAATAGTGAGAATTATATATTTTAAAAATTTCCTATTAAAATTTCTGTCCAACTTTGTTTTTGTGAGCCGATGACTGCCCATCGTTTCCAAGCAGGGTAAAATCTCGAAAATCCGTAAATATCAGTTTTCTCTGATTTCTTCTTTTTCCTTAGCACGGCAGTAAACAAACCCTTTCCACCTGTGACGAAGGGTATACAAATAATAATAACAACAAATAACTTTATACAATTGAACAACAATAAGAGAAAAAAACATAAAACAATTTTACATTGTAACTGGGTTTACAATTTATTTTATTGTTATTTTTTGTTGCTTTTTTTTTAGTCTTTTTATAGTTTGTTTTGCTGCCACTATTCTTCTTTTAAAATCATACAAATGCCAGTACATACATATGTAACAACATTATAAATTGGATTATGGTTTATGTCAATCTCAGCAATATTAAAGTTATTACTTTTATGTGTGTGAAAACACACACACTCACATAATTATGTAAGTGTTTGTATGTATACACTCGAATGTTTAAAAATCTTATGGTTTAATGATGATGATCCAATTGTAATAGCTATGATTTCTATTATGATGTACGTTCGAAGTCGTATTAGTAATAGCTGATGCAAAAGTAGTAGTTGTTGTTGTTGTATTTGCTAGTGTTATTATTGCTATTGGAAATAGCTGTACATTTGTACATGAGTAATCTGTTGTTAATAAATGTGAACAGTACGCTCTCATCCGTATGTCCGTCTCAAGTTAACTTGAGTTCATTGTAATTAACTGCACGTTAAACTTTTCAGTCAAAAAATAAATATGAGTGAATTGAAAAAATAAATAAGATGAGAATATAGGTATATGTACCTAGATCAGGTACTGTAAATAATAATTTTTAACATCATCCGAAATAAAAAAGGAAGTTTAGAGAAATTTTTAATAACATTTTTAAATTTTCAAAAATAATATTTAGCTAGAGATTTTTTTGTTCCTTTGTTCTATTTAAAAGAGAACTTTTACACAAATTTGAAATATAAATATATCTGCTATATTACATCGCTTTTTAAACTAATTTTAGCCATATAGTTTTTTTATTTTATTAACATACCCTGCAAGCAATTTCGATCAAAAAATAATCTAAATAGTTTCCCCATTTAGCAAAAATCTATTGCTTTTGCTTTTGCTTTTGCTATTCAATTCTTATTGATGTTGTTACACCGTTCGGGAAGAAGTGTCCCACTATGGTAATATTTACATTTAGAATCTACTAAGTGTCTGTATTTTATGACGAATTAGAACGCTTTGGCAGTTGAATATCAACTGAATTTAGTAGTATCGCTTTTGGCTCTTTTTGAAGTTAAATTTTTTCTTACTGTTCTTTATTATAAGAAGTCGGCCATTTTACTGTTTATCTTTGTTTGTTTTTGTAACGCGAGTCTGGATAAAATAAAAAAATAACTGAGCGGAAAGTTTTAGAAATTATTAAAACAATTGTTTGGCCAATTTCACCAATTCTTTTTAAATATGAAATCATGTTTAAATATAATTTTGTTAAATTTGGCATGAAAAATCAATTTTGAACATACATATATCGATATTTAAATAAATTGGTAAAATTTGGCATTAATGTTTCAAAGTTAAAAACCTAATTTGGACAAATTTTTTTAAAGGAACTAACCTTATAAAAGTTTCATCATATTTTTAAATTTGTTTTATTAACAACATTGATTTTCACTAGAAAACTAATGGTGTTTTCTTTTCTACACAAAAAATGTCACATTTTATTTAAAAATATGCAATTTGGTGTTCGTTTCTTAAAAATGCGCTCTAAAAGGACAGCGTGTTATATTCTAAAAAAAATCACCCTTAAATGTCATAAGGCATTGTACTTTACGCCCCGTATAAATCAAGATTGTTGATAATGCCCTGTAAAAAGATGGCTTCTATTTATATATGGGGTTACCAGACGAAGTTGGGAAAAAATCGCCTCTAATCAGGACAGTAAAAATTTTAGGTTTTAATAGTTAGTTTTTCTATTATTTTAAAGTAATAACAAAAGAAAGCATTACATTGTTAATGGTAGGTTGTCAGTGACATAAAATTTAAAATGATTTGTTATTATAAAATTGTTTTTGAAAAAAACGTCTAATCAAGAAATCGTAAAAACTTGGTGTTAATAAATCGGCAATCTGGCAAAGGTATTTTCTTGTATACAAAGAAATTGGAATTTCGTTATTCATTTTGTTCATTTATTAAATATCAATCTATTAACAAATTTGGGTTTATGTATATTTTTTTTATATTTTGAAGAACACACTTTTTGATTTATGTACATATTTTTTTATATATTGAAGAACAAACTTTTTGTCAGCTGTTTAAAACAGGGCGATCCAATTTTGTGTTTTGTTCTCGTCAAATAAAAAATTGCAGTATTAAATGTTCGGCAAGACATTTTATATGTACACCTTTTAAAATGTGGTATTTTTTTGTAGAAAACAAAACACCATAAAAAAACTACTTTTCAACAAAAATTATTAAAGTCATTGAATTAACAAATATTTAAAAAAATCTAAAATATCCTTTTAAAATGACAATTATAATTTTTTAGTTCGCTTTTATTGGTTAAAAAAAATTTAATTTATGATAAATTATTAAAAATTGACCCAATCTGCCCGAAAAATGAGTTTGGCTGTTTGTGCATTCTTGAATCCAGCGGGGTCCTAAATTTGAGTACAATTTTACTATTTTATTTTTAAATATTTAAAATTTTACTTTATTCCACACTCACGCGCCACCGATCACATTGCAATTTAAGTAAAAACTGTCATAACTTGGCAAATAGTTGTTGAACTTGGTTTTCACTTTTTAACAGCAAATCTTTGTGAAGAAGTCAATAATATATGGGAAATGTGCATTCGGTTTATTGTTGTAATTGTATTACTGTTACAATTATCAGAACAACTCTTTAAAATGACGAAAAAGTAAAATTTTAAAACTCATTTTTCGATTCTATACGTATTTTGTTGTTGCTAAATTCAGAAAAATCTACTGTTTAACTACCGAATTTCGTCACAAATTCCGTAGAAAATCAAAAAACACTCTACCAATTGCTTGGGGGGATAGTTAGATACTGTAAACATTTTTATACCCTCCACCACTAGTAAGTAGTGAATAAGGGTATACTTACGTTGTCTTTCTGTGTGAAACTTTTTTAATATTCATCTAAGGCCCCATACAGTACATATTTATTCTATGTTCTTGAGTACATCTTAGTCGATTTAGCCATGTCAGTCTGTCTGTCCGTCTGTTTAAATCACGCTTACTTTTAAACGACTCAAAAAAAAAGAACAATATTAGTGCCAAATTGTTTTTAGTTCTCAAAAGCTGTTTGAGATTTTAATCCAGCAAAATCAGTTCAGTAGGATACTAGTCATGAATCAAAATGTAGAACAATAACCCAAAACATTTATGCTTGGACTGATATAAGATTTTGCACAAATTCGTTTTATATGACTAGAAATTATACGTCTAAATTTCGTAAACATTAGTCCATTATTTACCGTAGGCCCCTTAGAAAGCCTATACTCAGAAAACAGCCTAAGAGTGTAACGAATAATGCTATTGTAACGAAATTTGTTCAGCCACAGACAAGAAATTAATCCGATAATTTCGTAAAAATATACCCCTTATAAAGCCCACTCTGGGAGATCATAGAAATATAGATATTTTAGTAAAATTTGGTCCAATTCAGCTTTATGTGGCTTTTCCAATTAGGACTGCACAACTATTTTTAAAGTGTGCTGTGTGGCTTGTGGCACCGTCCCGTTAAAACCATATTTCGCCAAGTCCATGTTTTCCGATTCGGTCCAAAAATAATCGGTAATCATGGCGCGATAACGATCGCCATTCACAGTAACGTGACGATCGCTATTGTCGACGAAAAATTATGGCCCAATGACGCCGCCGGCATGCAAACCGCACCAAACAGTTATTTTTTGTGGGTGAAGTGGTGATTCATGAAGAACATGTGGATTTTGACGCATATTTTGCTTAGACAAACCCATTGAGCCAAAAATGAACTTCATCACTGAAGATGATTTTGCGATGAAATTCATTATCCTGCCGCATCTTCTCCAGATCCGAAAGAGCATGCGTTGTTCGTTCGTGTATTTTACCATGATGAAAATGTTGAGTTTTCTGAAACAAAGGAAAGTAACAGTTAGATGATCAGTAAAAATAGTGCATTCACACATGAAATTAAAAATTGTCAAGTATCTATAGCAAAACCCTATACTAATTCCAAAATATTCAAATATCGGTGTGGATGGTATTAAAGATTCAGCACAGCCTAATATAGCACTCTAACTTGTTTATTTTAACAATAAAAATAATGTTAAACATCACATTTGATTAAATTGCCATTGTTGACAACTTCCTTGTAAAAGCCGAACAGTACATAAAAGCAACGTTTGTTTGCTGATTTTGATTACAAAGATAGAGTGGAGAAAAATTCAAAATCATATATTTGCAATACTTCAAATCAAATTATATTTACACATCAAATATGATTGATTAATAGATTAATAAATTGAGTGAACAAACTGAAGTTTATTTAAAAAGACACCTACAACTTTTGCTAATTAAAATAATGGTTGCCTTAGTTTTTACCAAAAAATCAAAAAAAACTTTTGTTAGTTAGTGCACTTGTCAAACAAGAGGCCATAGAGTACCATTTAGCAAATGGGGAAGTTATTAGATAACTGCAAATGCAATTGCTAGTGCTACAAGATACATTTTGGTGAATTAAAAATTAAAACAAAACAAAATCGAATTATCCTAGTAAATTCGAAAAAGCAGAGTACCAAAACGTTCACTCATCGTTCATTCATCAGCGAGTTTGAACTTTTTAAAAACTTTAGACGGTTGTTTTCTTTACCAGCTAAAGTGTGTGTGTGTTTTTTCTTTAAAATGTATATAAGTAAATTGTCAAAATCTTTTATAATATTCGACCGTAAGCTGGTAAGCTTTTTTAAATTTTTATATTATTTATATCATTATTTAATAAATGAAAGTACATATCGCTCATTTGCTGCAACATCGTTTTAACTCAAATATATAAGTTTTACATAAAACGACTTTTAACTTTTAAATTTACACTTAACATAATGAAAAAAGACAATTTTATTCTTTAAGTTTAGTTTACAATATCTTCATATAAAATATTTACAATATCGTCATAAAAATGATTTACTATGTATAAGCGATATTACGTCAAAGTTAGCGAATTTTTACTTATGATATTGCTGCAGCAAATGAGCGATTTGTGTGTTCACATATCTAATGGCCATTTTCTCAATGTAGCGACAAACTGTCTATTACTTAATGTCAACATAAATTTATTAGACCGATAAACTGTGCGTTAACGATTTTGGGTTTCTCAATATACCGACAAAAAACATTGTTTTCAGTTGGAAACACCTCTCAAAATACATGTAAAAGTTGGGAGTCAGCTTATTGAATTTATTTGTCGGCAAACAAAAGGAAAATAAATAATTGGCAGATGAGTGCTGGCTAGCTTTTCGACAGAATAGAAGCAAATGAGACATTAATGGCCATTTTCTCAATGTACCGTCAAACTGCCTGTTACTTAATGTCAAAATAAATTTATTAGACCGATAAACTGTCTGTTAACAATTTTGGGTTTCTCAATATACCGACAAAAAACATGGTTTAAGCTGGCAACACCTCTCAAAATACATGTAAAAGTTGGGAGTCAGCTGATTGAATTTATCTGTACGCCAAATAAAAGGAAAATAAATAATCGGCAGATGAGTGCTGGTTAGCTTTGCGACAGAATAGAAGCAAATGAGACATTGAGAAAACCAAATTTCTTTAATGTGCAGTTTTTCGTTGGGAAAAATGTTAATCGTGTAATGAGAAAACGGCCATAAGAAAGACAAATTTCTTTAATGTTCAGCTTTTCGTTGGGAAAAGATAATCGCATAATGCGAAAACGGCCACAAGTATGTATGTAGAATAAACAGTACCGAGCACAAAAAAATACAACGACTAAATAACTAATTTATGATTGAGTCGTATATATTTGTAATATTTAAATCGTATATATTATTACAACGTACGACTCAATCATACGTTACTTATTTAGTTTTTTGTGCTCGGTACTGTATAAATATATTCCAATAATTTTAAATTTAATGGTTAAGCATTTCTAATAGACATGAGATAGTGGGCAACTTTTCGATTTCGAAATGCTAGAACCTCTTAGTTTATGAGGTTGGGTTGAAATGCACCAGGAAATAATGGGGGAGGTGCGGTGATTGCAAATGGTCACCCCTAAAGGGATGAAATTTGGGACCAACCCTCCTACACTTCTTAACAGGGCTCCCATACAAAATCTTAAATATTCTGAAATTGTAAGAAGTTGGCCCCGACTTGTCTTCTAATGACTATAAACGGGTCAAATGTATGACCGACCCCACATTAATTTTCATCCCCAACATTAGTTTTTAACATACCTAACCGCTATTTCTATTTCTTTAGGATGCTCTCTGTCTCTCTCTTGAGTAGTAACTGGGAAGGAAAAATGTTGGAGGACTTGCAAGGCGGTGGGAAGTTGACTGACTTGCTGTTGTAGTCACTTATTATGGTAACAAGCTACTTTTTTAGGCAAACGTATTGCGTAGGCTTAGCCACCACACTATTAAAACTGTTTTTTTTTAAATAAAATTGGAGAATTTCTCCAAAAATATATTCCTTGAATTCCCATAATATTTAAAAACCAAAGTCTTTCAAAATTCGAACTGCCCACTTATGAATGCAAGTTTCCCGGGAGTTTTTTCCCCTTTTCCCATTTTTACAATTGAATTGACATAGGACAAATGGGAGAAGGGAGAACACTCCCATGGAATTTTTATTTATAATTGGGCTGAAAGTCATACCTACGTATGTATTTTGTTGGTTTCTTACCTTTGTGAATTGTCTCGCTTTGTTCAAACAAACTTATTATTTCAATAACGAATTTGATTGTTATTTGAATTTAGCCTGTAAACCGTTTTTGTTTAATGTTTAACTGAAAACCGGGTTTTGAAAAAGTCGAATAATCGATCAAACAGATCCCAATTCATGGATGAATAAGAAATAAAAAAATTTTAGAATTCTCATTAATGAGAAATTTAAAAAATGTGTATTTTTTAGGATTCATGGCCGAAAAATTCTGAACTCTAATGCCCAATTTTCAGGATTGTATTTAAATCTATATTAAGTTAATTTTCATAAAAACTTAAATCGTATTTAAATACAGATTGGTTTTTTTTGAGTTTTATTTGAAAAGTCTTATTTAATTAAGATAGAAGTATGGTAGCACTACTAAATACAAAAAAAAAAAAATATAAACAAGTGTATTTTTTTACAAGGTGGTCTGAAAAAACAGCTGACTGTTAATGCTTTGCCTGTTGTTGTTGTATTGTTGTGATATTGAGGCCACCTTACTAAGATATTACCATGGAAACTTAAGTTGAAATTAAGTGTACCACATCGGTGACTTAAGTTCCACTTAAGTTTTTAGTGAAGAAGAGAATTTTGTATTTAAAACGATTTTAAAAATAAATGTGTTTTAATATTAATCCTGAAAATTGGGCATAACTCTAACTTTTTAAAATTAGTCAAGTATTAAAACAATGCCTAACAATAAGAAAACCCGGATAGTCTTGTCTTACTTTGGGGCATTATAAGTCGTATTTAAATGTTTACCCTTGGAAATATCATTACATTACCTTTTAACATCGTTAATGATGGCTTCTGTTTACCGCCTGGATTACCTATGAGTAAATTTGTTGAATAGAGTTTTTTTTTTTGCATTATTTAAAAAGATAAATGGGTGATTTTTTTAGTTTTTAGAATTTTTTTTACTTTTTTCTCTGTCCATGTGTTGAAGTTTGTTTAAATCTTATTTGAAATAATTAAACACAAAGTTAAGCAATAAAATAGTTTTTATTCATATTTTATTTAGCAATATTGCCAAACATATGCAAACAAATAACACAATTTAATACAGCTGTAAAAATTTTAAAGCCAAGAAAAACAAAAAAAACTTCAAATTGTGGCAAGAAAACATGCAACAATCTAATATGTACTATGTACTACTTCAGCTGACAACATACTAGTATTTTTATTAAAATAAAAATAAAAAATAGTAAAAATGGTTGTTATTAATTCAAATTTTTTATTAAAGCCAAAGTTATAATTTAGCGTTTTTTTTTTTGGTTTTAATTTCTAGGAATTACAAAGAGGAGTTTCTTTGTCTTTTTTTTTTTTGTTTTATAAATTTTTAGTCGTAGTTTAGTTTTGACTTTTAATGTTTCGTTTTTTCTATAAATTCCAGTTTCAAGACTTGACTGTTGTCAGTTGGTTTTGGTGGTAGTCAAAGTTGATTATTGAAAGATCATTGATCGTTAATATAAATGTTGCTTTGTTTTATATTTGTCATAATTGGAAAGTTGTTGGCAGTTTTTTCTTCTTTCGTTTGTAATTTTGTCAAAATTAAAAACGCTTAAGCTGTTTTATTTTGCTCTTTAAGTTTTTTTTGTTTTTTGAGTTAAGTTTTTATCAAAGAGATTATTGATATATTTATTTTATATTTGGTAGTAACCACTGGCTAATGTTGAATGCTGTAATTAATCTGGTTGTTTGTTGTGTTGAACACATGTTTGAATTGGACTGGATTCTAGTATAGAGCATAGTTTTTTTTTGTTGGCAGACATTTTAATGGAAGGTTATCGATAAAATCATTTGAAATTGTACTGAACAAATGTATATTGCTAATTTTTGTAGGAGATGATGATAATTTAAAATTAATGTAAATAAATTTAAGGCAACATGAAAGAAAGAAGAAAGCTTTTGGAAACTTTATACGGCTTTTGGGACTTACAAATTTGTTTCTAATAATAAAGCGTTTTTAAAAATTAGGGCAATATTTAAATTAAATAGAAAATATAGTTTTTAGATGGATGTTTTTTTTTGTTAACTAACAGCTTACATAGAATAGGGTTTTTAATGGACTAACATATCTGGCAATTGACACCCACTATTATGTACACTCTTTTGTTGAAATTTCCATGAAAATTTTATAAAAATGTGTTTGAATTTCGTTCGTACACCACTCGCGGATTGAGAGTTTTCAAAAACTACAATGACGATTTAAGTAAGCCAATTTTTTTGTTAGGATCAGCACTCAGGGGATGACCCCTACTTATACATTGCATTGTGTTGTGAACATTCGACTTAACTTATTGATGTTGAAAGTGAGAGGGACGACTGCAGCAGAAAGCTTCTTCCACATACAAACAGTATGGCCAAAAACGAATTTTCCCTGTAATACGTTGTAAGGCCAAACGAGCAAAAAGGGTGATGTTTTGGGAACCAGATCCCTAATTTCATCAGAACACATCTAATTAGGGTAACAATAAAATAGTGACCCTTCTGTCACCAATGAGCACCTTCCTCCTCTACTGTACACTGTCGAAAAGCTCCGACTAAGGTCGCAAAATCGAGTATCAGTAGCAGTCACTATGATCAGACTTTTTTACATAAAGTATTATCAGATGTTACTTTAAACAAACCTAAAACCCTTAGCAAGCGTTGCCAAGTTGTGAATGCATTAGTTGGTCGACATTTGGCTCACCAAACTCCAAATGCGGCAATTTTAGCGATTAGGATGATTTTGCTCCAAAACTCAGCATACATTTGTTGATGTTTGACAATTTACATATTAAAAACAATTCATTCTTTTGTCTTGTGCTTTATTAATTTATGTAATTTGATATTACACAGAGTATTTTTTAAACTTTTAAGACAAACTCATTTCAACAATTTGTTAGATTTTAATATCACTCGAATTCGGTTTACAGAACATGGCTGATAATCTGTTCTTGCCGAAATAAAACACTTTGTCGATCACATTTTGAATTTAATTTTTTAATAGCGACCACTAAACTTTTATTATTTTTGTGAAATAATAAAGTCACGTTGCTCAGTCGTGCAACCTTTACTTGGCAAAATTTTATTTTTTTGGGATACCCTATTGAATATGAAATATTTCGTCATACACATATCGCACTTGGTATTGCCTCAAAACGATTATTTTGATAAAATATCGACACGTAACATTTATATCTAGCCGCTGTTAAAATATCGAGCTATTTTGTCTACTTTTTGCTAATAAAACGGTTGGTTTAAACATTGTTTTTCATAAGCTTTTAATATTAAATTAAAAATATTTTGCTTCTAGTTACAAAAAAGGTTTATAGTTTAAGTTAATATACTCTTTATGATCAAGTGCGTTATGTTTCTTTAGCACCCCTTTAAAATTGCTACCATTTTAAAATATTTAAAACTCTTCCCAAACCATTAAAATCGACCCAGAGTCTAATACCTTGAAAGTTGTTGACTTTTTAATTGTTTTAAGTTCCAAAGAACTTTAAGACATCTCAACTTCATCATTGTCAGCAAGTAACCGTTAAAGTGTCGTTGTTGTTATTATTGTGAAATTGTAGTTATTATTATTTATTCCACCATTGTGTTCCTATAATTAAATTAAATATGAGTTAAATGACTTGAGAGAGTAGTCAGTCGCCACTAACTATTTAACAGTTGTAACCATTAATGGTGTCTTTGTTACCCGTACAACTGTCTGTCTTCTCAGTCTTTGTCTGTTGCAAGTGCGAAAATTCCCATTTATTTATTTGTTTTTTTCTTTTTCAGATTCTCAGGCTTGTTCTTATTTATATTGTACTTAAGTATATATGGAGTAGTATTTGGTGCTAGTTTGTACTGGAATTGTGTTTTTATTATTTTATTACATCAATTCTACAAACGATGAATGGTTGTTATTCATTGTTAATCTTATGGTTTATGGTGATAGTTAAGAAAAAATGGTCTTTCTTTGCTGGCAGATTTTGTGTCGATTATCTCTTGTTAAGTTGCATGTAAATATTTAAAAACTACGAAAACAAATATATTGACTTCTTTAATAAGTTTGCATAGTGTCGTTTAAGCGATTTTATTGCAACATTGTTATACCCACACCACAATATTGGCGAGGGTATTATGGATTTGTACTTCTGTTTGTAACACCTTAAAACAGTGTTCGAAAATAAACAGCGCTTGGCTCGTACACGCAGGAACATCTATTTTTAAGTGTTTGTGTAGACGAACACAACCCTTAATACCGTTTGTAAATATTTTTAAGAAAGAGCCGTACATTATATTGAGTTCTGTTCTTCGTTAAAAAAAACAGAACAATTGGTGTATACAGTATACGAACATTATATAATGAACAAACAAAGAAATTTAGCAACAACCGCTCCATGAACAGTTTGTGTGTGTATTTAGTATATGTTATGTTTGTGTTAAATTATTTTGCTTTTTGTTTTTTTTCCGTATGTGTGTTTTGTTCTTGTAAAAAATGTTTGGTTTTTTTTAACAGCCAAAAGGGCGCTAAGCACAACAGAAACGAACAAACATTATTGAGCAGAACCGAACACAATAAAGTTTGTGGTTTAAAAAAAAATCGAACGGAATTGTTCTCATCATTTTGTTGAGTTGGATAAGAACAGTATTTTTTTTTGTGTTCGAAAGATGACAAACAGGGAAACGTTATATTATTGAAGGATTTACTATACAAACAATATTAGCGTTTGTGTTTTCCACAAATCTACCGAACCGAACCATAAAAAGTGATATTTAGCGTTTATTTTCGAATACTGCCTTTAAAACACTGGTCCTAGACCCACCTTAAAGCATACCGATCGACTCAAAATCACTTTCAGGCAATTCACATGGAGGCTTTTACGACGTCGCTTTGTCGACGTCTCTTTTGGTTTGATGGCAAGCGGTGTAGAGACGAAAGAGGGGCAAACAAAACGACTCGGTTTGTGTTTTCATGTCGTTTTTTATATTCCTCTTTTAAATTTTTCTTTTTACGCTTTATTCTTTTTCTTACTTTGAAGTGTGTGGTTGAAAATACAGTGAGTCCTCGATTATCGATAACATACGGGACCGGCAGCATTCTTGATTATTAATTTTTTTTTTGGTGTGTTTCATATTTTATATAAATATGTAATGTATTATTATGTAAACATAGGGGAAAAAAGGAATTGGCAGAATATGCTTTCAGTACGTTGGGAAATTCTCTTTCTTCGTTTATTTAAATTTGGTTTGATTGTTCTAATTTAAAGGAAAAATATAATTTGTTTATAATTTCGGATAACAAAGGTGATTTAAATCAATGCAAAAACAAATTATATTTTCCAGTTAATTGATGCTGCCGGTTAATCGAATGACGGATAATCAAGGCCATACTGTAAATAAAAAAAGACATGCAACCATAAATCATCGTATGAACGCAAAGAGATTTTGGAAGTTGCTTTAAAAGGGAATCAAGATAAAACGACGTCGTAAAAGCCCTCATGTGAATCGAGTGTTACTGATCTAACGATGTCCGCCCGGTTGGCTGGTTGCCCATGTAAATCTTGTCGCAATTTTGAACATAATTTAATTAAATTTAGAACATGGGTTCAAGGCCAAGCCTACTAAAAGTCGGGCGAATCGGTTCATCGTTTCACAAAGCCCACATAACAGCTTCTTTACGGAATTGGTTCTGTGAGCAAATCATATTATGTTGGTGTTTAGATTAAATTTCGTCCAAACTTATGTTTTTGCAATCAAAATCATCTTCACAAATTTTATTGTAATCAGTACAAATATAGCTCCTTTACACATACTACTCCCGAAAATACCTCTGGCGACAGTAAATTTAACGATAGCTACTATGTCATGACATAAAGCTTGTAGGTCCAAAATTAGCCATAGGTACCATATAATCTTCGTGTTTTAATAAAATTTTATATTTATAAGGACGATAATAAAATACATTTTTTGATTGAAGAGATTTATTTTGAAATTAACGATTATTCCTATTAAAAATAATCGTAGGATTGCTTGTCCATATTGTAAAACTATTGCTGCGAACCTTTTGAATTTGATGGTGGGCGACGAATGGAAAAGTGTGCTTCGTTTCATCTGCAAGCGGTTTTTGTGAATTTGTTATTAAAACGAAGAGGAAGTAGTTGGAAAGGCAAGGCATTTAAAATAATTAAGCAAAAGTTTTATTTAATGGAGACGAAGGACTTATTTTTATTTTTAGACCAACTGATATCAATTTTAGACCAACTGTAGATACATTTACAAATATAGCGACAATACATCGAAAAGATTAGGAGCTTATTTAAGCGCTTTTACATGCCAACACATTAACACCACTATTTCATTTTTCACAAACTTCGTAGTTAATTCTTGCATTATTATTATGGTTTTGTATGATTACAGCTTTAAGGGCTTTTCTCATTTTTTTTCTCAAACTTATTGTTTGTTAACGGGTTTTGCGCTTAAAGTTTAAAACCACTACTACTACACAACAATAACAATTCGTGTAAAGATTAAAAAATAAACAAGTGAGACAGTAATAGAATAGAACAACGGTTTTTATTGTCGTTCACCACTGGAGTACTAAAATCTATGATGATATCTTCCTCTACTTCTTTCGGCTTATTTTTATTAGAGGTCGTATCTTTTAAGTCGATAAAAGTATTTTGTAACTGAAGATGACTTCTAACAATTTGTTTGTACACCTGTTGATGGTTGGTTCAGTATGATGCTTATTTTTGGGAATTTAAAGTAAAAAAAATAATAAAAACAAATTATTGACTTAAGTTCTTTAGAAAGTTGTGTTTTGTTGTTTGTTTAAATTAGAATATTTATTAAGATATTTTGGACAAAAGTACTTATGTATATACTGCGATACTAAATATATGTATGTATATCTAATTAACTTTAGAATAAACAGTCGAGAATTAGGTCGTTCGATGGTGTGGGGCGTGACTCCTAGAGGCATTAACAATAAAAAAAAGGTTTAAATACTACGAAAATTTATGTTATTTCTAATGTTTTTTTTTAATTATTGTTAAAAGTTTTTAAAGTGCGAAGATGTTTAACCTCAGATTTTTAAAAATATTTTCCATGAAAAAATTAATTGGCTTACATTTTTTGGTCAAGGCACCAACGATGTCTTAAAATATTTAAGGTTCTGCCCATTTCCCCAAACTTGCTTTTAAACGTAGCCTTGTTTGAGCTTAATTGCCTCAAAAACTTCTTTTGTCTGATATTATATCCCGGAACATATAAGTAAACGAACTGCTTTGTATATCTCCATATATTTAAAGGAGTTTTTGAGCTTTATGAATCGTATTACAGATATAGTGCTAAGAATTCTGGCACTATACCTTTTTTAAACCCACACCACAATAGTGGTGCTGATGTGTGTAACACCTTTAAATATTGGTCATAGACCCACCTTAAAGTATACCGATTGACTCAGAATCACTTTCTGAGTTGAACTAACGATGTCCGTCCGGTTGGCTGGCTGGCTGTCCATGTAACCTTGTGGGCAAAGTACGTCGCAATTATTGGCACAACGACCAAGCCTATTGAAAATGGGACAAATCGTAGGACCACGAGGGGAATTATAGGGCAATTTCTGCCACTCAGAAACTATCAAACCGATTTTAATGAAATTTAAAACTTAGGTAGATCCCTATTCATATAGCCATACACTCTCGCAAATTTGTTTTTAAATACTGTGGTTTAGGGTTTCATATGGTCAGGCTTGACCGACTATTAATTTTTACTTGCTATTTCTGCAGAACTTGTCAGGCAAAGAGAAGCCCTACGTGAATTACAAGATTGTCACTTTAACTTATTAATGCTCTAAATACCTGGTAGAATTAATTCCTCATTAACGAACCTACGTATAAGAAGGACATTACACTGCACACATATGTGGCAACTATTAAGCGTGTATATATTGACAGAAACCACTTTAGTAGCTGGAGCTAGTAGCTTCTGCTTCTACTTTTTAGCCCTTAAAGCGGAATTTTCAAGATCTCCCTAACCGCGATTTTGTTTATAAACAGCATCTATTAAGTTATGACCCAAGGAATCACAACCAATAATCAGTTTAGGTCTGAAATCCTAGGTTTTTACTGATTCTTTTGTTTCCATATAAGGTATCTGGTCAGACGCGATCTTCCCGAAGCTGGAAGACCTGTCAATTCTACCCTCGACGAGTGAAATATTGTTTGCACCTATATTTACATGGGCACCTGCCGTTTGGTATAATCTCATGGTGGGTCTTAACAACTGGCTGACAAACTATGCGTTTATTAACCGCGCCTGAGTGTGAGGGGAACTATCACATATAGGTAGAAATTTTAAGTGTATAATCCGGAAAAATTATTTACTCGCCCTTTGCTTAGAAGCCGGAACTGTCTAAGCTCCACTGCTTTTAGCACCAGCAGCTTCTGTTGAAACGCAACAGAACTTAGCAATAGTCTTCACTCAAGCCAAACATTCCCACATGTGTTGAAAAATCAGCCCTTTAATAAGGTTTGTAGAAATATCCCACCACATTTTACCCGAAAGTTTTTCACTTTATTGAAAAAACATCTACCGTTAAACCTCAGGGAACGGAAGCTCAATTATGCAAATTATCAGAAAGGCAAAGCTTCCACCAATACAATCATTTAGGAAGACAGATAGCTTTTCCTGCAAGATGCATACTAACGGATGTTTCAACCAAAAATCAGTCTTGTTCCAATACACCGGTGCTACTAACTCCCGTGGTTCCAATGGAAGGAAATTCGGTCTTCGATCTCAAGATCTCACGAAGGCCTTTAAGTTTTTAATCTTTGCCAGATTTCAGAAATAATTGAACTTGATTTTCCCCGCAGGATGTAAAACCAAGGGGTGAAATATGCTTAAGATAATCCTTCCACCACCGGGGGGTATTATTCTAATAATAGTTATATTAAAAATAAAACAAGTTTTTAAGTTATAGACCAAATTTGTTAGAAGCAATTTTACAATATTCGAGCTGAAACTGCTCACAAAGGGTTAAAAAACCTGTACAGTTATTATGCCAACAATAATTATGTCAAGCATTTGAAAAGGCGTAAGTAAACAAATTTCTACCTACTTGATTCTTTTTCTTTTTTTTTAAGATTAAAAACACATACATACATTAATTAAGTTAAATATTAATGGAAAATAATAAACAAAACCATTGAAATCATTTTTCAAACAAAAAACTGTTAAATAATAAAAACAACTTTTTATTTTTATAAATAACATAGAAAAAATACATGTTTTTTTATAATTTTCTAGCATTTTTCTTCCTTAAACAACCTACAACAAAACCAAAATTACAAACGTAGACAAAACACTACTGACCATGGCAAATGGCAAACAATGTAAAGTCGCCACAGTGTATATGTGCCACACTACGCCATAATCATACGTTTTCTTTGAATTGACGAAATAACTAAAATAAAAGTCCACAGGAAGTAAAACAATTCAAAATTTATTGAACAATTCTTTTTTGGTTTTTCCTTCAGTCATGCTCTTCATTGAATATAATTTTAAAATTTTTTTTTTAAAAAAATAAATTTAAAAGAGCCAGTAGTTAATGTTGTAATAAAAAACAAAAAACTTTACGTAAAAAACCATTTTTGCACTTCGATGCGGCTTCAGTACAGACTAAACGAAAGTCAAACAAGACCCAACAATCGTAGAAGGCAGGTGAAGCAACAGTATGTGCAACAATAGCAGCACACATGCGACAAAATCTAGGTTTATCAAGGAAACAATTTTACCAGACGCTCACTCACATGTGATCCAACAGGTTGCCCGTTTAATGTTTGTAGTTATTGAGTGTTGTGAAAACGTTTTCCATATGTTGATCGGCAGAGAGAGAAAATGTTTTTAAATTAATATTGTAATTATCACACTTTACTAGTTCAAATGCATTATAAAGAAAATAACTTAATAATTATTTAAAGACAGCCGTACATTTGTTATTTTTCTGATTGTCTGTTGGTTTTTGTTGCATACAAAATGCTTAAATGGATTTAAGTACTAAATTATAAAGTCCATGTAAATGGAATTTTAAATGTCATAATCAGCGTTACCACTGGCAATTTTTCTATTTGAACAAACTTGTTAATACAACCTTCCAAAAGCCTTTGAAGGGAGCTAATTTTTGAAAAATTTTCTCAATGTACTGACAAAGTGTCTGTTACTTAATGTCAACATAAATTTATAAGACCGATAAACTGTCTGTTAGCAATTCTGTGTTTCTCAATAAACCAACGAAAACATTGTTTTCAGTTGGAAACACCTCTCACAATACATGTAAAAGTTGATAGTCAGCTGATTGAATTTATCTGTACGGCAAATAAAAGGAAAATAAATAATTGGCAGATGAGTGCTGGTTAGCTTTGCGACAGAATAAACCAAATTTCTTTAATGTACAGATTTTCGTTATGAAAAAAGATAATCGTGTAATGAGAAAACGGCCATTACACTCTGTGTAATTTTTATGGAAAATAACTATAAACGGAAAAAACTACGTGATAAAAGACCAAAAAAAAGACCAGTGCCAATTTTTCCCCCGTTTTTACCTCTTGAAGAGTTCCCGTTTTGCTACCACTACACCAAATCCGCCGAAAAGAGAAAGAGAACCAAAGGTTATAAAGCACTAAGAGTTCCAGCTTTTTTTCATATCCTCTTGAACACTTTATGTTAATGATGAATTTCATTTAAAAATCGAGATAAAACTGAAATTTTGAACCCGACCAACTCAGATATCGATGAAATTTTGTTCATAGCTAAATTTGATCAATACAAACAAACTCTCATTTTTAGAAATGACAGTTTTGCGATTTTTTGGGGGTGACACAGTGGGAACGTTTTCGAAAAAACGCGAAAATGGTCGAAAAGAGCTCCATTTAAACTACAATAACTCAGAATCGGCTAAACCGATTTCCATGATTTTGGTATCATTAAAAAGATATTTTAACAGGCTTTATGACACGTTTAAAAGTTATATTTATTTTTATATTGTGCTCCTGCACCATCTGATAAAATTATTATGTAGAATACATTGATTTTTTTATTCAGAATTTTGCGGAATTTCTAGAAGTGACACTACTTAAAAAATTATATAAAAAAAACTAAAAAAAACCCATTTTTATTTTTTGATACATATCTATATGGTAAAAAAATTAATACACTGTAAAAAAACCCTTGATCTTTTTGGTTTTTTCGTCCGTTAACATTTTTTTTGTTATAAAATATAAGGGCAATTACTAGAAGTGACACTACTTAAAAAATTATTTTAAAAAAAAATAAAAAAGAACCCATTTTACTTTTTGGATATGTTATAGGTGAAGGAAATACCTTTCTAAAAAAGTTATACACTGTAAAAAATCCTTGATCTTTTTTGGTTTTTCGTTACCTAAAATTTTTTTTGTTATAAAATATAAGGGCAATTACTAGAAGTGACACTACTTAAAAAATTATATAAAAAAAACTAAAAAAGAACCCATTTTTATTTTTTGATATGGTATAGATGAAGGATAAACCTTTCTAAAAAATTAATACACTGTAAAAAAACCCTTGATTTTTTTGGCTTTTCGTCAGTTAAAAATTTTTTTTGTTATAAATTTTTTTACAGTGTATTTCTTTTTTTTTTTTTTAAAGTGTCATAAAGCCTGTTAAAATATCTTTTTAATGGTACCAAGATCATGGAAATCGGTTTAGCCGATTCTGAGTTATTGTAGTTTAAATGGAGCTCTTTTCGACCATTTTCGCGTTTTTTCGAAAACGTTCCCACTGTGTCACGCCCAAAAAATCGCAAAACAGTCATTTCTAAAAATGAGAGTTTGTTTGTATTGATCAAATTTAGCTATGAACAAAATTTCATGAGGGGGTCGGGTTCAATGCATCTCGATTTTTACATGAAATTCATCTAATGTAGACTATAATCTGTATGTATGTATGTATATCAAATTTCGCGGAAAGGAAAAAAGTACAAATTCTATCCCGTTTTATCCCTTAAAATGTACTCTATATTTAAATCTGGTCTATATGCAATCTGATGTTTTCCAATGTTATCAAGAAGAGAAAAAGTACCAATTTTATCCCATTTTTTACTTTTTAAAATATACTTTATATTTGAAACTGGGTCATTTTCTATCCGTATGCTAAAATTCATTTAAATCCATTAGGCAGGATTCGCGTGGTTGGACCACAGTTATCAGAATCGTGCATCACAAATATTAATAAAACCTAAATTAGTCCAAATTTCAATACTTTTAAAAATGCTGTTCGGAAGTCCGCTTTATATGTAGCATATGGTTAATTATGGACCCGTCTTTACAAAATGTAAGTGCGATTTTCAGTCATTATATTCTTAACCTTTAATTTTGATATAACAAAAATCGTTTCATCACGTACCTGGTTGTTTATTGATTAAAGTTATTTAAAGTATGATCGAAAAAGAAGACAAAGCTATCTTTTATAGAACCATCTCTGTTAAAGCAACGCCCAACTAAAACAATGCTATTTTTCTTTGCCACATCTGTAGTATCATTACGGTGGCCATTCGTCCTTTTTTTGATACGATGTGCTTTAAGATTTAAAAAAAAAAAAAAATGGACTGTAGATTGTCCTTTTTTTTAGTGAATTGTCATTTTGTGAGATTATTACTTCTTTAAACTACAAGTTTTATTTTCCCAAACCCCCAACATTTTAACATTAATATAGCAAAACACGCTGGTTAACATTAATGCCAGCGTTAGATCGAATTTTAAAACTGTTCGTTCCATTGAAAGAATATTTTCTCTCTCAACAAAGGAGCCCGATGATATTGCAACAAATTATTGCTGGATTCTGGTTACTTTTGGCATATAGCTAAGCCTTTATATTCAATAAATATATATTTGTGGTCTAGCGTCACAACATATTTCAATGCCTGAGGCAGCTCTTACACACAGAAAAAATCAATGTAAAATCCTAAAAAGCTATGCATCACTGCTGCAGTTATGCAAAATGTTGCTGATGCGTGGTTACTAGTTGCAGTTGTTATGCTGACACTTTTTTTCTGCACAAAAGCTGTGCAAAGTTTGAATTTTTGAACACGAGCTAAATTTCAAAAGTTTAATAGGCAAACATAAAATAATAATAAAAATATTATCAACAATAACGATGACAAATTCTATTGAAAATATTGAAACAAAAAGGGACAGTATTCTTAAAATTACAAAATAGAAGCATCACAAAAGAAAAATAAAACGATTTCTTTTAAGTAAAAAGTTATTGCATCAGAAAATTAACTTAAGCAATATTTGCTGCAGAGCTGCTGCATGCCTACATAAAAAAACTTTTGACGTATGAGAGTAATGCCAAGTTTCATGATGCTTTCATGAACATTAAACTTTACTTCTGCGCAAGTGATACCCAACAAGTGCATTTACGAACGTTCCCCTTATCAAGGCGCGGATTCAGGGGGGGGGGGGGGGAAATAAGGAAATCCCCCCTAAATTTTAAAAATATGTTTGGTTTATCTCGATAATACAAGAATTATATTTTTTAATATTTTTTTATGTGCACAAAATTTTAGGAAATCCCAGCAAGGTTTTTTTTGTTTTTTTTTTTTATTGAATCTAACGAAATTTTCAATAAGTATCCAAATCTTAATTCTAATAGTTATTTATTAGGTATTTCCAATGAAACATCTAGTTTACTGTGATGGGTGTCCTCTGATGTCAGCAGAAAATAAAGCTGTTATAAAATTCTGGGCAAATGCAAAACAAACGTCTTGCTATTCCCATAAATCAAGCAACTCAATTTTAAAAAGCAACAAAGTGCCATTAATACAATAAGTTGTATCATTTGTTAAAGAAACGACCATTTTATTTAAGTATTTGGGAGCCAAACTCTCTACATTGTGCGAGACAAAATGGTTGGACCGTCACGACTCAATTTTACACTTTGCAACAAGTGTACATCATATATGTATGTAGTAGAAGCTTTGGAAAAAATATCGCTTAGTACTTTTGAATTCATTTACGGAATAAACATATTAAGTATGAATATCTGAAAATCTATCAGATAACGTTATAGATGCTTTAATAAACTGTGATGAAGATATCTACCAAAATCTAAGAAAAATATTAAAAAATTTTCGTTTCAATGCTAGTCAGCAGGGCAAGTTTAAAATGGCACGAAAAATGGCTGGCAAAATGCACGAAAAAGTATAAAAAATGGCAAAAATAAACATGTTATTTAAGAATCTTTTATTTATAAGAACAATTTTGATTTTTTAGTTGAACTGTTAATTTTTAATTTTTGATATTCTTTAATTAGGCTTGAGTTCATCAAATTTAATTTTCATTAAATTATTTTCACTGAGGAAAGGAATTTTACAACTTGGAATTTTTATTAAAATTTATTGATAATTTTTCTTGGCTGAGCTGGGATTTGAACCCGGGTTGATCTTTACATGTTTCAAGAAACACCACTTTCTATCGTCAGAAGATCTTTGTGTTCTACCCACTGCACCACTGCGGTGCCCGTTAGCCAACAGTCAAACATCAATCTTTAACCAGTTGTACTGGTGGTTCGAAATTTGCTGTTATTATCACCTAAATTTCAAATTACATGTTGCCTCCTTTTTCCTCTGTTTTTCGTATTCTTTCTGTCAAGACTTTGTCTTGAAAACCTGAATACATTCGTTTTTATTATGTTTTTTTGTCCACTTTCGTCGACATTTTTATTTGTACAAATTAAAGTACAAATGTAAACATTAGAGCTTGTGCCATAGCTATTTCTAAGAACAATTTTGATTTTTTAGTTGAACTGTTAATTTTTAATTTTTGATATTCTTTAATAAGGCTTGAGTTCATCAAATTTAATTTTCATTAAATTATTTTCACTGAGGAAAGGAATTTTACAACTTGGAATTTTTATTAAAATTTATTGATAATTTTTCTTGGCTGAGCTGGGATTTGAACCCGGGTTGATCTTTACATGTTTCAAGAAACACCAGTGGGTAGAACACAAAGATCTTCTGACGATAGAAAGTGGTGTTGGTAGAACACAAAGATCTTCTGACGATAGAAAGTGGTGTTTCTTGAAACATGTAAAGATCAACCCGGGTTCAAATCCCAGCTCAGCCAAGAAAAATTATCAATAAATTTTAATAAAAATTCCAAGTTGTAAAATTCCTTTCCTCAGTGAAAATAATTTAATGAAAATTAAATTTGATGAACTCAAGCCTAATTAAAGAATATCAAAAATCTTTTATTTTATTAAGTTTTTTTTGTAAGTACAATAGTATGTTTCTTTAAATTGTCAAAAAAAAAAAAAAAAAAAATACTGGGGGGCAAAACGCAAGAATTTGGAAGTTGTTACACTTTTAATCTAATTTTTGTTATAAAATTCTGTTTAATAAAGAAATATTTTTATAATATTTGTCATAACATTTTTTTATCAGGGAAATCTTATTAAAAAACGACGTTTAAAATTCTTGCGTTTTGCGTCTTCAATTTCTAGAACATCCCTGATAATCTCCTGTTATCACATAAAACACTTCTATAAATGAAAAACACTCTTTCAACATCGCAAGATGTAACTGGAGCATATTTGAACACTAAAAGTTCAGATGGAGAAAGGTTGTCAATAACTTCATCCGTCTCACTTTCATTAAAACAAAATTGTGAGAATATAAATTAAAACATTTTTAAAATTTAAATCCCAAGCCATATAGATTGAATAATTTACCACACGTATTACGATCTAAAACGTTTTTTAAACTTTTCAACAAAATCTTTTTTACTGACATCTTGTATTATTTTCCTTAGCACTGTCAATTAAGCCAAAGCTTTCATTCATAGAAATCCCTTTCGTTTGTATCATCAAGAGGCTTGAGCGGATGCATTGAAAGTACATTTTACGTCCGATTTTTGCAATATTCAGCAAGCATTTCGAATTGATTCTGCCTCATATTCGCTAAGCTTATTTCACAATTTTTTTCTAGGTTGCAAAAAGGTATTCTTTGGCAAGCTGGACCAAAAATTGCTTTTTAAAAAAATAATTGAAGAAATGGCAAAAATGGCATATGCCATAAACAACTTGCCCTACTCGTCAGGAATGCTGCGAGAGAGAGGTCATTTCCTACTCGTCATCTAATAAAAACATGGCTCAGATCAACAATGACAGAAGAAAGACTGTACTATCTAAATTTTCCTCACAAGGAAATCATAAATTGCTTATTTAAAAAAATTAATTTATATTGAACTGATCTTATATTTCATTTAACCTAATTGTTGAGTTTTTTACTTTTTTGTATCAAAAAAAAAAATAACCCCCCCCCCCTCCCTAAGACTCAAGCCGGATCCGCGCCTGCCCTTATCAATAACTTTATAGGTAAACTCTGTATCTTAAAAGTATTGGTATTATTAGAAACTACTTCGAAATATTTTTCACATGATGGATTAAAAATTCTTGATAGATTTTTCAACAAAACTTAAAAATTTGTCAATATATTTAATCAAACATAATAATTTTCGGAAAGAACACTTCAAGCTTTAATAGACCATATTTTTTGTAAATCCATCATGTAAAATTTATTAAGGTTAAAAAAAAATTATTAGTATGTCGTTATATTGTTGGTTTTTAATCAAAATTTTGATATTTAATTAGTTTATCAAATTCAATTTTCATTAAATTATATTTATGAAGAAAGGAATTTTACAACATGAAATTAATTAAAATTTATTGATAATTTTTCATTCTTGACTGACCTGAGGCTCGAACCCAGGCGTTTTACGGACAGTTTACCCCTACATGTTTTGATTGCAACCACTCAATCTCTTCAGAGCGGTTTGCCGTTTAACACTCGCAGCCATCGACGACTGCTGCAGTCAATAGTCAAACATCAATCTTTAAACCAAATTGTATTTAACCTTTGGTAGATCGAAATTTGCTTTGAATGGTTATCTATTTTAATTGATTTTACATGTTCTTCCTTACTTCTGTTTTTTCGTACCTTTTGTTTTTTTTTTAATTTTTTTGTTCTTCTTTTTTTCTCGTTGACCTTTTCCAGCACAACTTGAAGGACAAATGAAAAAATAGAGCTTGTGCCTTAGCTTTAACAATTATTAGTATTGTGGTTATTTTGTTGAACTGTTCTATGTTTTTTAATCCAAATTTTGATATTTTAATTAGGCTTAAGTTCATCAAATTTAATTTTCATTAAATTATTTTTATGAAGAAAAAAAATTATATCATGGAAAATTACTCAATTTATTTATAAGTTTGAGTAAAAATATATATGTGGTAGTCATTTTGCATATTTAAATATTGTAATATGTACATAATTAATAAGTGTTCCGTAAAGCCGAAAACCCGCAATACAGAAAAACCTTATTAAGCAAATATCTAAGGGTTAAATAATTGTTGTAATATCGACATCATTTTAAGATAAAGCCAATTTCGTAAAAATAAGTCAACCATGGAGTTCGAATATAGATACGAAATTGGCTCTTAATTGATTAATCGGTATGCTTTAAACGCCATGTGAAAAACACTTTGAAGCATTTTCGAATGTTTCCCATATTGTATAGATTAATTTTATAGCTAAATAAATATTGATAAAGTATTTTGCAACTTTTACGACCTAATACTCCTTAACTAGGAAAGCGTAAGCGTGAAAAACATCTTCCTATAGAACGTATTTAAAGGATACTAAAAAGTTATATAATTTTTTCAATTTCAAGCGAATTCTTTTCTGTTAAACAAAAAAAAAATTTAAGCATTTATTCTTTAAATATTTTTTATATTAGAAACACTTTTTCTGTTTTGTAGTGTACAAAAATAAAAATTAGTTTAATTTGACTACAACGACAAAATAAGCTCAGACAAAAACCTGCAGCCGTGTCGTCGTGAAAATAATCATTTCCATATGCACACATGTATTCTATTTTGACATATTGCAGTCGGTAGCCTGGTGTCTCGATTGTGTTTATACAGAGGGGAATTAGACTTATAAGCGAAGTTTTGCCAATTTGGCGAATATACATACGTTTTTTCTTAATCTAAATATTTCCACTTGAAAAAAATCGTGCTCTATAGTAAATTAAACATTTAAGGACTTTCCTTGTAAAAATAAAGAAATACTTTAGCTTAAGAGCAAGTGGTGTTTAACGAAATTTCAATTTTATTACAATATACGTTATTTGGTTAGTGAAGTTTTTACTGGGTAAGGTAGGAGAACAAGTTAAGTGGGAATACTCGGTATTAAGTTTGCTTGGTATGGGAAACGATTTAAATAATATATTATGGGATTATTAATTACAAAAAGATAAAGTCAAGAGATCACGAGGAAAATTAAAACTGCATTTTAATATTAATTTAAAGTGAAAAGTTTTGATTAAAACTAGTCCTAACTTAAACAAAAAAAAGACTTATAAATGGTAATTTTTTTTAATTAATTCTAGTTTAGCCACAGTCTCTATTGGTAAAATACTTCTAATTCATTTCTTTTTACAACCCATTTTTAAATATTTCACATAAATTTGTCAACAAAATTTGTTAATTGACTTTCTTTTGATGTTAATCTTACTACCAGTACACATCAAATTTACATAATTAGTATATGAATTAGGATTATGTATTTTTTAGTTAATTACATATATGTACATATATTAATTTCAAGGTTAATAAATTATTAATTATTTTTTCAAATCAAATTTTTTATTTAACACACATTAATTACCAGGAAAGGAAACAGCTTGACCTTAGATACATAGAAAAAGAAATTTCTTATCAGAAGTTGAGGTTTGTTGTTTTCATTAATATTTAAAGTTAAACTTTTACCATCGTTTGAATCAAACTTTCGCTTTTCAAATAGATAGAAATTAAGTTGATAGTTTTTGTTTGGTATGCTTCTTTTTATTTTTACAATTCATCCAATCCAATATCAAATTAAAAAAAAATTAGTAAACATTCCTACACATTTATACGAAAACATCGATAACAGAGAACACAAACAGAGCGATACATGTGTATGTAGTACAATATTGAACGTTTTAATCAATTAAATATTCAAAACCATGACACTCATTTAAGTTCTGATACTAAACACTATTCGTTTACAAAGACTCTAACACACATACACACACACAAACGATTACACTTTGCGAACTGTGAGAGCTTGATTGCCTGTGTATGTGTGTGTGATTTTGAAAAGAAAGCAGTTTCCCTTTTCTTTGAAACTCTCACTCACTCGCACACTTATTTATTGACTCAATCACCCATATAAACTTGTAAATTTACATAAATCAAATACAAGAAAGACAGTGGGTCTATCATACGTAGGCTAGCCAGACGGTCTTGATATTTCTTGATTTCAAGAATCAAGGAAAAATTGTCAAAATTTTTTTAAGGCCCAACCAAAAACAAGTTATTTTTTTTCCTTAAATTTTCTCATAGTTTTTCTTAAACAAAGCTGTGCAAAAATCAAATAAATATTTCATCGTTTTGTTTTATTGTATTTGGTTTTTAAATCTATCTTAACAACGGTTTCTACATTCAACAGAAAAACAGAAAACCGTATCAACACTTGTAATAATTAAAAGACTGAAAAGCAAAAAACTTTAAATTTTTGGGGGCATGGAGTCAGTAAATTTGCTTGAATTTTTAACTGGTTTAAACAATTGTTTTATTTTTATAAAACACTATTTAAGGAAGTTTTTTACTGTCAAGAATTCTTTTTAAAATCAAGATTTTTTAGTTAATGTCAAGAATTTTGCAAATTTAAATCTGGCAAGCCCAATCAAACGTGCATAATGTAACAACTGAAATAAGAAGAAACCACCTTTGTGGAGGCAATAATATTCACCTTAAAAAAAGAGAATATGTATATTAATAATTTATAACAAAGAGAAATGGTATTAAATTTAAATACTTTTTTATATGGTTTAGAAAACTAAGAGATACTACTTTGTTGATAAACAAAAAAATAAAAAAATCTTTAGTATACAGAAGTCATTTAACAATTTATTACTTGAAAAAACCTTTTCTGCATACAAATTAACTGAAATGTTAAATACTTTCGGCCAGATGGATTTTTATTTATATGGCCTGTTTTCAAGTCTTTAAACAGTTCTTACACTACATACAGTATTAGTTATTGCTTAAATTATGTTGAAAATTATGCGAAGTACAGTGTCGCTTAAAATAAACTAGAACGTTATATTTCATTCATATAACGTATCGTAGAAAATTTTGCAATGAACTTGTATTGACAAAACTAACTGCAAAATTCTTTTAAATAAAACCTCTTAGTGAATTCTTAAAATAAAATTGGGAAATTTTTAACAAACATGTAAGTAAAATGAAAGGAACTTTTACTAATAATATTTCGGTTTGATAGCAAAAGCAACACAATTTAAATGTCCCTTTTATTTTTCCCACACTTATTATTTAATTATGTGCATACATTTTTTGAATACAGCTGGATTGTAACTTTTTTTTAAATTTTGATATACAGTGCAGCCACACGATCAAGATTTTCTTGATAGGCTTTGACATATACTGATTGTCAAAATATGCAAAAGTTGACAGCTGTGACGTAGGCTGCACGTAAGTTGAAAGCAATTTACTTTTTCAAGATGTCATCGCCGAGAAAACAACTCAAAATGTTTGCCTCACTTAAAGCTTTAGAAGAAATAAATAACATCATTTTGCTTATTAATTTTATTAATAAACATATTTCACAATTCTTTTAGGTTTTTAGTTAAAATTTTAAAATTCCCGCAACAATTTGTAAAAAAAAGAACTTCAGCTTTTGCCGGCAAAATATTTGTGAAAAGAAACAAAAACAACTTCAAAAGAATTGTAATCAGCTGTTTTCTTGAACGAAAATTGATACACTCACTGGCAAGAGAATTTTAGAGGCAAGTTCGTATCAATTTTTAAAAGTATGAGTGTATTGGTAAAAAAGTGTGAGTGTATTAAAACTTGATAGGCAAAACTTGATCGTGTAACCCTCAAGATAGACAAATTGAATAAGTAGCTGTATATTAATTATTTCTTTAATCAATTTATAAAAAAAAAAAAAAATTGCATGTGTCCCTGTGTTTTTTTCCGATACTGTACTAACAATAATCTGATATAATAAAATTAATGAACAAGGAAATTGAGTATTTCTTATGAGTAGGCATGTGATTTCATTGCAAATGCATGTTTTTTGTCGATAGCTTAAGAACGATGTCGACCAATTATCTTGCAGAGTTATTAATTTTGCGTTGAAAAGGCATCGATTTGCTTTTGCATATTTCGGTGAGAATACATATTTTAGCATTTTTAGTTTTAAATGCGTATTTTTGGATATTTGAAAATTTTTGAGGAATTTTTTTTTAATTTGCATATTAAAAAAAGTTCTCATAACAATTTTAAATAATAAATAAATTATTTTGGAGCTTTAGTTTAAATACAAGATTTTTAAAGATTTCGACAAAGGATGCTTCTATTTTAAACCGATACAGCACCTGGTTAAGACTTTCAATGTGTTTAAAATATTATATACATACATACATTTTATTTAAAGTTGTTCTCAGCTAGCATTTGGTTGTTACTTTTCTGTAAAAATAACTTAAATAAGTCTTCTCATATCACTTTTAATGATCAAAATCTGTTTTATCACTTGAGAGATTGAAAAAATTCATATATGAATGATTGCCGAACAAATTAAAAGATTTTTTAAGGATTGGCTAAAAAAGAAACCCAAAAATTATTTTTAATCAAGGAAAATAAATAAAAGTTTCTTCTCTTCTTTGCGAGAACCCGATAACTTTTGTTAAGTTCAAAATAAAATTTGTTCAACTAATTATGAGCCATAATGGTGCTACTTTTATCAGAAAAAATGTTAGAAACATGACAATTAAAAAAATTATTTCAAATGTAGTCCAAAACTATAGGGTACGATTTTCTTACAACGAGAGTATCATTTAAGATCGAAAAATTAGGTCATATGCGGTTATTTTGCTCGAGAAGCTGATTCCTTAAATATGATAAAAAATGCTAGTTGGGTTATACATGCATGCAAACATGCACTCAGGTCTCGTTTTATGCGAATTTTTTTTGGCGAATTCAAATTTATGCAAATTTCAAATTTGCGATTTCTTTTAGAATCTTAACAGATTTTGAAATCTAAGATTTTTTTAAAGCTTTTTTACCGTTGTTAAATTAAACCAAGTTTGCAGCATTGATATAATAGTTATAATTTGTTTTATTTTGAGTTTTTTCTATGCATAGCCGATACGTATGTAATACTGTGTTTTTATCAAAAATAGAAATTTTTTTTCATATAAATTTTTTTTTATTCAAAGATCAGAGTATCGTTTTCTGCGAATTCAATTTATGCGATTTTTTTGGAACGCATGCATCGCTTAAAACGAGATCTGAGTGCATATGTTAAATATACGGCCATGCCATGAAAATCGAGGAAAATTTTAAATTGAATTTTTATAAAAATTTCCTGATTTCAAAAGCAGTTTAGGGAGAGGAAAGATGTCCTCAAAGTAGGAGGTATAAAAAGGAAATAATTTATGAACATGGAAGATTTTTAAAAATTTGTTCGGTTTCAATTTCAGATGATTTCGATTTTCATGACATGGCTGGTAAACTCTATTATGTTTGTATATTAACGATTAAATCAGTTCATTTTATAAACTAAAAACCATAGCCCCCATATTCATAAACGATTATTAAATTCAATAAATGTTTACAAAGGAACATTTACATAGAAAGAAAGAATCCTTAAATTTTTCTTCTTTTATTACATAAAGTTAAATTGTTGTTAATTTTTCTAATAAAGTTTTGGTGTTTAAAAATATAATATATTTTTAAACATCTTAACTATGCAAAATTAAAATTATTCGATTAACCGAAAAATATTAAATTATTCGATTAAAGTTTTACTTCGATTAATTACTTACATCAATACAAGACATCGATTAATTGAATACCCTTGTATTGATAATGCAATTTTCATTATGATGACTTATGGTGTTTTCTAAAAAATAATTATGCATTATAATTGTGCGAAATACCCTGCAAATAATATTTTGTTTAATTGGACTTCTTCCTGGACTGGTCCCATAAAATGCAAGCTTGGACCATGTCATTGTTAAAAAGTGTATATTTTTTTTTGCGAAAGCAATAAAGCTAGTTGGTTTTGTTTTTATTTTGTTTTTTCTTAACCTACTTACAACTACAATTATTGTTGGAAGAATTCCAATCAATTGTAGAGGGGAATATAAGCAGAGATAAACTTTGTTTATTGTTGATGATTTTGTTTAAACTTGGATATTGTTACAAGTAGAACTGTTGCTGTAGTTCTTATACGCTTAACAGTTTGATTTGGTTTAATATGTTAAGTTTTTCTAAAATCTTTATGGATGAAGTTTCCTGATGATCTGGCCTAAACAACCAGTGAAATGCGCATAAAAAATAAAATAAAAAATTTCAGTGTTTTTATCAAAAATAAATATTGGGAATTAAGCACGAATAACAAAATCATTTAAATTAAATTTTGTATTCCCACGAAAATTATTTTGATTTTCTTTAAATCTGTGGCATTGAAGTCGGATCTTTACGCATGATATATCAAAGTTTTTTTCTTGAGATGATTGGATTGCCAAGGTTTTATAAGACTAGAAAATACACTATCAAATTTTGTAAAAATTTATAAAACACTGTCTCGGAAAACACTTAAGTACGCCTACAATCGTAACGAATAACTCTATTGTATAGTGTGTGACATTGTCATTTTGGAGACAAAAACTTTATATATCAAACTTTAAGATCCGACTATAAAAAACAGAGATATAAAGAAAAATTTTAAGAGGTGACCCCAACGTTCGCCAATAAAAACGAATTTTTTTTCGATACCAGCTTGCCAAACATTTTTGAGGAACTGTCTAATGCCCATGTACATATGTTTGTAATATTATCCTCTATTCCCCAAAATTTTAAAAAGTATGGTATTCTTATTTAAACATCGTAATTAACATCACCCAACAGCTTAAGCTTTTGAAAATGGGTTTGGATAGTGCTCTATATTAGGAATTTATTGTCGCAATCCGGCAATCGTTTTGTTATGTTATTTATAATATGATTTGGCTTGTTGCTTTTAGAACCAACAAAAAATAAACACGCGCGTTTTGTTTGTAAATAATAACTTAAATTTTTTAAATACCCGAAATTTATTTAAAACATAATTAAGAAAAAACGCAAAAATTTGGAGAAAAAATTTGCTTTAACAATAAACTGTACTTATACAAGTTTTAATTATTCCGCAATTAATCTTTTTGTAAAAATTTTTCTATGTATTTATGTATATGGTTTACTTATTCTGTTTATTTTCATTAATACTATTTTAGTAAAACAAAACTTTTTAAGAATGTGATTACTAGGGCGTGGAGTTTCATGCATTAATTGTTGGAAATATGCGCAGAATACATGCTTTAAAAAATAATTAAATATGCACTTATTGGATTTTCATGGCATGCATTCTCTCTTTCTAAACCCAATTGTTTGTTGAATATCTATTTGGCACTTTACATCTTCCAAATCATTAAAAATAACACACCAGGTAAACGTCGAAAATGTCGTTTTAAGCATAAAAATATCTCTAATTTTTATTTCAACGATGTCATTCATTGTCACCGATTAAAAAAAGAGAATAATAATTTAATAAATTTTTGCTTGAGTTCTACAATATGTTTGTTTGGTAAAACAAAAAACATTTGAGTTTTACCAAAAATTATGCAAAAATATGCTTTTTTTTAAACAAAAATTAACATGATACGCGAATTAATATGCAATTTTTGCCATTAAATGACGAAAAATGCATTAACGATAAAATATGTAAAAATATGCACAAACAAACCGATAACACTCAAAAAGGCGATATTATTCGATCGCCAAAAAAGAGAGTTAGTTAGACGAGCTGTGTTGGCTATAGCTCCATCTTGTTGTCATGAATAATCTAATGCAGATTTCCAACTTTGATAGTTTGTTCTGTACTGAGTCTATTCATCACAAATTCCCCAAGTTAATTCTAAAATAAAAACAAAAAAAAAAAAAAAACGTAAACCAAAAATTTATTCACTTATTAAATCATAACGTTACTTAAACGCTACCCTGTACTTTATAAAGTCTTTGTTATCGTCCAGACTTGCAATTTTTGTGTGGCAATTCTTAAGTTTATTAGTGAGCGAGGTGAGAAAATTTTGGAGGGGTACTCATGTCACCAAGCAAATCAAGAATTTTTGCAACAAATATTGCAAGTCGCGACGACGACTTCGATGAACTAAAAATTTCCGAATTTACCATGGTAGAGGCTATTAAAAGGCTAATTATATTTTAAACATACAATTTTTACTAACTACAAGCAAAAATTAAACTAACAAATCGAGCCCTAATAGCAAAAATTATGTAACCAACAACATTAAAGATTTTTGATATTTGATGAAAATCGATAATTTTTGATCATTTGCATCATCTTAAGAAATAAGAGCAAATGAAATTTCAAACTTCCTAGACTTCAAACAAAAATATTTAAAAAAAAACTTCTCCTGTAAAATTTTATTTTTGTTGGTTACATTATTTTTGCTATTAGGGCTCGAAATTCTGGGGAATATTTAGAATTTTTGAATTATCTCGGAATTGTTTACTTTTTATTTAGTAAACGTCGAAATATGTTTAATTTGAAAATTAAATAATATTTCATAAGTTTTTTTAATATGACCTTCAGTTAAGAAACACTTTTAACTAAATGAATTCAATTACATTTAAATATTGTTTTAAAATCAAAATGCTTTTATATAAAATAAAAATTTTGTATGAGTTTTTGTTTAAATTATTTATTTCAACGTTTTTTTTTTATATTATTTTTATCTTTTTAACGCTTCTTTTGTTAATACATAATTTCGCTTTTTATTTTAAATAAACATGTTTTTAACTTAATAATGACGTTTAAAATTTAAATTACTCTTGAACAGCTGTGAATAAAAAAAGGTAAAAAAATGTTAAGGTATTCTTTTGTCTAAAATTTCAAAAAATTTTAAAGGTTTCAGAGTATTTGTTTAACTGAAATACTAAATATATTTTTGTGATTTTGCTTAGGGCGAATTTAACTATCTGAAATAACAACTTCATGGTTTTTATAAAAAAATTTCATTTTCTTAAGTCCCAAGCAATAATTGCGTTCATTTACTTAACTAATAGAAACTTGCAACGAGAGAGTTAATTTAAAATGTACAAAATTTTTCTTTCAATTCCTGAAGAAAATAAAATAGTGAATGAACGCTTTATCAGCAAAAACAGACAGGCACATCGACAGTATCCAGCTGAAAGATACAAGATTCTGTCTTCCCTAATTCAATTGTTTTAAAATATTCGCAATGGCCTATTCTTGCTAAATTTAAGAAAAGACAAGAACCTTTTATACCCTTCACCTGACGTAATGCAGCGTCTTAGACAACTCACCCTCTATAGCACATTATCCATCAGAATTTATAAAAATATATACTAGTACTTTTTTTCGTTTAAAACACATGTCTCTTCTTAAGCGGCAAAATATGTTTGTATTTGTGATATGCAAAGAAAGCAAAACAAACGTCTACACATTAAAAAAAAAAACAATGTATTACAAAAAAATTAGAGGCAAACGTGGTTTTCTGCTTGCATCTTAGTCATTTATAAACCGCTCTGGCTGAAGTTTAATATCACGGAGTTTATGTGACATAAATAAATATAACAACCAAGTTCCTATAACTTTTGAGGTCTTAGGAAACCCCATCTCAACATACCCACAGACAGACGGACATCGACCAAGTTTATTGAGTCAATTAAAAAAGTTGTTGCCCAAAATAATTTTTTTCAACAAAATGTTTACGTTATTTGTTGAATAAAGCAAACAAAATGTTTATCGAGTCTTTATTTATTAATTATGATGTGCTTTTTCCTACACTGAACCAAAATGTATTCATAATATTAACGCAGAACAATTATTAAAAAAGTTTTCGTTAGATCAATGATTTATTCGTTAATGAAAAATAAAATTTTCCAGGTACTGAAATTTAAGTACTGTTCATTGACACAATGAACATGCATTTATTAATTATTTCATATAAAATGTACGTTAAAGAAAATAAAATGTTCTTTGAGGTAACATTTATTAAGTCTTGTAAGCACAAGTTCCCGTTAATTTTATTATCTCGACCATTAACATTAATGACATGTTCGTTGGCCTGTTATACCAAACTCGTACGTTAAAATTTATATAGTGTTTGTCCAGTTTACGAAGCCTTAATAAAATATAATCCCCACGCACTTACGTTGGAAGGACAGACAGACAGACAGAAGGTGTAAAATTTGATTTTGAAATTCAGCCTTCGAATATTTAGACGCAAAGATCATATCGAATAATGAGCGATGAGGCTCATTCTTACCTCAATGCAAACCTCAATACAAATATGAGGCAAATAAAATCTAAGAATATTTATTAAATATCAAATGCATCCTATTAGATGCACAATAATGAGGAATAGCTTCAGACAAAATCATTGGAACAAATTTTTTCAAAAACGACGAACAAGTTGCGGTAAATGTGTATGGCATTCAATATGGGGGAATGATTAAAAATTTGTAAAGGCCCGAGGTTGAGAACAATCCAGAATTGTCGTTCCAACAAGATGGAGCCACAGCTCACACAGCTCGTCCAGCTAAGGTTCTCTTTTTTTTGGCGATCATTACGTTACTTACGCGTCATCCTTTGAATACCCTTTTCACCTGTGGCAAAGAGCATTAATATTTCAGAATTATGAAAATATTTTCTTACACATTTTCAAAAGTTTGTTTTGTAAACAAAACAATGAAACAGGTGTTTGAACAATTCTTGCTATTAAAAATTTTTCTAGTGAAAATTTTCAACAAATTTTTTGCTTTTCTTTCATTCTCTCGTTGCAAGTTTTTAGAGTAAGTAAAAACTTACTAGTAATTAAGAAAAATAAGCAATAATGTTGAATTATTGAACATTCCTTAAACGATTATAAATCCTCAATTTATAAATAAAACTTTTGTGTTAAGCGTTGCAGATATTCAAATCTTTCCTGCAGAAAATGAAATTTTTAAAAGAAATTCATGCACTAAAATTTTGAGTAAATGAAAAATTCTAAAAAAATTACAAATATATTTATTTTATAATTCATTAAATTTTTGCTCTCTATTTGTTAAAAAATATTATTTTTAACCTGCATCAAAGTCATTTCTGAGTCATAAAGAATCATATTTTATTTATAAAAGTATTGTGAAACTTTTTATGCAGGCCGAGTATTTAAAATTCAGCACCAACATTCAAGAACAACAACTCTGCAAATGAAATTAAAAAAATATAAAGTTGTTTATACTGACCCCGATTTTTCGATATTGCTAATGATTCTACTTAAATTAAAAGTTTATGCTTTAATTAATTTTCATTTATTTATGTTCAGATTTCTAAGTAATAAATAATTTTATTTTATTAGCAAATTGAATTATTTTTTATGGTACATAAATAAATATTTTCGGATTTGGAATTCATTTTATTAAGATTTTTGCCAACTTTATATGATAAAAGCAATATTTCTTTTAATACAGATCTCGTAGGTAAACTATTTCTACCAAATTTGGTCCAACCAAAAATGCACGATGTTAATTTTAAATAAAACAAAAAGTTTTCAGATAATTATCTTTATATATTTTATATTGAAGGAAGGATCTATGACAATTATTGGCGAAACAAAATATAAGCCGGCAAAATGCTCGCTACGGCGTTCAATGATTCTGAGACATATTTGAGGTTCAATGTCATTAATCAGAATAATCTCATCCTTTAGCTCTTGACTTATTGACGTACACTTTTTCTTTTAAATACCCCCAAAGAAAGAAGTCCAAAGGTGTCAAATCGCATGGTCGTTACGATCAATTAACATCGCCACGACGTGAAATAACACGACCATGGAATTTCTCGCGCAAAAGAGCCATTGATTTGTTAGTTGTGTGGCAAGTGGCACATATCGCCCAGGTCCATATCCTCAACCAAACCAAAAAAAAAAAAACAAAGTCACGAAATAACCATCTAAACGCTCTGCTTAATTGTGTTCCTCTCCATGGCTGAATTGGTCAGATATTGAAACAAAGAAATGTCAAATATATTTGGACAAAAAACTTGGCGTTAAGTTGTGACTTACATACAATTAACATAGTGCATTATGGTAGAACTACACTGATAGAAAAATGCATCATCATATTGATGATGGCCTAACATCAGCATTTTGACATCAATGTTATTACAAATGGCATCAATGAAGCAAAACGTGACATCAATCCAATTACGAACGGTATCATAAAATTTTTCATATTTTTCGCGTGATCTATGCTGTGACTACAGTGTCATCAATCATCGATGCCAGATTTGTGACTTATTCATATTATTTTCATGATAAAAAGGTAATATAAGAAGCAAAAATTCCCATATTCTATTTTTTTAAATTATAAAGTTTAATACATCAAGTTTTTAAAGCAGAATAAGTAAATATTACAATTCTCTCACTTTGACTTAAGTCAATCCCAATGACTTAATTTAATAATAGTTTGTCATTTAATTGGTGCTAATGAGTCATTTCGCCGATGTAACTTAGTCTTCGCACTGATGACATGACTTATTAAACTGAATTCATTCTCCCATTGATGGCATTATTTCAACTTCTGGCACTGCCGATAGTTCGGCCATGTGATGTTAAAAGGCTGGGTTGAAAAATAAAGACACTTGTCAAAGAAATGATTTTAAAATATATCAGTGTTGTGACGCCCTTTCTATCAGTGTACCCTTTACTTTAAAATGTAAGCGTTCTTTATATGTTAATTTACAGAAATTAATATTATTTTTATGAAAGCTCCACACGCCTACTTGAAATTTTAAAAATATTTATAATCTAATGTTAAGCGCCAGGAAGTAATAAAAATTCGGTAAACATTTCAGGAAAATCGTTAATGACAGGGGTTCTATTCGATCGTCAACGGTAATAAGATTTGGAATTTTACTTAAGATTCTATAAGAAATTTTCCTTAAGCTACCCAGCGTCTGCACAAATTCCAGTAAGTGGTCTTCTCTATAATGGGGCTAAAAACCAAATGCTTGGCCTAAACTTATCAGCATCGATCAACGGTATTTGTGTGGGCAGTCTGTCGTTGGTAAAACTATCGCATCAAGTTTGGTAAAACCTAAATGGGGACTTAATTCTCTTCGCTCTGTGGTCCACCTTCGAGAATATATAGTCAAATTAATATAACAATGAAGGTTAAATCAACTAGTTGATCAATATATATTATGGTAATTATTTAACCCGTTTTTGGTCATTGATTTTAATCGAATTACAACTTGTATATTACCCACATTTTTATTTATCCTTAATCAATACATACAGGATAGAATAGATTTTGGTAAAATTTGCATTGTGTAATTGGAAAAGTTTCCGAACGTACGGACGCGTACCCATAGATTGGGCACAAGGAACGTTGCACCTTTCAGAGACGTAGAAGTAAGGACAACTCTGAGGAATTCATAAAGGGTTCTAGTTGCTATAGAAACAATGCAAGTATTTTTTAGAATGGGGTGGGAGTCATTTTATTTTTCAGTCAAGGGTGAATCTAAGCTTCTAGTTTAGGTGGAGGGGGTGTGGGGGTCAAATAGTGGAAATCAGTCGGGACATCCTTCAAACCAAATTAATGATTTTAGAAAATCCGTGCTAGAATAGCACAGCCAGGGTCATGGGCACCCTTAGATTCGCACTGGCTACCAGTAAATTTGGTAAACAAAGCTATCATGCTTATTGCTAAGTATTTATAAAATAAAGTGTCATAAAAAATTAGAAAAAATACATTCAAAGATTCACGTTAGGACTTGAATTGTGGTTAACTCTTTCTTATCGTATTTATTCCGTTCAAAAAGTATTTGTTATAACATTCCACCGTTGAGTCGGGACAGGCGTGGATTGATGTTCGTTAAAATTAAAGCCTGTTGACTGGCAACTCTGTTTGTTTTCAACTGAATCTGGTTTTGAAAAGTTAAATGGCTCCGGGGATTACTATAACTATATGATCAATGCAGTCTTGGGCTGTTGGTATCCACACAACTAGGATGGGCTGATACATTTTTTCCGGTGATGTTAGTAGCACCCTGAAAGCCCATAATGACGTTAATTTAAAACGAATCAGTTATTCATTTACTTTGGTAGCACTAACTGTGCCATATGCCACATATTTTACAAATTACTGTGGATACCTTCACTATTGTAGCGGTTGAGTTCTAGTTGTAACAAAATATTTCCTTTCATTCAATACACACCCCAAATGAGGTGTAGTCGTGGGCGTCCAAATAAGTATACTTCAAATTAATTTTAATAAAAAAATATATTGAAATAACAGCAACTTTGCTTTTGTTGATTTATTTGAACAAGCAAAAAATGGTTTTTGTTTACTGCATTGTTAAATGAACCTGTACGAACAAAAAATACAAAAAAAAAAAAAAAACAGACAAAAACAATTTTACGATCACTTAAATTGTATTGTTATTCAATTTTAAGTATTTCAAAATATTTATTTTAAGTTAAAGGTCATTTATGTTTTTATATAAATTTTTACTATTTTTCTGTATATTTTTTTTTGTTAGTTTGGTATTTTGGAATTATGGTAATAAATCGCTTTTGCACAAGTAATTTTTAAAATAAATATAGTATTATAGTTTTATGTTTATATTTTTATAAAATGATGTAAAGTTATTGGTATGTAACAGTGTTGCCAACTTATCAGGACCAAAGATGGATAAACAAGCTTTTATTACAGCCAACTGACAAAATTTATTTATTTTTTGTGAAAAGAAGTGATGACCTTCGTTATACTGATAATTTTTTTGTAACCAATAAAAATGTATAGGTACAATTTCGCATTTGGCTAAAACTTCGAAACAAGACCGTCATGCCGGACAGCGTCAAAGGCAGCTTTGAAATCTAGTAATACAATGCCTGATGATTTTTGAGGATTTAAGTTTTCGTTATCTTAGATTCTTATTCCTTTTAGAGTGGGTTTTTAACATCGAGTTTAATCTTAACGGCAAACTATAATTAATAAATCTGAGAATAAATTTAATCGAGTACTAATTGTGTTTGCCGTTTTTAAGAGGTAGTTGAAACCTCGCAGCATTGCCATACTGAATAACAACAAATGGCAACAAAATATTTAAAAATGGCAACTTGTTATCAATCCACTTAGCATTTTATACAGAAGAAGAAGAATTTTCGCCCTTTTAATTCTTATAAAAAGAAAATTAATTTATAATTATTTTATTTAGGTTTTCATATGTTTCAGAATCACTAAAGTCTTCATCTTTACTAGAATAATACATTTTTCTGTTTTCTAAAAAAAAAAATTAACAGCTGCTTTTATTATACATGTGTATGTGTTGACATTTGATGATTAAGTTTAAACCACCAACATTGGCCGCTTAAACTGGCAAATAAAAGTAATTAATCCTCATCTTAAAAACTAAAAACACAGATAAAAGATGACTAAATCTCTAATCTCCATGTTAAAAACCCACCCTTAGTGGATGTGTAGTTTTGTGTTCTCTGCGAAAACCAAACGGAATAATCACCCTTATCGTGGTTGGCGAATTTAAAATACGCCTGCGACTGTTTGGTAATAGATTAAAGGAAATAAGTTCACGTTCTCTTTAATCTATTACCAAACAGTAGCCGGCGTATTTTAAATATGCCAACCACGATATGGGCGAATGTTTAAATAAAATCGGCTAATTTTATTTTCAAGATTTTTTCCACAATTTTACTTATTGAGGGCAATAAGCTAATGGGTCGGTCGATACGAAGAAGACCAATCTGTACTCATGTTCTGTAACTTTGGTGAGAACTTCGCGCATCAAAAGATGTGAAACAAAATATTCAATCGTTTCTCGAAAAGTTAGAAAAAGATGTCGAATACTATCAATATAGATTAGGTCGTTGCGTTATATTAATATTAATATTCGACTTGAAGCCGATGTGAAATCGCAGACGTTGAGAACGCTAGTCACACTTATTGTTGACGGCGACCAAAAATTAATAAAATTAAAATATTTTCAACGACGGCGGCGAAAACAAACCCGTCGCGTCGGCTATATAAAATAATGTAAAGTGCAACTTTAATCTTTTTTGTTTAAAAAATAGCTTTAAAACATTCGTATATTTTTCAAAAATGTTAAAAACAAAATAATTAAACCATGAAAAATCAGCCAAGAACAAAATACTTACCTCTTCCGCGTTATTATTAATTACATTTTGCATATTAATGCCCAATTTTCAGGATAGTATTTAAATCTATATTAAGTTAATTTTCATAACAAACTTAAATCTTATTTAAAACAGATTGGTTTTTAGAGTTTTATTTGAAAAGTCTTATTTAATTAAGATAAAAGTATGGTAGCACTACTAAATACAAACAGTACATGTACTGATTTTTTGCAATTGTACTGTTTTATGCATATTGTCCGAAACAGTACGCAAATGTACTGTTTTTTACACTTTGTACTGTTTTTTGTACTGTTTTTTTTTGTGTTCAGTCTACAAAAAACCAAGATATTAAGAAAATCCCTGTTAAACTCATATTTTGAAAATATCCTAATATTTAACAGTACATAGCTTAATAAAAATATTGTGTTCCAAACAAAAAAGCTCTAAAATAATAAAACTTTTTACGCTGTGGTCATTGTTTTCTCATAAATACGCAGTCGAAATCTCAATTATAATGGGTGACTCGCAGCAGTTGTATATTTTCATGTTATTATTTTTAAGACATATGATTTTATGGCTACCTCTTCCAATAGTTTTTTCCTTTAAACACCTGAAAAAGACAAAAACAAAATCGAAATTTTGTTAAAAATTTTATATTTTTTAAATACTTATTCCAACACAATTATCTTTAATTCCTTTAATTTAATATTCGGGCAAGTTCTGGAAATCGAAATCGCGTGAAATTGAAAACGTACAAATTTAAAAATTCTCCGGGCTCAAAATTTATAAAAATACCTAATTGCTTTCAGGACCACTTTTCTCCACCTAAACTACTTTTGAAATATGTTTTTTGGATTTTATAGATTATAGCTGAACTTGGTCAAATTGGCCGTAAATAATTTAAGAATTGTTTAAAATTGGAAAATTAACTTGGGAATACTGTTTATGACAAAGCGTTGGCGTTCTAATTTCAGTTTGTCAATGCAGCGTTAAAGCTAGGCGCTAGAATATCTTACTCCTTACGCGTTGATTGAGGTAAAAATATTAGTTAGGTCTATTAGCGTTTATAATATAATCGGTTTTGTAAAAAGGACAAATTGTGTTTTGTTAATAAAATTGCTCATTTTGTTTGAAAAATTCCTACATTTTTTGTGGACATTTGTGTTGATGTAAAACATCAGAGTCGATGGAAAAGTCGAGTTTTAATTTAGGTTGCATATGGCATTTTGCATTTTAGATAAAAATTTACCAATTCAGTTTAAAGCTACGTTTACATTATGCAAATATTTCATAAAATTAATGAACATACGAATCTTTGTAAATTAATAATGAAGTTTTCTTAGAACTCTGAATATATGCCAGGGTTGGCAGTGTTGGTATAGTTTCACTTTAATTTAGTTTCACTATCCCCACTATTCAATCTTGAAAATGCCAAGGTTTGACCAAGGACTAATTTGTATAATTGGAAGAAAATAATTTCCATCATACGGGAAATTCTAACACAATATCAGATGTATCTTCTTGATACAGAGTGGCCCAAAATAACCGAAGGGGTTTGAGTTCTTAAACATTAAACATTTCTATATTTTAGACAAAGGTTTTAAATGTTTTTATTTTAATGGAAAATATGTTAAATTTAATTATAAAAAATTATATCACGCAAATGGTGGCCGTTTTCTGCTTCGACCATACGTGCTGTTTTAAACATTGTTTCCATAACTAATTTTTGTTCAATTGTAAGTTATTTCTACTTAATTCCCCAAGTCTTCTAAACGAAATGCTGAAATGCAAAGAAAACATAATAATTTAAAAAGTTCAAATGGATTCAAACCCCTTCAGTCATTTTGGGTCACCCTGTAGTTAGGCGTGAGAGAGGAAATTGTCTTTCCTTGGCACCCCTACTAAACAAACCTTATTATATTTTTCAATATTAAATAATTTGAAACTTTTTTGTGCCTGATTTTGTAATAATAAAGCGCATATCACAGTTTTTCGATAGTGACCGTTCTTGGACCGAGACTCAAAATTTTAAAATTTTCATTGGGAATTATATTAAAATTATTTTTAATTAATTAATTTAATTAATTACAGTATCATTAATCCCTATGATTTTACGAAGCGAGGACACTTAAAGACCAAGTTCTGCTGAGCATCGATTGTCTTGTAAACCTTTAATACCTTTAATTTTTGTTGCTGTTGTTTGTTCAACTATAGACCAAAATTTTAAAAATTCTGCAATACCTTAATTGCAGCCGCCATCCAAGAAGATGGTTAACTTGGATCCGTTATTAGTCCGTTTTTAAATTAATTTGTTCCAAATTTTGTAACAGTGTAATTTTTTAAGATATTATTCGCGATAGTGGGCTTTATACCATGCGTTGCATCTTTTTTTAAGGCTCCTAAAACTACATTTTGATCAGTTCAATAAAATACTTTTAAAAAGACTAGCATTAATTAAGAACTCAATATTTCTTTTAAACTACGTCTTTTCAAAGTGATTGTCGTTGTTTTCGATGCCGACTGGTTAATCGACTGAGATATGTATATAAAATGAGCCATAATGTTTACTTTATGGTTTCTTCAATGAATATTTATGGCGTATTCTAAACGGATACAAACTTTTTATATAACGCTATTTATTTTTTTGTACTGGCGGAGAGTAAAAACAATTGATTGGACTTTATATTTGTCGACTGTGTTTTAAGTTAAGCTTTTTCCGGAATTCCCGTCCCGAGATTTTACAGGGAAAATAATTGCTTCCCGGATTATTTAATGCGGGATTTGTGAAAAAACGTTTAGGGATAAACAAAAAAATGAGAGAAAAAATTCTTAACATCACATATAAATTCGGACAAAAGTAGTCAAGTCGAAGAAGTTAGAGCTTTTATTATACTTTGACAAAAGCACAGTTTGGTTTTTTCTCTTATGAAATGTCAGATAGTAGTCTTCATTTTTTATATACCCCCATACTTTATAAACAACCCTCGTATTTTAAAGTGTTTTTGTCTTCCTTCAAATATTACAAGCAATTGAAAATAAATTTTGAGAGAGTGTTGAGTAAACATTTGTTTTACAATCGACCACAAAACACAAATGCTTGTCCTTTTATTCTCCCACTAAGAATTTGTCAAAAAAATTTAATTTCGGGCCCACCACTGACTGTTTTATTTGTTTTATTTCTTTATTTTACAAAGAATTTTTTTTGTTTTCGAATTTTTGCGTTTTCTGTTTGAGGAAGTCGCGTTGAAATACAAAAAAAAAAATTAAATATTTTTATATAAAAAAATACACAAAATCAGAGAGAAAAAATTATTTAATTTTGTATTTATTATTAAAATTTTTTTTGTCATGTGCAAAAGTCTAAAGAAAATTCTCAAAACATGACTATTTGACTGTTTTATTAATTTTGTTTTTGTTGATTCTTTCGCCGTTTTTGCTGTTCATAATTTCTGTCAGTATGTACTTAATAAAAATAAACCGAATAAAATAAAACGTGTATTTGTTTTAAAGAAAATACCTATGAAACAGGGTGCTTAGTTGCTTAAAAAATAGCTTAAAATTTTTAATAAAGTTAAATCTTTTGTACAAAGCAAAATATTTGGGAAAAATATTATTCATAAAGGGTGTTTTTTATAGCGTGACATAAGTCACATTGCCCAACCATATTTTTTCTCATCGTTTTTGAAGACATATGGGCCAATGACTCCGCTAGCCCATAAAGCGCACCAAACAGTAATTTGCTGTGGATGTAATTTTGTTTCGAAAAAAGTTTGTTTATTCTCCACGCTCCAAATGCGACAATTCTACTTATTTACGTACCCATTCAACAAGAAATGGGCTTCATCGGAAAATAAAATTTTGAATGGAAATTCAAAATCAATTTGTGATTCAGCCAATTCGCCGAATTATTCTGTTTAAAAATTTCAACAATTTGCACGCGTTGCTCTGGTATAATAATGAAATTTCAAAGCAAATCAAACGAAAAGCAACTATCAGCTGTTAAATGGGTGCTCGAATAAAACAGTGATGCCAACTTAAGGTTGTGACATTCTAAAAAAACACGCTTTACCTTATAATTATTTGATGTGACCGATATTCGGGCATTTTTATAGGAACTAGATAAAATATTTTATACATTTTTAATGGCAAACAAACTAAATATTTATGCCAGATTTTAATTATTACAACTCTTCTTCTTAAATCGTGATCGTGTTAAAACAATAGTTCAACATTTAATGCATTAATTAACTATGAATCACTTGCTGATGGTGTTTTCTTTTCTACAAAAAAATGTGCCTTTTTTAAAAAAAAAATTCAATTTGGTGTCTTTTTCTTAAAAATTTTGCTCCCGAAAAAAGTGGCTTGTTTTATTCTAAAAAACTCATGCTTTTCGGAAGCAAAATTTTTAAGAAACAGACACCAAATTGCATTTTTTTTTAAAAGGCACATTTTTTTGTAGAAAAGAAAACACCATGAGACAATTTAAGTTGAAATGTTATGTCTATGTTCTGTTCCCATGTTCTATAACTCCCGCGTTGAGAAATCTTTCGATGGAAATGTGAAAATTGGAACAAAAATGCTAAAAATTTAAAACAAAACACCTGTTTTTCTCCCTAAAATGTGCCTGGAACATTTTAATTTTACATAACATTTAACATAACAATTTACAGAAAAAGTGTATCTGTTAAATTTTTGTGAGAAAGTTCCCGTATCAAATTGTCAAATAAACTCTCGAATAAAAACGGGATGAGAAAAAATGTCAGCACCACTGTTGCCAGAAGTGCAGATTTATCTGCATTTTGCAGATTTTTTCGTTGCCAAAATAGCAAAGTGAGATTTGCAGATTTTTGCTGTCAAATTGCAGGTTTTTTAAATTAATTGTGACTTCTGAAATTTACAATAAATAAATGCATAAATTATTTTAAATACGATATATGAACAATGTATTTGGATATATGTACATTTTTATATTTTATGTCAAAAATTATAAATATTCAGGTATGTGATTAAAATTGATCGATTTCAAAACAATCGTTTTTAAAAGTTGTGATGAATTTCGAGCAATTTTCAATTTCATTTCTGAATAAGTCTTTATTTTTTGGTTCAAAAATTGATCTAACAAGAATATACAAAGAAAGTAAGAGAAAAATGTATTATAAATAATTTTTAAAAGATACAGAAAACGATGTTATCGGATTTGAATCGTTTCATTTTAAAAATAGTTTTCCATCAAATACCTGATCGTTTATATACATATGTATGTATATAATGTTTTTCTTTTGTATAAATTCGTTTAATTATTTCATAAATTGTTGTATGAATTCGAAAATAAAAAAATCAATCCCAAAATAAAGTATTTTAATTTCCCAGGTTTTTTTTGCAGATTTTTAAATTTTTTTTTTGCAGATTTTCGAGATTTTTTAGCCCAATTTTGCAGACTTTTTAGATAAATTTTCTGGCAACAGTGGTCAGCACTAAAAAATGAAATGAACAGTAACATGGAATAGGTTAGAATTTTGTTCTTTTCTGATTTTTTCATTGTTTAAATAGTTTGCTTTAAACGTTTTTTTAAAAATAAACGAATGTATTTAAAGCTATTTTGTTAACGAAACATTAAAGTCGCACTTATTGGGTATAGCCGACGGTTGTCAACGATATGTGTGATTAGCGCTCTCAACGTCTACAATTTCCCATCGGCTTCGAGTGAAATATTATGCATTTATAACGCAACGACTCATCTCTTTTGATAGTTTTCAAAATGAATTCCACACATTTTTTGTCACTTTTCGAAAAACGATCGAATTTTTTGTATCACATATTTTATATGCGAGAGGTTCTCACCAAAGTAACAGAACATGCCTAATGGTAATCAGTTGTCATATATGTGCATAATATGAACATTTGGAACTAATAGGTCTATAAGAACACTAAAAAAATTAAAATCACTCTTTCTGTTAAAATTATATTAACCAATTTGTAACAAACGAGAACATTTTCCGAAATTCACTATGTATTACTTTCCAAAAAAATTTTTATTGAACGTGTAAAGATTGTGGTGGTAGGTTCCACCGTTTATTCTGTGGTTTTCATGGGCAAACGTGTATGTCTTAAAATAAAATTTTTCAGGAGAGCCGAAAAAAACATTTAAAATTAAGCAATATGGCATCAACATTTTAAATCGAAGAAATGGATACACGCAGTTGCAAATGAAAACCATAGAATTGCCCCTCTGCCTTATAAATATCTGAATTGGGTAAAACAACATCACTCCAACTTAAGCATGACTTCATACTTTGTAATAAAATCCCTTAAACTACTCAATGAGCTAAACACCCTGTATTTCTCACACAATATTAACCCGAAACTTTTGTATTTATAATAATTTTTTTTTTTTATATCGGAAGAAAATATACTTTTTTGCCAAATATTTATTTTTTATATCTCAGTTTATTGTTAACATTCGACATGTAGTTTGAAGTTCTTTCGTCTGTTCATTTTTGTTTAATTTGTTTGACGTACGCGGTGTTAAAGATCTTAATTTAGTGAAAAATTTATAAAATTTTATTTTTATTCGTAACTATTTGAACTTTAGAAACCCATATCGAATTTAGGTGAGTTTATAATTCAAATTTTATTAAGGCACTTGGACAATAAAACTATCAATGAAAATGGTCGATAAAAGTAAAATTACTTTACATCAATATAAAAAGCATGTTCTTTTCTTAAACGTGAGTGTAGAAAGTGTGAAAAAAAACTTTTAAGTGTGTTCTATAATTATTATTATTTTTTTTTTTTTTGTTAAAATTATGTATCTAAAATAGAAAATTGTGGATCTAAGTGCATAAATTCGTATTAAGTTCCTTTTTATTTTTAGTTTTTAGAACAAAAGGAAAAAAAAACTCTGTGTGAGAAATATTTTTGGGGATTTTTTTTTGGTATTTTCTTCGAAAATCACATAATGTTAAGATAATTTGTACTAGAAATTGTTTAAATAAAAACTGTCAACAAACTTGATCTTAATTTTATTGAAGAAACTACTAAATTGAGATTTAAAGAAAATAAATTAATTGTTTCTATGAATGTTATGTATAAATATAAATACATGTATTTCTGGAAATAATAAAAAAAAACCAACTTAGGGCCATTATTACAACTTGCCAATAGTTAAAAGTCGGATTTTGTTGGGCCGATAAATAGCTTTGCATTATTACTACTTCCATTTTTTATTGCTGTTATTTTCAATAATAATAATATTTAATAGATGAAAACATAATAAATGAAGGTTTTATAATGCAAAGCTATGTATCGGTCCGACAAAATTCGACTTTTAACTATTGGCAAGTTGTAATAATGGCCCTTAAGGTTCTATTTTCGACTAAATAAATTTTTTAATATCCTTAACTGTAAGTTATAATATTTCTGAAGGCGGCATGAACTAACCCCCTATAATATAAGCCCCCACAAAAATAACAACAAGTGTGGGGCCTTATTTCATATGCAATAAGCCCCCAATTTTGAAAATGAAATAAACTCCCAATGAAATAAAATAACACTCCAAACAGAAATTAAATAAGACTTGGGGTCCTGGAATGAAATAAGACGCCAATATGCATAATACAATTAATTGTACAGTTTTGGTTTAAGGAATGCCAAATATCGGCTTCGCTAATTAAAGCTATTCAATTAAGAAAATTGAATAACACCCCAAACAAAAAGAAATAACCCCCCCAAAAATCGTCATTGTGTTTATTTCATTATTTTTTTGGGGGGTTATTTCATGCCGCCATTTCTGAAATAGGCTTTATATAGAATCTATAATAAATTATAAGATACTTTTTTATAAAACTTGCCCTCACAATATTATAATTCGTTACGATTTATGTCGGTTTAAAGTCTATCATGAGTGTACGTTTTATATAAGACTCATAGCTATGGACCGATCTTCACGAATTTTGGTACTGTAATTTCTAGTCTTTTAAAACTATGACGAACCAAATTTCACTTAACCTGCATTATTCGTTAAGGTTTAAGAGGCACTCTAGTAGGTATTCTCCGATAGTGGGCTTTATATTGGCCCTATGGAAAGTTATATATATGTGTATATTCATAAAAAAAATTGTGAAAAATTTATACGTATTTAGGGGGCTTATTCTGGCAGTCGTAATCGAATTCGAAAGTAATTTTATTTTGAACTTTTTCAACCGCCACAGAATTTTTCAGTGTTATAAAGAAAGCATTTATTTAAGATTTCACAATAATAAAAAAATAACTTTGATTCATTCAGTATCGACTGAAGGAATTAGAAATAAAATAACTTTCGGTTCGAAAAAGTATTCGATCACGACTGCCAGAGTGAACCCCCCAGTTTAGTTTGCCATCGAAATATAGATTTTTTAGAAAGGTTGTTCTACATTTGGGATTATAACTCTTTTTCTACTACTAGTTTTGGATTTCAATCCCAAAATGCTTATGAGAGAGAACTAGAAACAACTTGACACCAAAATTTATTTTTTGTTGAGTCGTTCTAAAGTGAACGTAATTTCAACAAATGGACAGACACAGACGGGCATAGCAAAATCGACATAGAATTACTCAAGGAACCAGAATTTATTTACTTTATGGGAATGACAAACTTAGATTTCCATCATTTTCCGTTAAACCCAGAGAAAGAACATATTTCAATATGTTCACCACCAACAAAATTGTTTTTAACGAAAACATGTTTAGAGGCAATCATAATATGGTTATGGCTTCTGGATGGAGGACTAATTTAGCTATAATATGGTTCCTGGTGGCAATAATATGGCATTTAATATGCTAAGAAATGTTCGTTAAAATTGTGTTCTTGGTGACAATATTGAGGAATGCTTTTTTTCTGCGTGTAGTGGTGGGGGGTATACATTTTTTTCTTGTTAAACAAGGTCTTTTCAGAAGACTCAAGGGACAATTGCGATCTAGGCCCTGTTTCTCGAAACTACAAGTAAAATACACTTGAAACAAAAACAACAATTTTAAAATTGTTGCTTTTTTAATGTATTTTACTTGTATATTTGTAACTTGTAGAGTCCAGAAACAGGTCCCTGTTTTCTAAAATATGTTTTATTGTGCCATAAGGCAGAAGAGTAACTTTACTTTTTGAAAAAATAAAAAAAAAACATTCTTAAGACACAAACTTAATATCAAATTGTATCTTGTATCAGCTTTTAATTAGCCTTAATGCTGTTTTTTTTGAACTGTTCATGCGATTTTACTTTAAACCCATATTTGCTGCATCAATTAGTTTTCTAAATTATTTTGTGTTTTAATTTTAATTTAGTATTAAACAATTAATAAGCAAATTAATAAATTTATAAATAATTAACATTTTTTATTACATTTACCAAAGATAACCGGTTTATTTTAAAACATGTCCGAATTTTCCTAAGCATATTGTAGAAAAACGTCAGAATCTTTTGCAGTGTTTTTCTTTAGTACCACTTACTAACATTTGAAAACAACTAACATTTATTGAATTAAAAATATATATTAACAATATTTTATTGGTGTTAGTGAAGAAATACAAAAATAACTTTTTTTTTATTCTGGCTTATAAGAAGTGAAACAAAAACAAATTATTTACAACTAAATAAGCGAAGTACCCTACGCTTCTTGCAATTATAAACATGTTTTTGATTATGAATTGGAGTACCCACATTTGATAATATAATACTACTGTTCGTGAGATATTAGGGATTATTAGGAAATATGATATGTCAAACTAAATATAGGCCTCTAAAGGTTCCTCTGATCAAATTCCCAATTCTAAAATTATTGTGAAACATTTTGACCGCAATGCAGTTTTTATGATTATATTTTAACAGGGATTAATGTTCGGTTTTAAGCGAAATCGAAACCGCGATTTAATTGCCTACAAACCCGAAACCGAAACCCGACCAAAAATCCTCGGTTTTAGCTTTAACTTTAAATGCATATTTATGCCAAAAGAAATTGCAAATTATACATAATACTCGTATGTACTTTATTTAAAAAAAACTTTATACATTACAGCCTGGAACAATGGCAAGGTATTTAAAAATTCTTTATATTTAAAATAAGTACTAAAAAGAAAAACTGTTTCTTTTTTAGAAAAAGTACCTAAATTGAAACAAATTAAAAGACAGTATGAGACTTTTTTGAGTACTTTTGGTGATTAAAAACTGATTACTCACTTGCCCGCTTAAAAATCGACACAGAAATGACTGCCGCTTATGATTTAAAAGTGTTTGATTTAAAATTAAAGAACATAAACTATTAAATAAGAGACGAAAATGTCTCTGAATTAACAAAAAACGAATCATATATGACTCTTCAAGAAGAGTCGCGGGTAGGGTACAATTTTCTCCCGACAAAAGTATAATTTATGATCAGAAAATTAGTGCATATTCTGGTATTTTAATCGCGCTGAAGAGTCAAAAAAGACTCGAATATAATTACAAATTTCAAAAAATGCTAACTGGGAACCGAAACCGACTGGTTTAACCATTTTAAAACCGAAACCGCGGTTTCACATTTTTACGGTTTTTAGCAAACTCTATATTTTAATGATTAAAAATTTGAATTTAATCCCTGTAAAACAAATAGTACACATTATAATATTTTTGAAAGATTTATGAACAATAAGGGATCATAACAATTCGATTCACCATACCCACCATAGTTGAGGGGTTATAAAGCGTTTTTGCTGATTTGTGCTTCACTTGGGTCCTAGACCCACCGTTAAGTATAGTATATCGACTTTTTAAATTGATCTAAAGTTGTCCGTCCGGTCAGCTGGCTGGCTGTCCATGTAAACCATGTGCGCAAAGTACAGGTCGCAATTTTGGAGATAATATGAGGAAATTTGATAAATAGGTTCTAATTGGCACAAAGACCTATTGAAAATGTGCCGAATCAGTCCATTATTTCACATAGCCCACATACAAGAAATTGAGTCTTTGTGCCCATTTTGGTCCAAGCTTATTCTACATAATTAAATTACACAACAAATTTTTTTGGAATTGGTCCACATATGACCATAGCTGCCATTCAAATACTAATCCCGAAAAAACCATAACTTTTTTAAAAATGTTCGAATTGACATAACAATTGGCGACAATGGCTACTATGTCGTGGCAAAACATTTTGCTGGTAGGTCCAAAATTAAACATTGGTCCCATATAAACCCCCATCTTAACATTACTTAAAGGAAAACAAATCTCATAAAGATCTTATCAAAATAATATTCGGCACATTGATCTTTTACATACACCCAGAGAAAAAATATGTTTAAATATGGTAAAATTCATCCAAACTATTTTAAAAGAAAAATTTAAACATATTTAGGTGTTTTAGGTGTTTTATTTATTTATTTGATGTTCCATACACAAGACTTAGAGTCTCATATTGCAGTACGGAACTGAGCTTTTGTTAAATTACAGGCTTTGTTATTAAAAACTAATAAAATAAAAATATTACATATTTATAATCAATTAAAATATTTTCAAATTGGAAACAAAAAAAAGATAAAAACATAAACAAAAAATTAAATTAATCTAAGTATAAAATCATATAATAATTAATTAATTTAGCATAACCAAGTAAAAAAGGAAAAGCAAAAATACAGTTTCTTCATTCGAATAAGCAAATAATGTTATTTTTGAACTTAAGTTAATTATAACCATATTATTGTCAGCGATAACCATATTATAGTTAAATTAGGCCTCCATCAAGAAGCCCTAATCATATTATTGTTGCCTCCAAACATGTTATGATCAATAATAACTAAAATTTGCTAAACACTTACAATAGCATGGTTGGTTTTCAACCATAGTATGTTGCTCTTGGAAAAGAGGAAAATACTATTGTAAATTTAAAAACAAATTATTGTCATATTTAACCATAACATTTTTAGAGACAACCATAATATGGTTGTGGGTTCTTGATGAATGACTAATTTAACCATAATATTGTTGTCGCTGACAATTATATGGTTGTTTTAACCATAATATTTTAAAAATTAGCTTTAAAAATAGTTTGGTTGGAGGTGACCATCTTTTTACATGTTTTTTCTCTACGTGTATATCATAACCTCATAACATAATTTTGTTCTGGTGGATCCATCATTGCACATATGTCCTAATCGTATCATATGCTCGGGCTTGACCGACTTTACTTTCATACTTGGTTTACTTGGCTTTTTCAATTTGAGAATCAATAAATAATATTTTTAAAACACAAAAAATGCTAATCTGTTGGTGTCTTAAGTCTCCTGTACTTCTTTGCGAAGCTAACTCGGGAAGGTCTCTAGTTGATCGCGGTTACCCAGATTGTATAACATTCGCAAATTATATATATAAAACGTGTGAAAAAGCCCGGCATAAAACTAAAGTTAAAGAAATTTATCTGCCGAAATATTTACAACAAGTAACTTAAAATTAGTTTTAAAGTCATTTTTGATATTTTTGAGGCACACATTGTGATCCGCTCATCTTTCTAGAAAAAAATTACTATAACCAGGGAAACCAGAAATATGCTACGAAAAAAATTGTGTTCTATGCGCATTAAATATGCAGTAAAAACTTAAAAGTCGAAACTAGTCGTTTTTAAAAATTATTGACGTTAACGCCATCGATACGAAAAACTTACTATGTGCGTAATATTTTCGTGAAAAATTCGGAATCAACCACTACAACGTAAATGGCGGACTATCTAGATACGCCGCCTATATGTTATTTTTTGACATGAAGGGATTTTAGGGACGTTCGCTAAGTTTGTTATAGATATTAACGTTTAAAAGGAACGTTAAGCTATTTACGTTTGGTCAAATATAAAACGATTCCAAAAAATATTAAATTTGCAGTTAAATATGTTTAGGGCAAATTTAATCAAAATACGAACATAATAAGATGGTTTATGGTACAACCCCAACAAACACGGAGGTTTGATTTCAAATTGAAATTGATTTGAAATCAAACGTTTGATCATGATTTGAAAATCAAAGCATTCTCAACAAAAAGGGGAAATTATTTTCAAATTGATAAATGCCTTTATTTTTAACTTGCTTTCAAACGTACATCTCAAATGTTTTTCAAATGTGGATTATAATAGAATGTGGAACATAAATAAAAATATTTTATTTTTGAATTTAAATTCATTATTTTTTTAATTAAACTGTGAGATAAACATTCGGCACCATAGCTAAAATATGAAATAATGGTTTTTCCATCCTCTAATTCTTGCAAAATAATTGGGACACTTTAATTTTGAGGATTGTAGCACCGCGTTTATTCAAAAAGCTTATAATTTCTTCACTTTCCCGTTTTATTTTTTTAATTCATATTTTTAATCATTGTTATTACTCACAAATAATTTTTATTTTTTACTAGAAATAAATCGTTTAACCATTTAACCACGAAGTAAAAATTAAACTTCAATCACCATTTTTAATGTTTACATTTATTTGTCGCTTTAGTATTGCCAAGTTTAGTTTTCGATTGAATTTAACTTTTAAAACTGATTTAGCGTCAAATTGATGAAACATTTGATGTCAAATGTTTATTTTCAAATCATTATCAATTTGAATTAAAATGTAAAAATCAAACAATTGAAAACGTTTGAGAATTGTGTTAGATATCAAATAATAAAGTCATTTCATATCAAAGGTTTGACTTCGTGTTTATTGAGAAGCGTATATTTAGGAAAGCTGTTTATATGGGACTATGTGAAATTATAGACCGATTTTATTTTAGGTTTCGTTCTTAGTACAATTAAAACGTATTTACCAAATTTATTAAATTATCTACAAAAGTGAACTCCTGCTTTGTGCACAAGATTTACATGGAAAGCCAACTAGACAGACGGACGGATGGACATTGTTAAATAACTTAAAAATGTCATTCTGAGTCGAGCGGTATACCAGAAGACGGGGTCTAGATTTCTGTGTATGTAATTGCTTATTCCATAATTTTTGCTTACGTATAAAATTTTGCAATTAAAAAAAACAGAATTTAAAAAAAAAAATTATTCGCAGCGAAAGCATTTTTAGGCATCTAAACAAATTAAACATGTATCAAAATATGCTTCTAAAAGGTGAGATATGCACCACTATAAACCCAAAAAAATGCTGAAAAAATTTTTTTTTTACCAAATTATGCAAAAACATGCTGCAAAGGGTAAAATATGCACTACCAAATTAATGCAAAAATTCATAAAAATATCTAAAACGGATAAATATATAATTAAAAACATGCAATTGCATATTTATGGTTTCCCTGCTAATAACATATTGATCTAAAATAAAATGTTACTAATTTTATTAAGTATTTAGTATGCTCATCTTTTGGTGTAGGATATTAAATCTAGTTTATTTCTGTAACAGTTCGTCTGTCCGTCTGATGGTTAGTTTGTCTTTTTTTATAGTTTTATGTAGTTGTAAAATAATCTAATGCATTAACCAATATATTTGTTATTTTTGTTGTTTCTTAGCTTTTTCTTGTTGTTGCTGAATTGCTGCTGCTACTGCCAGTACGTTGTAATGCTGTTGATTATTAGCATCACGACATTTAAGCATTGCAACATAAATTAAAGTTGATTCAAGACTTCGTTCATATGTGTGTGTGTGTTTGTATGTAAGCATTGTAATACCTTTTGCAAGTTGAACAGATGGATGAATGTTTGTTTCGTTGGTTGGCTCATTGGTTCGAGGTTTTTTTTTGTTGGTTTAGTTTGATTTTGATTTTAGCTTTATTCTCTAAAACCTCGTACATTATGACCCAGAAATCACGTTCAACTAGCATGATATTGATTACAATTTATGACATGTTTTGCTTTATATCAGAGCAAAGAATTTTTTCCGATTTTTGTTTTTTCCAATAAAGAATAAGCAATAGAAACTTTACACTATTTGTTTTTTTTTCTCTTTTATCTAATAATTTATTTGGCTGTAGTACATGTAATCGTAAATAAAGATACCAGAGTGCACGGGGACAGATGGATTAGCAAGAGCAAGCCATCCAGCTTAGAAAAAATCAGTTTGATATTATTTACGTTGATTTGACGGCAGAATTTATTGAAATTCTAGATGATGCATATAATGTAATTAAGTAAACAACAGATTGTTTTGAGTTAAGAAAACACAAGAAGATACAAAAATCTGGGTCGATTTTTGTTTCTTTATTTTGTGTCATCAAGTTTTGCAATTAGTTTTTGCTGTTTTTTAGACGATACATTGGACAGGGTTCGGTTAAACAATTTTTAATGGTTTCTCTTACTACATATTATTTAGATTAGAAAACTAAAGCTTCCCTTAACTAAATTATGGATTTTGAAACGTTTGGTAGTTAAAACTTTGATCTGGAATAGTTTAAAAACTAAGGTTTGGTTAAACAAAACTTTATTTTAAAAATCTGTTATGTTGATAGATAGGACTGTTTGCAAGTTAAATTACACAAGGTTAACTTGTCGCCCACTTAATTTTTTGTGTTAACAGAAAATTTCAAATTATCTCTTTATAAAATTAAGAAATTTCAATTTCAAATAACTTTTGACGATTTGGAATAGTCAGCTGTTCTAACGAGTAAACCTTGTATGTAAAATGTGGCTTGACTGCTATTAATAGTACACAGTGGGGCAGAATAAGAATATTTAAGATATAAAAATAAAATTCCTAAGCTACAAGTTCGATTGAAATTAAATTTTATATATTACAAAAACTCTTGGTAGTTGTTTTTGGTGTCTTAAAAAAGATAAATTTTTTTTTCAAGACTAAGTTCATTGTTTATAAAATTAACATTTTTCTTAGTTATACAATTAAGCTACTAATAAAATCCTTAATTTGAAATTTTTATATATAAAAAATCTCTCAAAAGTGACTCTATGGTGTCTTAGAGAACAATTTTTCTTTTTTAGAAGAAGGTCAAAGTTTATACTATCTTTCTTTCGTTAGATGAACAATAACTTTTTCATTTGTACATAAAAAATAGTGTTTAAGAATATCCTAACCCTTAAACTTCATCTTTGAAGTACAAAATTCTAAAGCTTTGACTTTGTATTCCATTTTATTTGATGCGAAATTGATACCAATTGATACCAAATGCATATGGGCATTTCCATTTTGACGTGTCGTGATATTTGTACCACAAAATGTAAAAAAAATTAAATGAAGAAGTCAAAATTGTAAAAAGAGTTTTTATATAAACAAAGTAATGAAGTAGCACTATATTCAGAAAAAAATTACATTAATCGACGCTAAGGATTTGCAGATATGAGCAAAAATATGGATTTTAACTTGCATTACAAAACTGAATAAGACTACGAATTGAGCAAGATGTTTTGTATAAAAGATTTTATAGAAAACTTTGAACTAATGCAGATTTATTTTTCAAGCTAAATATTGGCATTTTCAGCGAAAAGTCTTCTTTTTTTTTAATGTAACGCCAGATTGCAAATAAGGTTGTATTTTCGAACCATGTTGTTCAATAGTTATCCCTTTTGTTACTATTTGTAGAGCTAGTTACTCTTTATACCAAGATATAAAAAAGTAAACTATACATATACAATTTTTTGAGAAACAATTTAAAATACTTCTGGCGTTACGTTACAAAAAGTAGACTTTTCGCTGGAAATGTCCATATGCATCTCTTGCTTTTATAAGGAGAAATACTTAATATATTTCAGATCCATCGTATGTACTCCTAAAACTTAAGAGCCGCTGGACCGAGTGACACCAAACATGGACAATAAATTATTTCAGTCTTAAGTTTAATCCCGATTGGTGGCGCTATTGCCGTGATATTAAAATGTTTTTTATTTACGGCACGATTTGGCTGAAATTCACAAAATATATTTATCTATTATTAATACGATTTTCGTATGACGTGCTAACGTCCCAGTTTTTCATATTTGATAAATACACTGAAATTTATTGTTGAGGGAAAGCTAGCTTCTATATTTATTTAACAAAAATAAGTTTCCTGATTAAATTTAGATAGCGCTCGGGTCCAGTTATTAACAAAATTCTTAAGTATTTAATTTTTTATTTAGAAAATTCCGAGAATCGCCGGAACCAAACAGCTAGTACCTATAAGTATATTAAAAAGGTTATAAAAGATTTCAATTTGAGTATGGTGCCATATTTTGGATACTCTACTGCAATATTTATATAAATGGAGTAGAGAATCATTCTTCGCAATAATTAACTCTCCGTTATTTCTCTAAGCAAATAAAGTCAAAATTAATATCGAGTCTAATCAAAATTTTAGTTTTAATTTCATATAGTTAAATATCATTGTCTTACATAAATTAATTTTCTTGTTTTATTTCAGAATAATGTCAATCAATGATTTACCTCCGTTACCGAAAAGTCTCAGCGGTATTAATAAAATGTTGGCCTCCGATTCCGGTCTTGTGAGTGATGTTGATACAGAAATAAAAAATTTAAAAAATATTGATTTAAAGCATAATGAAAACCAAAAAGAAAATACAAATAATTTAAATGTAAATAATACCAACAACAACAACAATAATACAAATAGCAATAATGCACTTAAAGATGCAAGTGATAAATTTAACAACGCGTTAGCAACAGCGACAACGACAACAGCAGATGCGACGTTACCAACGACAGCGGCGCCATTAAAAGAAATAAATGGCAATGAAACAATATCGGAAATACCACCAGCGATACCGGGTAGTAAATTAGATACACAAATAGCAACATTGCGTAAAGAAATGGTAAGTTGTTGTTGTTTTTTTTTAATTTTATTGATGTTAACTATTTTATAGATTTTTAATAGGTTTAATTAAATTCTGTGTGGTATTTTAAATACGAAATAGTTAAACATTTTTGGTAGTTAAAGTTTTTATATCCACACCACAATAATGGAGATGGTATAAAGCCACCTTTCAGCATACCGATCGACTCAGAATCACTTTCGTAATCGGTCAAACAATGGCCATCCGTCCGGCTGATTGTCTGTCCATGTAACCTTATGCGCAAAGTACAGGTCGCAATTTTGAAGAAAACTTAATGAAATTTGGTATAAACATTTGAATTGCAATCAGGACGAAGCCTGTTGAAATGGTAAGAATCGCTACATAGTTTTACCTGACCCTCATACAAACTTCGTTCCGGAATAGAATTTTTGTGCCCATAAACTATCTTATTTTGCTGGTTAAAATATTTTATTGCAAAATTAATTGTCTGGCCAATTTTTTTTTAATCGGTCGATATTTGCCCTTAATATAAAATTAAGCAACGGTAATTTTTATAATAGCTTATATGTATGCATGTTAACAAAAAAACTGGTAGGTCCAGAATTGCCCCTTTTTAAAGACGCTTTAAGACTTACAAATCTATATCTATATAAAGAAAGAGGAATAAAGCGCTTTATACCATGATCGGCGATGAAAAAAAACAATAGCTATTTATCTATTTATTTCTGTTCGTTACATATTCTAAAGTTAAACACAAAAAGGTGACGTATTTTTTATATTGAAGTATGAAAAAGATAATCAATTTGTATTACGAAGAGCAATGGCGTGTACTATATCTTTTGTCAGTCTGTCTTTAGCCAACACAGATAAGCTCGATGGCTTGCCGACGGGATAACATGCTACTTTTAATTGTCCATGTGAAAGACATGGTGTGCCTGTATCAAAGCCGCAAACATACATCTTTTGGCTTTGCGACCTATTGATTGTCATTGCAAATGCCAATCTAATAGGAAATGAAACGCGTTTGAATTTAATTGGGACGTCTGTGGCAATCATCGGAGATCGTGGCAGCAAAGCATTTTCGTCTCGAAATTTACCATTCAAAATGGTAGCTTCGATGACGGTTAACGACCAATTGTTTAAAATTGCATAGCCAAAGAAGAAAACCAAAGAAAACAAGTTAGAGTGCTATATTCGGCTGTGCCGAATCTTTGATACCCTCCACCGACAGCTCAGTGGGATTTATATGGGGCCTATAGTAAATTATGAACTGAGCATCACGAAATTTATTAGTGTGAGTAGTGAAGTATTTAATTTTATTTTGATAGCATTATTTATTACGGCTTTAGGCGTACTAAACTGTTTTCCGAGAGTAGGGTTTAGATGGGGCCTAGGGTAAATTATAGACCGATCTTCACGAAAATTCACAGTGTAATTTCTAGTACTAAAAAACTGTAACGTACCAAATTTTGCTATGATAGCATTATTTTTTACGGTTTTAGGCATACTAAACTGTTTTCCGGGAGTAGTGTTTATATGGGGCCTAGGGTAAATTATGGACGGATATTCACAAAATTTTGCAGCATGATTTCCAGTCGAAGAAAACAAATTTTTGCAAAATCTTATCTCATTCCGTGCCTTGTTCCACCATTTATGTTATTTTTTGTAACAAAATTATCATTTTTTTTAGGTGGTGGTTCCACATTTTGATTCATAGCTCTGGTCCTACTGCACCGATTTTGCTGAATTTCAATCCCAAACTGCTTCGGATAACTACAAGCAATCTGGCACCAAGTTTGTTCTTTTCTTTTGAGTTGTTCGAAAGTGAGCGTGTTTTCAACAGACGGACAGACAGACGGACATGGCTAAATCGACTTAGAATCACTCAAGGACCCAGAATATATATACTTTATGGGGTCTGAGATGAATAATAAAACCGTTTCACACGGAATGACAAACATAATATACCCTCTTTACAACTAATTGTGGTGGAGGGTATAAAAATTAAATTAATTACGAAGGAATAGGAGGGGGTGCTAAATGTAAAAATGTATAGCCTTAAGTTCCTTCAAGACTTGAAACTATCAGTAGATTAATTATGAAGCCATGGGTAGAGGGAGGTTTTACCCCTTCTGCCCTATTTTACTTCCTAATTGTTGGATTTTCCAAAAAAGTTATATCTTAAAGTTCCTTTAGATATTACAGTGTCTGCATGCCAAGTTTTAAGAAAACGTGCGTTTACCCCTCTTGCCCGTAATAATAAAAATTATAGGCTATAGTTTCTTCCAGATGTAACACTATTTGCCTGCCAAATTTTAAGAAAATCGGTTGATTAGCTAAGAAGATATTGGAAGGGGGAACTTTTACTTGTTTTGCACCATTTACACACAGAAACAAATCAAGTTAAAAACGTCGAAAACAAGGTTGATTTAAAATTTTTCGGTGGCGATTTTGCTTCATACGTGTTTCATGTTAATTCAACCTGATTTTATAATTGCTTGCGAACAACATTTTTTTCTTTTAAAATAGCTATTATTCATGTTAATTTAACATTGCAGTAAAGTTAGAGCAAAATGTCATTTATATTGAAATCAAAATCCGAATCACGTTGAATGAAAGTTATTTCAAGTTGAAACAACGTGAATTTCATGTAGAATCAAATTGGTTTGAGTGTGTTATAACAGTGTGAAGAAGCTTTACAGACAACATATACATTTATTTAAGAATAATTCAATACACTTACAACTGTAACACATGTTTCACTTATTTTGTATTCTCCTTTGTCAACAGAAGCATCAGCAGAATCGCCCGATATGGTTTTTGTCATCATTATACTTTGAAAACTTGGTGTACTATTTAACTAAATATTTTAATTTAAAAGAATACGGGAATTGTCTTCATTGTATAACATATTTTAAGAATGAAAATTAAAAAATTAACATACTTAACTATGTATGCATGTTAATTTTACAAGATAAACTTTTGATTTTAATATAAAACAGGTTTTTTAATGGATTCAATATCGAATCCATATTTATTTAAATTTTAATATTTTTTTTTATTCATTTTAACAGTGAATAATATTAAATAAGCGTGATTTAGGATTATTTCAATATTTTTAATTTAAAATTAATATGAAATAATGATAAATTTAAATAAAGGGCATACTTTTGCAGAAATTTAACATGATTCTCAATCAACATTTTTCCATGTTAATTTTACATTGGTATTTTTTTCTGTGTGTAATTCCCTCTAGCGATATGAAATATATATTTAGACCTATTCCGAATGTCATTGTACATATAAGACATTACGATACATGGTTTGTTATCTTTTCAAGCGACAATAAAAAATTATAATATGGAAAATGAAATGCATTTTGTTGATATTTGTATGGGAAAAACATATGTATATGAAAATCTAAATGTCATATCTCCGGCGCCCTTGGCCGATTTTGTGCAAACTTCACGTAAACCATCTAGAGATTATCCCCAAAGTACCCTTACTTTTTGGTTTAAATCGGTCGACCCGTTTTTGCAGTTAGTGGTGACATAAAGTGTACAATTCTTTTTATATACTACATACATAATATATATATGTATGTTAGTAGGTAGATATGGATAGATTCGGCACAAAAATTCTTATTTGAATCTTAACCTCATAACATAATTTTATCTTTCCGGGTCTTATACATGATCGGACCTGACCGATTATTATACTTGTTTTTTTATAGACAAACTTTAGCCAGTAAGTTTTGTTTTTAATATTTTTTGGTGAAATTGAATAAAATTTTTTTGGGTTTTATTTAATTTATGATTGTGACATTTTGATTTTTCTGGTCTTAATTTCGTTGTAGTTTTTCTTATTGCTGTTTAACAAAATTGTGTGGCATTATTTTCGTTGTACCCTACGTTAAATAATGAATGAAAAGAAGATAACGCCATCCCAAAAACAAAAATTTAAATCTTCTCTACATGTTTCACAAATCACGTCACGCAAACTAATCATTTCAAGCTTGCAAACTCAAGATAGTTGTTGTTTAAATGCAGGGTGCCCAGCTCTTTTAAAGTACATACATTTCTTGTTAGAAGTTTGAAAATCTGAGGGACTTGGAAACCCCTTGCCGTTCACAGACTACGTCTTGCAACGGGAAAGCATGTGCAAGCTGGGGAAACTGTGAGAGGAAATTAACTACCTTTTTTTTTAAACTAAATTAAAAATTTTGGTTTAGAGTAACTTTTGGGAATACAAAATTTTAATTAACAAGATTTTGTTTGTCGTGCTTAGTTCCCAATTTTTATTCTTGATAAAAACACTGAAATTTATTGTTGACTGGCAAGTGCACGGCTTAAAAAAACGAAACTGGCAACATGCTTTATTTTTGCGAGTTTGTTTTGTTTTTCTTAACCTACAAACTACAATTTATGTTGGAAGAATTCCAACCAATTGTAGAGGGGAATGTAAGAAAAGATAAACTCACGGTTTATTGCTGATAGTTTTGTTCAAACTTTGATATTGCTACAAGTAAAGCTGCTGCTTATAATTCTTATTCGCTTAACAGTTTTATTTGGTTTAATATCTTTATTTTTTCTAAAATCTTTGGATGAAGTTTCCTGACGATCTGGCCTGAGCAACCAGTGAAATGCGCATAGGAATAGCTTATCCCTTTAACAATTAATTTCAGTGTTTTTATCAGGAATAAAAATTTTGAATTAAGCTCTACAAACAAAATTGTTGTTTCAATATAAATTCCCAAGCGAAACTTTTTATTTAATTTTTTTTACAGATCGCTAGTAAAAAAGCTCTCAATACCCTTAAGTATTTAATATTTAGATCTTTATGAAACGTTTTTTACAAGCATATTATTTGTCGTTTCTAAAGATTTTTCTTAAAACTTTGAAGAGCTTTAATTAAAAATCTTTTTCAGATGAAAAAGTGAAGGTGTTAAAAAATCTTAATATCATATGATGCTCAAAAGTAGGTACATCAAATTTAAATCTAAATAACATATTTTTCAACCAATTTGTAGTTAAATAATTTTTAATTTTAATTCATTTTTACATAGAAATAATTTTTATAGTATAAAAAAAATATAAAAATAAGGCATCTTTTTCCAACAAACATTCTCCTCACTCCAAATGCGACAATTCTGCTTATTTAAGTACCAATCAACCAGAAATGGGCTTCATCGGAAAATAAAATTTTGAATGGAAATTCAAAAACAATATCAATTTTTGCTTCAGCCCATTCGCCGAATTATTTTGATTAAAAATTTATACAATTTACACGCGTTGCTATGGTGTAAGTCGATCCATAATGAAATGTCATAAATGTTTAAAATCTATAGTCATGTACAGACCGAAGTCAGAAGAAACTGCTATGAAGGCTTGGCAACAGAAGTAAAAGTAAATTTGCAAGTAAAATTTTGTCAACCACAAAATTTTTTCTCGTTGCAACAAGGTGAAAGCTGAATGGGTGACATATTAAACTTGCGATTTATATAATATATTAGTTCCCTTCGTTCGTATGCTCCTTGTACGTGGGCTCAATAAAACTTATAAACATGTACCTGTTTTGTGCTTACGCCTTGACTTCACTCCAACTCTTGCCACTGCTGCTTACTTCGTTCTTGATTTGTCTTCTCCATGTGAGTATTGGTCTATGACAATTCTAGTGATGTCCTAAGTGTGTCTTGATAGGTAGTAAAAACCTCCCGATACTGCATTCTTATCAGTAATCAGTAAAATTTAATGATTACTGATTTTTTTTCAGTATTCAGTAAACTTTACTGATAACTGAATTTTTTTTTCAGTAATCAGTAAAATTTACTGCATACTGATTTTTTCATCCAGTAATCAGTAAACTTTACTGAATACTGATTTTTTTTTCAGTAATCAGTAAAAATTTACTGGTAATGAAAATTATATTTCCAGTAAGCAGTTACTGATTACTGAAACGCCCATGCCCATGTATGATACATACATATATGAAAGCTTCTACCATTTATTGCCGCCAAAGAAGTAAATGGCGGTTAGGGTGCTTTTTAATTGTTCAGACCCACTTAGTATACATTTTCGCACAGTTCAACTGCTTTTGTTTTTTGCATTCTTTCTTTGCTATAAAATAAATATTATTGGATTGTCAGGTTAAAAACAAAAAAGTAAAAGTCTTTTTTTAAACAATGCAAACGGAAAATATAAAAAAAATACAAACAAAACAGAAATACAAGTGATCTTTTCTCACTAACTGAACAATTTCATGGTGATAAATTTACAAAAGTGAAAAAGGTAGAGTGCATGATCTCATCATGCTTTTGTTATTTAATTAGTACTCGTAGCATTAATTTAAGTGTAGATCAATGTTTTGTTGCTATTAATTTTAGCTGGATCATAAGTTTTGTGTTAACATTTTTCTGTTGTTGCTAATGTTGTTGAGTACTTTGGTTGTACTCTGTGTGAGACCTCCAAAAATGATCAAGTCAAGTGTTAAAGTTTTTGGCTGTTTTGGGTGTCTGGCTATTTCATAAATAAAAGAATACCATTTTGAAAAAGTCATGACTTGTTAAAAGAAAGTTATTAAAATATTTAATTTAACGTTTGTTTAATCTTCTAAACTAATCTTTTACTCTCTTGAACCACCACCAGAGGGGAAGCAACAATGTATTAATTATGCAGTAGTTTTTGGTTAAATATGTTAAGACGGAAAACAAGAAAATCTTATTTATGTTTATTGTAAACAGCGGCGGCAGTAACTCCGTCCGTCCTGTATGATCTAAGAAACTAGTTTTTAACCTTTCACTTTTTTCAAAATACAAAACCTAAAAGATCTTATAAAAAAATTAAGATTTTTTCTATCATGCATTCATTTTCTGTTTTGTTTTAATTTGTAATTTAGTTTGTTTCAAACTGGGCTCGTAAATATTACGTTAATAAAGAACCTGTTTTAAATTAATAATAAAACAAAAACAAAAATACTAAGAAACTGACTGCCAAATAGACAAACAAACTCTTTAACTGCCAAATCTAGAAATGTCAAGAGTGGAAGGTGGTAAATTGCTTAGTTCGATGCGGTTTTCTACTTCATTTATTTATAAATTCACAGAAATTTACTCGCAGAATGTTGCATTTGAGTAGTTGTGTTTAAACAAACTATTTTTTTTGTTCATCGTTTCTACAATTATTTTACTCGTTTTTCTAAGTTTACAAACATTTAACTTTTTTTATTTAATGTTTTGTAGGAGCGGTTTTTATTTAAATCACGTCTTTTTTCTGAAATTAGAAAAAATTTATTATAATTCTTGTACTTGTATTTTTTGTACTCATGTTCTCTACGAAATCATTTTTAAATGTATTTTTTAACTTGTTTCTAGATAATTTAATTGTATTTTTTTTTTGCATTAAATAAAAATTTAAAATTATCAGTAAGTAATAGTTTATATTTAAAAAATATTTCACAAAAATTCCACGAAAATTACGAGATTAATATAAATGGAAAATTATTAAATTGGCGAATTTTAAACAATTTAGATCAATTTTCTCCACTACTTTCCAAGTTAATCGCTTTTGTACGAAGTACTGGCCGCAAATTTAGTGTTAATTAATTGATATTTAACACAAAAGCTAAAAGTTAACCCAGAAGAAAAATATGATAAATCGTCTTATTCTTTACCGAATCAATTTATAAATGATCTCATGGAAAAGGCTTTCATACAAATGCGGCGTTAATCTTACCATAAGCCATTCTTTTATGGTAGTTCCTATATTAAAAATGGCGTCGATGCACAGAAAAAAATTACTACCAATTTTTTTTTTATTAAAATATTAATCAAAAATCAAATAACAATTTAATCAAGTGCATTTAACGTTAACTTACATCAACAACATTACTGCAGAAAATGTTGTTAATATTAACAAATATTTAATTGACACTATTAAATTGTTTACTGGTACAAATTTAATTAATATTACAAATTTTTAATTAAAATCAATTTAATTTTTTTTCTGTGTATAAGACCGAATTTCGAAATCTATATATAAACTCCAAAACTAAAAGAGATACATAGAAATTGATACTTATCGTTGCTCAGAAGAAAAATAGGTGGACTGTTGTCGGGTACTATTTTGAAATTCGGCCTATTTGGGACTTCTTTGTTACCCCATCTATCTTTTTATACAAAATTCGTAACAAATATAATATTGAAATTTTAATTCTTCAAATTAAGAGTACTGCATGTGGTAGTTGTTAAATTTTCTATTATATTGAACTTAGAAACATAAAATAAAACGAGCAGGGTCCTGAGTGAACGATTTTATTCTTTAGCTATTCCTTTTTGAATTTTCGTTAATATTGGGACTAGAAACATAGTGAATAAGAATAAGGGAGATGTTGGTACTTTTTCGTTCTACAACTCTACAACCCCCGGCGCCGAGGGATGGGTCAAAATTACTCGTGATTGTAGTAAGTTGTTGAAAACGGGCCTAAATGTTATAAATTTCCAATCAGTCGCATGGCGATTGTACTTCGAGTAACACGTGCTTATGGCCTGTTCAACTATCTCGACAGCAAAACGAAGCGATCGCCATCTATTCGCTCGATTTCGAATCAGATTGGGTTCAACAATTTCGACAGCTTTCGATCGCTTGCTCTTACGCTTGTAAATATTTGTTACTTACGTTTTAAAATAATTAAGTATTGCCATATTAGATATTTCTATATTTTGTTGCTTTTTTGTTCAAAAGTATGAAAAATAATACTAAATTGCTTGTTGACAAATACAACCTCGTTTGAAATTTTATCAGCTGTATAAAAATGTCAAAAAATATAAAAATCCGTTTTTGTTGAAACCAAAACTAAAGAAAAGTGTAAATAAAAATTGAATATTATCAAAAACAAAATATTCAAGCAAAAAAAATTAATGATACAAAAAAATAAATAAATAAGTCAATCAAACCAAACGTAAAAGAAAGATGAATAAGTACCAAGTCAATATTTTGCTAGCATCAGCTTGCTCCTTGGAAGTAGTTACATTTGTTTCATTTGACGACAAATTAACGACAGTTGTTCCTCAACAACCATATTCCTCTTTTTTACCTGTAGAGCAGTTTGTATTTTATTTCTTACTCTATCCTTCTTCGTTTGGATGAAGTTTTAAAATTTTTAATGTTTTCCTTTAGAATTTGTAGTGTTTCACATAATATTAATTGGCGGTGATTCTGATATCTGCTGACTGAGTTTCAGCACATTTAACTTTACCAAAGCAGCGTCCGATCATTTGTATGATCTAGGGTTAAATAGTTTGGTTTATAGGTACCACCACCGGTTTCTTGCAGGCTTTTTTTATTTTCTAAAATTTATTTTTGTCCTACATTTCAAATCTTCCCATGTCTGTAAAAATATGTAATATTTTCAAAACCAATTCAAGCTATAGTTGTTTTCTGCCTTTAATTATAATGTGGGATAAAATTTCCCGCCTTGAATAGAATGGATGGACCAATGACGCTTAGTTTAATGCCTATTATTTTTCATTACTCGCCCATTGAAAATTGATTTGCTCCAAACACTGGTGCACCTTTCGCCATCTTAGGATGTTCCTCCATTTATTCGCCTAATGTAAACAATATGTCATTCATTTATTTCTCTCAAGAAGCGTTTTCGAGATAGTCGCGAAAATCATGTTTTTCTGCAGTTGTTTTAGCTCGTTATTTTGAAAATTGAATTGTTCATCTGAATTGTAAAAACTATTGAATAAAAATGTTTTCCTCTTTCAGCACATATTTATACTGCTTTGATCGGATAAAAATTTACTGTGCTACAGGCCATTCGATTTAAAAAAATTATTTTTTTATGTTTTTCAATATTAAACGTTTTCAGTCTCTCCATTAAGGCATTTTTTTTTTTCAAATTAAAAGGCTTGTAATTCAGTGAATTTTTATCCGATCAACACACTATAAAGAAAGGAGGATAAACATATTTATTCGAAATTTTGGAAATATAATATTAATTCAGACAAACACGATTTTCGCGAATAACTCAAAAACGATTATAAGAGAAATAAATGAGTGTAATATTTCAGTTTACCCGCCCCATTAAGCTTAAACAAAATCTAATTTTTAAGTCTAATTTATTGTAGCGTATTGTAATCAAAAAAAAAAATTACCAATTGTTCTCTATTTTTATTTATAATATGTTTAAATTACCCTTAAATATTTCTTGTTTGTTATAAATACCATGATTCGACAACAAAACAACAAGTGAGTGGTTTTGACATTTGTTTTCGTAATGTCGACAATACCTTCGATATTAATAAACCGCTTTTTGTATGAAAGTACTTACGTTTTCTTTCGAGTTGTCGTCTAAACGAATGTTCGTATAGAATAAAGTTAGTTGAACCCAAAATAGTTTTCGATCGCTTAGAATGCGATCGAAGTCGTTCTTTCGAAATCGTTGAACAGGCCATTAAAGTTAATAAGGTAAATATGACCCATCGCCATGTATATATAATAAGTGTTTATTATAAAGGGTGGTTAAATTTTAAGGCTGATTTTGAATAAATCACAAATTATTTATGTAGGAAATTATTGTCATTTCTTTTTATTATGATAATATTGGTATGGTTCAATTATGTATGGAACAAATGTCCGCCGCGACCTCGGCGGCACACCTCCATCCGATGGTCCAAATTTTCGATGGCGCTGAGGCATAATTGAGGTTCTATGCCGTTAATGTTCCGAATTATCTCATCCTTAAGCTCTTCAATTGTTGCTGGCTTATCGACGAAAACTTTTTATTTCAAATTTCCACAAAGAAAGAAGTGAAACGGTGTCAAATCCCATGCTCTTGGTGGCCTATTGACATCGCCCCCACGTGAGATAGCACGGCCATTGAATTTGTCGCGTAAAAGAGCCATTGTTTCGCTAGCTGCGAGGCACCGCCCTGTTGAAACCACATATCGTGCACATCCATATCTTCTAATTCGGGCCATCAAAAGTTCGTTATCATCTCACGATAGTGAACACCATTCACAGTAACAGCCTAATGATACCGCCAGTCCATAAACCGCACCAAACAGTCACTCTTTGTGGGTGCATTGGTTTTTCGACAATCACTCTTGGATTATCATTCGCCCAAATGCGGCAATTCTGCTTATTGACGAATCCACTGAGGCAAAAATATGCATCATCACTGAATCACGAAGTGCACGATATGCATTTTGATTTGAACGCCCATTTTCATAAATAGCCTGAATAACTCGATTGTGTATCTTTCCATAATTCAAATTGATTGATTGAGAAATGTCAATCGAAATGCAGAAAAAATCTTGACGTTTAGGTGTGGTTCACATCAAGGCAAATTCATAAAGGTGACCGCATCATGAGATAGAGCTATGCTAGCTATCCCTTTTTTTTGAAAACATTCTATGTATTTTGTTTCTGTAAAAAGTTAGAGTGAATGTCAAAATTATTTGTTTATAAAATATACACAATTGCTTTAGAAGATACATTTTTTTCCTGTATTGCAAATTTATTGTGGCTCCACTTTTTCTTTACGCCTTTAAAAATCCTTGTGTTTAAGGCCCTAATTTTGTAAAACACAACGCACGCCAAAGTATTATATTAAAAGCAAAAACAAATTCATAAATATTTTGTAATTTTGTTGTCGACCACTAGACAAACTCAAGTTCATTTAAACCAGGCTAAATCTCTTATAAAATGTTTGTATCCCAACTGCACTATTAATAGCTCTATAAACTTTTGTTAGAATTGTTACCCAATTGATCAATAGCTCCGAATAAGGACACATTCCCAAATTGCTATGATCCACCAAAATAGTTTGAATCAAGAGATATAGATGGATAACTTTTATGTAAACGTAAGCAACTCCTTAAAATTTTGATCATTTTGGCCCACCATCGACCAACAGCTCTCATATAAAACCTATTTCTGAAAATCAGTTTAGTGTAGAGGTAAAATTTAGCACAAGTAACAGCTAATATAAGCAATATTTTTTGCAATCGATCATTTATTTAGCAAAAATCTTTAATGACAATAACTTTTTACTCATTTAAAGCCTGGCCCACGATGTCGACCGCTATCGCTCGTTAGCATTTTCAACGACACACAGCTGATTTGCACACCAATTTTTTGCACGACAAGTCGATCGACAATGAAAGCAAGCGATAACGTAATAGTTTTCGTACAAATTTGCGCATCACTATGAAATACATATGTATTAAGCGACCACAAATGTCAAATCACCCACTTGTGTTGTGGTTGTACGACAGAGGCATTTTGTTGCAATATTAAACGAAATTATTTCTTAGATATGTATGTATGTATGTATGTACTTGAAACACCAATCCTAAATATCTTTTTAACAACAAAATAAAAATTTTATTCTGTTGTAAAAATTTTTTCACAAAAGTCTATTGTTAAAACAGATGTGTTTGTTTACTATTTTGTTGTCTTTGTATCATATCTAGTTGCACAGAGTTGCATTTCTCTGGCCTTATTTACTTGGTTTTTTAGTGTATTTATTAAGAAACTAGTTGTAGAATTTCGAGAAAAACATATTTGTGAAACAAATAAAACCGTTATATACCTACACATAGAGAAAAAAAAGGTTTAAATATGGTCACCTCCAACCAAACTATTTTTAAAGAAAACGTTATATTATTGTTAATATAAGTTAATATAACCATATAATTAGCAGCGACAACCATATTATGGTTAAATTAGTCTTCCATCAAGAACCCACAACCATATTATGGTTGCCTTGAAAAAAAATTATGGTTAAATATGACAATAATTTGTTTTTAAATGTACAATAGTATTTTCCTCTTTTTCAAAAGCAACTTAATATGGTTGAAAACCAACCATGTTATTGTAAGTGTTTAACAAATGTTAGTTATTATTGATCACAACATGTTTGGAGGCAACAATAATATGGTTGGAGCTTCTTAATGGAGTCCTCATTTAATCAAAATATGGTTGTAGGAGACAATAATATGGTTACATTAAACATAATATGTTAAAAATTTTCTTTAAATATAGTTTGGTTGGAGGTGACCATATTTAAACATGTTTTTCTCTGGGTGTAGAAGAGTCAAAAAAGACTCTTTTCTAGTAGATGAATAAATTGTCCCTTATAGGCTTAAAGGTAACTCCTCCTAAAATTAAGTACAAGACGTTATAACGAATGTCTAAGAACAAAAAAAATAATTTAATCAACTTAGTAGGAGAAAATCCCTTTACGTAGGTATTTTTGATACCAAAATAGAAGCGTAGGGAAAATCCGACATATTTTTTATAATGTAGGGATTTTTCGCCATATCGCATGATTTATGAAATAAATGCAGAAAAAACCTTTTTAGTGATATTTTCTTAAACAAAACGGTTGAAAATGTTTCTTCTCCATAAAATTCCTTAAAGGTACATATATTTTGTTGTTTGTGGTTTAAAAAGCTGGCGACGCTAATATGTATGTATTATTTTTTAGTTTTGTTCTTATTTTGTGTCAAAGCTTTAATATACATATTCGAAAAATTATTTTTTATAACTAAGGTTTTTTATTCTATTTTAATGACAATAATGCGTAGGGATTATTGTGGGGAACATTTTTTTAACGTGTAGGGAAAATCGGTTTTTTTTAGCATGTGTAGGTATTTTTTTAAAAATCCACTGGCACATTGTGTGCAAGGCATGTTTCTGAAGGCAGGATATCATTAGAAAAGACTTATTATGAAAGGAGTGTAAAGGCCTTCCAAAAGCACAGCGGCTTGCGGTATTCTTTTCAGTATTTACCACTGGGAAATAGCAATTATAAGGATATTGGCCTACATTGCACATTGTATTGATCCCATATTACGATCAAATATGAAAAAATGTTTTGTTGTAAATTATAGAAATTTGGTAACCTTATTATTTTTTAATTAAATATTGATACGAAATTAAAATTGATTCACATTCTAAGGTAAAAGAGAATTGCAAATTATCTTCAACATATAATATACATACATTATTTTCATATAAATCACCGTAACAGTAAGTGTTCGATTTTTTAGAATTCGACAAATTAAGTATTATTGTTGCCTTCGTCGGCGATTTAGAGAAGTTGTTTAATTGGGACTACTCTAAGTCACCAAATCTAAAGTATGCTTCGCAAACACCTGTTGTAAATACTTGAACTTTATGTTTAATAGTTCGGTTTACTGGCCAGGTTTTGGAACCATTTTTGTTTAGGGGGAGATGGAGTAGGATTTCCATATATTTCGTATGTTACAGTCAGCTGTTTATATTAATTTTTAAAAATCACCTTTAAAGTTTTATATTGCTCTTCTACAGAATGCCACAGAATTATAAGAAATCAAATTCGAAACGATAATTATATCCAGTGCAGGTATCACAATCAGTGTCGTTATTTCGTTTTACATTTTTTTCTTTAAAATGCCACAGAATTATAAGAAATCAAATTCGAAACGATAATTATATCCAGTGCAGGTATCACAATCAGTGTCGTTATTTCGTTTTACATTTTTTTCTTTAAAATTTGTTTTGTTTCAAACCAATTCCATAAAAAACCCCATAAATTATTTACAACACGATTACAAATCATTCATCACTTGCAACCCCATGTCACGTTATGTAAAACTACTCTACCCCCCATTGGCCATTTTTAGACTCTAATTAAATTTAAAATATTAAAAAAAGCAAATAAATAAACAAAGAAAAATAAAAACACAACTAACAACTTAACTTAAAACTATTTAAAAAAATAAAATGAAAAAAAACAAAAATAATTCTTTAGCACAAAAACGTCACTTGTATCCGTTTTAAATGCACTCGTAGTCAAGGTTTGCATTTGCTTGGTTTTTGTGAGCAAGTAGTTCATAGTTACAACAAATATATATCCCAGCAAAGAAATTCACTTACATTTTACCAACAACTTCCTGAACGCAATTTCATTTAAGGCTCAGTTAGGCGAACATTGCTGTACCCGTAATGTACCGCACCGTTGTGCACTTAAAGAACGTTTAAAAACGTGTCATATGTTTTTCCCATTTATAAACAAAAAGCAATAGTAGATGGAAATCAAAAATGTTTAAATGGTGACCGCTGTGCAGAAAAAGTACCAAGTGATTTAAATAGTATTAAAACAGTATTTTGTGTATGTAAAAAACATTAATAATTTAATATTTATGTGTATTATAGATTAAGAATAAACAAATTTGTATTTTAGCATATATACATTTTAAGCATACAAATATTGAAAGTGTGCATAACCAAACCAGGTTTTGCTTCATATAAACATATGTATATTTGTATATATGGAAATATGTTGTATTGTAAGTTGTTTTGTCGCAATTCCATAGATATACTGAAAAAAGTACCAAAAAAATAGCAAAAATACTTGCATTCAATGTAACATACAAGCCGCCCATCACTGTTTTACAAATGTCACGTAACAACGGTGTGAAATTCTGTTTAAAACACGTTGCAACTACGGTACATCACATATCAATAAGCTTTGGTATTGCTTTTTATCTAACAAAAAGCGAACAGCTGAGCCTTTATACATAAACACTATTCGTTACATTACGTTACATCTATTTATAAAGTACTTTCAGTTAAGGGTTAGTTGGCCGGAAGTAACAGGAACGTTGCAAATCAGCTGATTCATTTTGTTGTTTGTTAAGCAATTATAACGATTAAAAATAGCTGTAAGATGTTACGCCTCAATCTGTAAAAAAAATAATATAATGGAAAGTTGTAGGATTAGCCAGCACTAGTAACTAACAACCATTGAAGTTGACCTCAACGAGGACGTGTTCGTAACATTTACGTATGAGTAATGAGGCTTAAGATGCATGGCTTATAATTGCAGATATTATGCAGGGCAGCCTAAGTATGAATCTCAACTCAGCTTAACGTAAAATGTGTAATTACAATAAAAGTTCTCTAAAGTAAAATTAAAATATATCAAAAACTAAAAGTTATTGTGGTTGAAAGTAGTATTAAATGTTCTTATGTTAACTACTAACTTCACCACTTGGTAGAAAAAGTTTAGCTGGGATGTACATTTTTCATAGATACTAAAACAAAAAAGTTGATAAATGTTGAAAACTATAATAGTTTTACCAGTACGTTTAAATAACAACTATGTATTTTTAGTTTCGAACTTTATTTAATTCTTCTTGCTTTTGTTTTTGTCTTTTGCAACTATTGTCTTTATATTTAGTTTGCAATAGAATTATAATAACTGGTTTAGTTAAACTTGGTTAAATGTTGTTTTACTTAACAATGCTAGCAGCGACAAAACAGCAACAATAACAACAAAATTATGTAATTGTTGCAATTACCAAAGAATGTTAAATTGAGTGAGCTGGTATTTGTTGCAATTGTTGCTTATTAGAATAAAATATCATTAAAGTTATTGCAAAATAAATATAAATTATAAAATAATGATAAATAAATACTCAGAGTAAACAATTGTATGGTATCTACATTTTACTAGTAATAACTGTAACTAAGTTGCAAGTAGAACGATTAAATTAATTGAAAGTAAAAGTATCTGTTAAATGTGTATAGAAGGAATAACCGATAAGGTTACTTAAAAGCAACTATGAACGGTATATTCAGCCGTGGCGTGTCTTAAGCACCCACTACAAAAACAAGTTAAAATTTATTTGGGGAAAATTCATTTTTTATATTTAATATAAAGTTTTGGTGTTGTACTAAATATGGTTTTGTTTCGACCTTTTACATTTTAAATAAATTAAGTAAATTATTAGGCTCGAGGTCTGTTTTATAATCTATTATTTTATTTATTTATTATTCAATATTTCTCCTACCATCGGTAAGCATCATTCTCTCTCCGTGTTCGACTTTGTTGATATGTAACATTTCCAATGTAAATCTTCGTTTATATATGTATTTCCTCTCGTTGCAAAATTTGTACGTTGTCAAAATCTGGTGCATGTCCTCTCATTGCACAATGGGCTGCAACTGCTGTTTTTTGTGTTGATGAATAATCCCTACATCTTATATCTGATCTGTGTCCTGCTAATCTAGTTTTAAGCTTGTTTTTTATAGTCGTAACATATACTTGGTTGCATATGTTAGTGTTGTCCCCCATGCATTTTGTTTTGTAGATAAGAGTTGATTTATCCATGTCGTCAATTCCAACTTTTGTATTTGAAAAAAGTTGTCTGAGAGTATTATTTGGAGCAATTTTATATTTTTCTTTGTTATAAATATCTGAGTTTTGAATCCGTTCCGAGATTTTTGGCACGTAGGTCATTGATTTATATATTCTATTAGAGTCATCTGGTAAATTTATTTGTTTACTGTTCTTATTTTTGTAGATTAGATTTTTGAAAATATGTTTCGGAAACGAGTTTTTTCTTAAAATATCATTTAGTTTACGTAAATTGTCTTTATGGAATTGTTTGCCACTGATTGATTACACTCTCTTAGTAAAATTACCTGCAGTATTCCTTGTTATACTCTGTGGATGCCACGAAAAATAATTAATAATTCTTCCCGACAAAGTTCGCTTTTGATACCAGTCAACTATTGTCTGATTTCTTCTCCTGATAACCAAAATATCTAAATACGGCAAATATCCGTGCTTCTCTTTCTCGATTGTGAATTTAATTCGGTTGTGAAATTTATTTAATTTACTATCGCAAACAGGGCATCCAAGTACTTTGTTAATAACCTTAGTTTTCTATCCAGGTTTTCGACGCTTTTTCTTAACAATTCCTCCATTACGATGTAGGCCACAACTGGAGAGGCTGGTGACCCCATCGGTAGTCTACTTCAATGTGTATAAATCTTGTCCTTATATTTAAAATAACGTCTTTTCTTTATACAGAATTTAAGAATTTTTATAAATAAATCCTAAGTCATATTTATGTGTGGTGTTATATCATCTTATTTATTATTAATAATTTATATTGCATAGTCTACCGGTTTACTTGGGAATAAAAATACTACGTCAAAAGATAAAAGTTTTTCGTTAACAAACGTTTGTTAGGGATAATTTTCATAGTAAATTTGTTCTTTTAATTAAATTTGAAAAAGTTTTGTGAATACTGGACCTTTTTAAGTCCAGTCCGGTCTGTGTGTATGTTAAAATGCAAGCTCAAATTTCGCAGCGTCCATGCTTTGCAATCGGAAAGTCCTAGTTTCATAGCGCTCTATGTGCTGATGAAGTTGGCTGCTTTTGTTGAAAAGTACTGACAATTTATCTATTTCTAGGGCAATCTGGTGGCTTTATCGTCATTTACATTTAATATTTGTGAATTTTATTAAACAAGAGAGTTAATTTTAGTGTCAATGACACAGCGTTGAGGCTAATAAATATTGAAGTAAATAATTTCATGCATGCATTTATTTTTGGCAGGTATGTGGGAAAGCAAACCTTGTACAGGGTGCTGACATTCCAAAGACCGCTAATGACCAGCTTTATTATTATAAAACGTTAATTATAAAAAAGTGAAGGAAGTGCCCATCATTTTAAAATATTGTTCAAACTTTGTAATTTGCGGTTTTTTTTTTTTAGAAAATTTTAGGTAATTTAACTTAATGCGGGAAAATATTTCAATAAGCACTTTAATTTGAAAAATTCAAGTGCTTTAAATATTGCTGGAATTGAGCTTTGTTTTTTGTTCAGCATATTAAGGTTCGTTCGTTTCAGTTATCCTCAGGGCCCTTTTATCTTAAAAAGACAAAAAGAAATTTTGTAACAAAAACATAATAATTCAACAAAAACTAAAAAGCCACCTACAATTTTTTAAAACACAAAACATGTACACAATACACACACAGGCTATTCGTGCTGTGGTGGTGCAAATTGATAAGCAACAAAAACAATGCTAGTGCGAAGCATTTCTAAAATTGTTTGTGAAAAAACGGTACAGAACATTAAAATAGGCCCACTACAATAGAAAACACTACATAGTGCTTATTACTTTCTTTAAAATAGTTATGAACGGTTATAAATGTTGAGTAAAATAAAAATCTGACCCTGTCACAAGTGTATTTAGTGAGCAAAACACTAAATACTTTACCGCTAACGTCTACAAACAAAGAGTTGCGCAAGTAACTTGCCGAGTGTGAAAGGGGTCTAACAACCTTCACTTAGTAAGTAAGTAGTAAGAGTTGCCACATATAAGACAAACTTTTGAAAGTTTAATACCGACAAAAACAAAAGGGGGAATTTTTAAATGCTTCAATTATTCAAAGAACCTAAATATAAATAATGAAATATTAATGAAAAATATGTAGCAAAATTATATCAGTTTTAGCTTATTGAAGCAACTAAATAAAAAACAGTTTTATAACAAAATTTCAGTACAATCTAACCAGCCCGGTCTGGTCTGGATTTTTTGCGCTCGGCTGAATTTAAACCACTTTATAATTTTTATATGCCAATTAAATTGAAGAAAACAACGTTTAATAATAAAAAAAACAAATTGTATAATTTACTTCTATTTGTTAAAGAAAATTAACAAACAATATAATTTACAAAACAAAATATTGCGAAATTTAGGTAATTAATACTAGATGAAGTAAAAAAGTATAACAACGTAAATAGGTGAACATGGACAATCTATAGAAATATAAATCTAGTTTTTATAAGAAAAGTTTATTCACCTTTATGTAAAGAAAAAGAAAAGAAGACACCTTGCAAAATAAAATTATTGTTATTAAAGATAAGAAAACAAAAATTCTCAGAACTTTTCTGGCTGATCATTAAAGTTTATAGACAGTAGTTATTAATCTTTTTGTTTTCGTTGTTTAAATGTTAAAGTTTTCCATTATTTTTGCAGTTCTTTTTTTTTTTTAATTAACATGTAGCTGAGAATTCATAAACAATTTTTACTAATTAGCATAAACATAAACATTATGGTTCTATTTTTTTCCAAAATTAAATTTTATCTCTTTTGATGTCGGCAAAGGGCTAAAAAAATGTTCAGTTCATTATTGAGTAATAAACTTCAAGTAATGGCAGCCATAATAAATAAATATGTACTATAGAAAAGGGAAATATGAACTTAAAAGCCTTTTTAAGTGTTGCAGAACAAAATGTTTTATTATTATGGCAAGTTTTTTTTTTAATTGTTCAATGAAAAAATTAAAAATAATCAAGCAAAAATCCTGAAGAAAAACAAAGAAATTCGGGCATGTTCTAGAATTCGTAATGAAGTGGAATTGAAATCGAAAGAGATTTTGGTTTCAATTTTTAACAAAATGACTGAAGTTTTCCCTGTTTTTAGGAGTTGTTCTTATATAGAACAATTAATAATTTTACGAACTTTCTTTACAGGCTCGTTTTCAAAATTTGGTCGATTTTGAATCCACTTCATTTCGATTTATAGAACATGCCCGATAAATTACAATTTTTCAAATAAAAAGCTTTAAAAACTTGCCTTAGTTTTTATTTAAAAGTCTAGTAAAAATAAAAGATCTAAAGACATTAAGGGCATTCACAATGTAGTCATAAAGTCATAAGTCTTAAATTTAACCCGAAAATATATGACTGCTATAAGTAAACCCTTATTATTGATTGTGCTAATTCAAATTTAAGTCAGCTGATGAAAAAAAGCAATTAAAAGTATTTGATGGCAGAATTCCAAGAACAAGTGAAAAAATAATTGGTAGGGTTGGTGAGCACACGTTTACATTTTGGCTTAAATAAAACCATTTTTCATTTAATTTAATTTGTTAATAAAGTAAATAAAATCTTACCTCCGATTTGAATTGGTATAAATTTTTTTTTTGAAAAGTGTAAGATTTACGAAACAAAATAGAATTGCAGAGTACATAAAACTGTGTACCGCTCTGCAATCTAGTCACCCCTCTCACCAATAAAATAAAAAATTGCTAAAACTAAAAAGTTAGTCAAAAAAGTACGTTTTATAAAATGTTATATATGTGGTCCGTTCTATTATATCCGGCAGAAACAGGGACAGGGACGATAAAGGCATCATATTGAGAAGAAATAAATTTTGGTTTTTTTATTTGCAAATTCACCCAACACATCGAATATTGCTAGACCTCATATTAATACATACAACATTTGCAAAACTCCATGGTTGAATAAGGCAACACTTTTGCATGCAAATTGCCAACAATATAAATTCAAAATTGAATAATTAGACGATTATACAACGAACACGACGATAATGCGAGCTTGTGAATTGGACAATTATCTTACAGTAGATCACCCAACTCTGTAAAACAGTTTTCTAAACAGAGCACATGTCCGACTAGTCTAGAAAAAATATCTCAAACACTCAGGAGTCTTCCAAGTTAAGTTTCTTTAGTTAAGTGGCTAATTGTTTTCTTTGTCAAGCTTTGTGTTAAAGATTATTTTCTACATTCAATTCGATTACTTAATGTCAATAAGAAATCGCCTGGAACACTAACTAGTTAAATAAGTTATTTTGTGTTTAGCAGATAAATACATTAAAAATAATGGTGTCTTCTAGTTTTTTTTCGCATTTCTCTTTCGTTTAAATAAGTTTATTTTGTATGTCTTTTTTTAAAGCGTTAAACATTAATTAAGCGCTAACCCAAATGAATTTAGATTTATGTTCTTGTTGCTTAAGTATGTATGTAACATCAGTCAGGCACATGCAGGTACCCGCAAGCAAAAATATGTTTAATGTATTTTAGTATCTATATTAACTAGTTTTATGGTTTAGTTTTTTGTTATTTATTTTTTTTTCTTTTTACTTGCAAGAATTCTAACAAATGGCCTTGACTATATAATTTGCTTGATTTGTTAAATATGGCGATTGCAGTTGTTGTATTCTTGAGGATTATATTTGTTTTCGTTTCTATTTTGTTTAAGTTTTCATTTAAGCATACAGTGGGTATAATTAAAAGAATTTTCGGTTAATAAAAATAATGTGAATTATAATATAACAATGAATTGCTTTATTGGCAAGGATAATAGACTTAACGGTTTAAATAATTCGAAGGATTATTTTAAAGAATTTGATAGAGAAGTAGACGTTTAGAGGTCCGTATAATTCACTAAAACTTTAGTTAAATAAATATTAATTCGCATATTTTTTAGACCATTTTCAGTAATTGAATTATAAATTTAAGTTTTTTTTTTCAATAATTTAGCAAGGGCCCTTAATAATAATTATGCACATTTTTCAGGTACCAATAAATTGACCACTTTTAAGAAATATTCTATAAAATTAGCTTTTAATTATTATGTACCTATAATTAAAATAAATATTTGTACAACATAACTATAAAATCCAATAAATATCTTTTTACATTGACTCATAACTATAATGATCGATAAATATTTATTTCTCTTAGGGCCATTATTACAACTTGCCAATATTTAAAAGTCGGATTTTGTCGGACCGATAAATAGCAATAAAAAATGGAAGTTGTAATAATGCAAAGCTATTTATCGGTCCAACAATATCCGACTTTTAACTATTGGCAAGTTGTAATAATGGCCCTTACAGATAACAATTACCAAAAATTTTTATTGTTTTAATAATTATTTTTAATATTTTCTTGATATTAATTGTTTTATTTTTGCAGATTATGAATACATACATATAAAAATGAGTTATAACGATTAGGTTATTTCTTATTCATAACTATTGAAAATAATTAGTTACATATCTATCTATATTTATTAAAGAAAGCTGCGGGAAAAGGGTTTTCAAAGCAAGAGCCTCAACTATTTTTAACCGCTTTACCAATCAAAGGTCCAGTTATACATATTTGTTCGTCATCGCAATACCTTCCATTTGGTACCAAGAACGACCTAATAGGCCATATCTAGCTGGAGATATAATTTGTCAAGTGAAAAAAGGTCGAAAAAATGAGAAAATGACCATATCTCAAAAACTGTTCCATAAAAAAAAAATTTAACCTTGATTTTTGAATTCAGCGGAAGAAAATACATAAGAAAAATCACATCTCATCAAATGTACATTTTCAATGTAAACCAGTGTAATTAGTCTTAATAAATAAAATATAAATTTATTCGTAATAATTATTCGCAATTTTTATCGAATAAAAGTTATAACTATTAAGTCCTTGTAATTTAGAATTTTAGACAATCAACGCCACTGTACATTTTTATAATTATGAGCTTTTTTCATTTAACGGCTTGTCTCATGAGATTTTTGAAATGTTGAAATTAATCTATACATTTTTGCGGCTACGCACAAGATTTTTTTTAGGAATGCATAAGAAATTCGGGTAGAATTCAAAAGGTGAATTGGTTTTTAGGTTATTGCTTTACAAGAATATTTTAAAATTAATTACGAACTGTGGAATTTTGTAACAGTGGGGTTAAGTGAAATTTATAGTTTATTTATAGTCTCCATTACTATGCCATGGCGCGCCATTTAAATAAAAAATTCGCACTGACCTTTTACAACCTCTTTTTTCTGGGAACAGATGGACACCACCATGATGCAATAATAAGGTTGGAGTGGTAACGCAGCTGTCTGCAGTATTTTTCTTGGTGGTGTGACGTTTGATGTCTTTTTTTGTTTATTTACATTTTTTGTAAAGACCAATTAGCTTATTTTGACATTTACCGGCACAATTATAGCAACAACATTCCTGTTGTTATACCTTTCATCGAAGGTTAAAGGTTATTCTCTTTGTAATTTTAACAATATCGATCGTAGACCCTTTAAAGTGTATGCATATATTCGTGGTCCTTATGATTCGCGAAGTTAATTTAACATTGTCCGTATTGTCCCAAATTGGTACACATAGCTGGGTTACACAGCCTGGGTTGCACAGCATTCTTACTTGTTTTTTTTTATTGTTGTAAAGCTAGGGTCACTTTTTTAATGCATTTCGGATACCGTTATTTAATTCTATTTTAGATTATTTCGAGTGTATTTCAGCCAGGTTGTGTTGATTCTAGCAAAATAAATTTAGTTAAGCATCTGATTGGAAGCTGGGGATTTTAACCCAGGTCAAAATTAATTAAAATATAAACCACTTTTTATTCTTAGCTTTTCAAACAAAACTCTTTGCTTAAAATCACAACCTTAGACTTATTTCCCTCAGCAAAACTTTTGTTGGCAAGAGATTTTTCTTTAAGAAATATTTATTACATAAATTGGCAAAGTCAAATTAAAAAATATTTCAATTTAAATTTGCTAACATTTAACAGTTAAAAATTTATTAGCTAATCGTGTTCTTAACAAATTCTCTAGTGTTTCCCATTTTAATATGCAAAGTTCACTATCATCAAATCGAATGGATGGCTTTCAAATATTCTTTGTCGTTTTTGTTGTTCATGCTTGTTTTGCTTTCTTTGACTTTACATCACTCTGCCTGTCAGTTTGTTGGACTGTCAATCATTTTTACAGAGGGGTATGAAAAACATGCCCCAAGCTGTTGTCATCATAAAAAGTTTGCTTCAGTTTTATCTATTAGAATTGATCATAATACAGGCGAATGAACTATGGAACGAACGACGAAATGAATGAGTTAGTGAAGTGAGTGAGTGAGTGAATGTATTTGCAATACATTCTTTAACGGTATCTTTAGACTTAACAACAACAATAATGTATTTTTAAGATTGTTTTGTTGTTGTTTTACGTTTAGCGAGGGTGTGTAGATATAATTTAGTATGCCAAACCATAAACGTTAGTTTTTTTTACCGTTAAAGGTGCAAATCTATAAAGAATAAAAACCTTTTATACCTGTTCATATATTTAGCAGAGAAATAAAATGGCAAGAAAAAAGAAAACGAATTTTTGGCAAATAAATTTAAGCATTATTTGTTTATAGTTGTATTCAAAAAATACGACGTAAAATAAGTGGCGTCATTCGTGGAAGCTATCGCACTCAAATGTGACCATTCAACATACCACACCGAAAAAGAGTTTGTGGCCTGTCATTTAAATAAGTTAGACAATTTTATGCGAAACCAAAGAAAGTTTAATTTTATCATACAAGAAGTTAAATATAGCTAAATATTTTTGTGTGTATTAAAATGTGTAGTCGTCTTAAGATTTACATAAGCAAAATAGCTACTAAATGAAAATAGATACTACTAACCGACTGGATTATGAAAAGCCACAAAAAGTATATAAAAATCAGTGAAAAATGACCACAAACCTACTTTCGGTTATGGATGGCTGTTTAGTAAAAATAAGTTTTTTTTTGAGTACCTGCGTACGTCTGTTTGTGTGGATGAAGTTTTTCCTAGAAACCTACAAAACACTTTATTGCCGGAGCGGCTTTCTGGCTGCTGCTTCTGCAGTCGCTGTTTGCTTTCAAACAAATACAAAATGACACATACAAAACTTAGGTAATCAGCCATCCAGTCAGCCATATGTAACTGGTTTTTCACACGCACAATTTCACACAAAAAATCACTTTTCCAAAAAATTAAAACGTATATTAACTACCAACAATGTTGAAAAGAAAATTTTAAAAACTTTACAAAAAATTTTAATTTCTTTTGGTATAAAAAGTTGTAGCTAATCACTTACACATATAAATTAAATGTTTTTTTTTATGCACATCCCATATGTTTGGCTCCAAACAGTGTAACCCATTTTTAAGGTTACAACTTTGTAACAAAATATTAAATTTATTCATGAAAATTGAGGAAGTGTGGCAATAACGTTTGCGATATAATTTATTCTGTCCCTTTTAATTTTTTTTTTTTTTTATGATGTTTATAAATCATTTTTCTAACTAAAGTTATATAATGGAACGTTTTATTACTTAAATTTTTTTCAAGTAACAAAGATATTAATCATTCAAAGAATTTTTTGGGTTTTCTATATCAGGGTTACTTTGCTCTCCTTTAAGAAATTGTATTTTTTTGATATTTGGATGCTCAGATATTATTTAAATTTGCTCACACTTTGTCCTGTCTGGTCATCGAGGTGTCAGGATATAGAATAATATGAATTAGTTATTGCTCGATGAAGATTCATGTCAGATGCAGAAAGAACTTTTAATATTTTAATGATTGGTGGTAGCACAATTGCCATCTCAATGCTTTTAAATGAATTGAGTTTTAAAAATAAATGAATCCGATGGTTTCTTAATCTTAATCCGATATAACTTGAACCCGAAATTTTTATTTCAAAAGAGCTTCTTTAGCGCTATTAAAATAAATTATGAAATGGAAGGATTTGTTTAGCTATCTAATACTCCCAATTTTGCAACTTCCGAATACCGTTTGCTTTGATCGATACAAAATAATCTGGTTAGAATAGGATTCACATCTAACGAAATAGAAAACGCTTTACATCTTTCGGCTCAACATACAAATCTCTTATTTTTTATATGTATACGTTGGAAAGTTGTTACGGACTCGGATTTGGTAACCGTTGTTCTACATAATGATAGTGTTTTTTTTTTTCTTATGCAATTCTCACAGTCGTAACGGCTCATGGTGTATGTGGCTTCCGGTATTTGGTCAGATGCTTCCCATTCGGACTTAAATGGAATTTCGGCCTGACTTTCAGTACTTTTTTTGCTAAAATATGTTTTTGCTGTTGTTTACTAAAACTGTTTTTAATTAAAGCAGACCGATATTGTTTAACAGTGCCAGTCATAGTCACCGCTTTTATGAAAGTCGACGTCGACACAAGTCAACAGTAACGAAACAATAATTGTACGAGTTTATTCTGACAATCCCAAAACGCGCAAAATTTGCAAAAGTATGCTCAAGGGAACTAAAATATTTTTCAGAAACTACGGCAGATCGCTAACAAACGCACGTGTTTCAGAAATAAAACTTGCGTTTTGCGATTGTAAATCGTACGATTGTCAGAACATCGCCGGTAATTTCTTAGTCTTTATTTACAATAATTTATTTTTACTATTGACGGTCACTTGGTATTTTCCAAGAGGCTTTTTTATGTCAACGGCGAGAAGAATTGACTCTGTTTTAGACAACTGGAATGTTGCAACAACTCAAATAAAAGAAAAGGAAAAAAGGTAAATTAAAGAGAACTTATGGACACAAATTTTATTAATTAATTGTTTAGTATATTAATTGTTTAAATTTAATCTTTAAATAAGTCCTCCAAAAGTTTTCTAAACACCTGTTTTATAAATACAAAAAATACCGCAATAAAAAATGGCGCTTCCAAAGAAGCAGGTTTGTTATTGAGAAACGTAGAAGTTTCGCTTACCATATCGCTTACGGAAGACATGAATTTTATACACAGACTACAGAAAGCGCTTTATTCAACGCATATAAAAAATGGGGAAATGTAACGACCAGTTTACACACTTCATTTTTTGTTGCTACCGTTATTATTTAATATGCTCCCTTACAAACCTGCTTCGTAGAAAGGGAATGTCGTCTCTTTTCAAATGTTATATTTGTGTTAATTTGTTAATAATTTGGCACTTATTTTACTGCATCTCTGTATGTCTTATTACGTAGCGCGTAAGTGTGCGCTTACTTTTAAAATTTACTATAAGTGCTTTGAAAAATATGAAATGTTTTTATTGGGACATTAAAGACTTCGGTCAAATGCCCACTTTAAATTAACTTTCCAATCACCTCACCAAAGCCGTCATGAGAAACACTAAACTTTTTGTTTTCCAAAAATACTATTTAATAAAATTTATTTAAAAAAAAATCAATAACTAATCTACATCGACACAACATTCTTAGAAAATACCAAATAAAGGTCAAAGTAATGTGACAACAATTTAAAATTTACGTCGACAACTTCAACGAATTACAAAAAAGGGGTGTTGGGTTTGCCTTGTAACTAATAAAACGATACGAACCACTTGTGATACCAGAAGGAATTCGTTGGTAGTCGTTTTATGAATGCAACAATGCGTCTGAATATCTCTTGCATTAGGTATTTTTTACTACCAAGATCATACAATTTAACCTGGTTTTTGCATTTCTAGTAGACTTTTTTTAACTGTATATAAATTAAAGAGTAATCCCGTTGAGGTCCTTAAAGAAGAGTTTGACAAAACTACCACTACGTGCTTTTTAGCTCTTTTGATTTCACACCTACGTACAGTCATATCTTCAATAAAACCGTCCAGTATCGCTTGAGCTTTCGCACAATACGATTGTGTTATCGCCTGTTACTTGCATTCAATGTTACCATTTTAGTATAATTTCATAATTTTTTTTAAACACAGATAAAATGCTTAAAAATAGTGTAGTTAAGATACATTAAACACAAATTATTTAGTTTAAAAGAAATATTTTCCGCTCAGCACGCTTAATCATATATTTATAATTATATATATTAATATATGTATGTACATTAGGGGATAATAGACCATGAAAATCTATGATAAAAATTGGGGTCACTTTTTCGCGGGCGTTAAAAAAGTTCCCCCCCAAATCACTTTGAAGTTTAGTGTTTGTATTTTTTTTTGTTAATTAAAAATACAATATCTCTATTGTAAAAACAAAAAACATTCAGTTCTATTTTACTATTTCACAAATAAGCCTTATACCACCAATTATACTACATCCAAACAGTTAAAATTATGTTAAAATAACACGGAAACTCTTTTTTTGAACAAAATGGAAAAAACGGTTTGGGGGGGAGGTTTTTTATCCAAATTGATCTCAAAAAACTGTTTTCTTGATATATACATCAGTGGCCACCCCGTCGTGATAGGTATTTTTTTTGGTTATACCCCTAATGTACATATATATTAGAGATAAGTTGTTAAAGTTAAAATATCGTAAGGGGAAACGGAATGGTTTTAGCTTCCATTAAAATCAAAGTATATATAATTATAAAACTTTATTAGGCACAAATTGCATACCGTACAAGTATTCATTTGTATGAACCCCATTATTACGTTTAAGTACCAACAGTAATATTCATCCCACCTCTTGTCGCAATTATTTCATTGCACACTGTACTGTTTTTTCATTATTTAGTGTAAATATTAGATGGGGAACAATAATTATGTAATAATTTTTATTATCCAGTATATTCGACTACTTTTTTTTAATGTGGCAAAAGTGTTAATAAAAACAAAAACAACATTAGGAAAAACTACAATAACAATTAAATGTTGCATTAACTATTATTCAACCAACAACAAAAAATTCGTAAAATAAAATAAAAAGCGGAAAAATTTTAATAAAAAAATTGTCAAAGTTATGGGTTTCCAACATACAAATACAACATTTTTTTTTATTAAAACGCTTTACCAAGCCACATAATTACACATAGTACATACTGACACTTTGTACAAGTTTAAAGAAATATGCTCTTTTATAGACAAAAATGCCTCAAATGCAACCAATTTTAATCATTTAAACTTTTAAGTACAAGCCATCATCATTATAACCATTATTAAAATTAAATGTTTTCTTCTTTGCTTTGAGGCATTTGAAGACTTAAAAGGAAAATCCATAATTGTCAAAATATTTGTCATATTAAGAAAAATTTGTAGAGACAGAGTCATCACCGCAGACAGTGAGAGAGATAAACTGTATGATAATTTACTAATTGTAGAAAACCCCTTTGGGTTTGACAGTGATTTTAGATTTTGCCTGAAGTTTAAATTTGTTGGAAGAGAAAATTTTAAAGTTGGCTGAAAAAGTATAGCAAATACTAAGTAAAATTTTCTTCGGTTTTTCAAAATAGTTAAATAAGACATATTTTTATTAAACATTTTAAAAATTCCAAACATTTAACGTAAAAATTTCGCTATACGAGGTCAAATCTCAAGGGTTCTGAAAAGATTCAAATTTGAAAAGTGCTGTTGAAAATATCGAAATTTAAAAAAATGTTTAAAGTTTAATTTTTTCAGAAAATGTTTGACACCTATTTCTAAAATATATATCTTTAAAAGATAAAAAGAACAACATATTTTTGAGTACGTTATTTTTGGATTAAATTATTTTTAATAATCTAAGATCTCAACATCTCAATCTCAAATCTAAAAAAAAAGAATACAAATGCAAAAATTTCAAATGAAAGCAAAATTAGTAATAGATCAATTAAATTCAAAAAAGCCAATAAAAACCCTTATTTTTTTTTTGAGACTTAATCTGATTACCTCTCATATATGGGTGGTAAGAGGGAAATTAAAAACCTCGTACCGACAGCTGGCAGCGCCTGTTCCACAGTGGGCGGCTGCAACCAGCGTCTGTACTCTAAAATGCCGCTGAGCATACAGAGTGAAAACTTGAAACCTTTCAGAAGCCAACGGAAAACCACCACTGAAGTATTTATCCAGTGCAACAATGAATACAGGACAAAACCTACACTAAATTTCGGCAACTCGAGAGTGTTGGTATTCCCCGGAAATAGGGCAAAACGGAAACTCAACTTCAGTGCATTAAATGTTCGAAGCTTGCACGAAGTAGGTGAACTGGCTAATACCATATCCGAAATGGATAGACTTACGGATGTGAACACAAATTTAGTTATGTTGCTAGCAGCGCAGTTCATGTTAAAATGTACAAACATTTTTTATTTTATATTTTAACATGAGCGGCGTTGCCTAATTTCCTTGCTGGCAACTCAACTTCAGTTCAATCATCATCCGTAATCCACCCGGTTAACCGATATACTCGGTGTGTGTGAAACCTAGTGGCCAAAGGATCCGACTTGTCGGACATATGCAGGTTGTATGTGGACCCTGAGGAGTTGGAGACAATTTTTGTGCCACTGTCCCAGGTTGCAGAGCAGCAGGCAGAGGTGGCTGGGCAGTAGATTCCTGGGCGAATTAGGGGATGTCCCGGGTTGCGGATTTGAGAATCTGATAGGATTCGTAATGGGGATGGCCTGTCTGCTGACCGCACGTAGGGCGAATTTGGTTGGTTAGGATTTCTCTCGGGGCTGGTCCGAAACCTTCTTTTCCTTAAAAAAAATGCAGTCAAAGTAGAAACCCTGCCATTTCTTCCACTTCTTCATTTGTCACTGGCAAAAAAAAACTTTTGCTTTTACTTTTGATTCATTAAATGTAAACAGTCGCTGTCAATTCAACTGAAAAAGCGAAAAGTTGTACACAAATTTTCGGTTTTTGTTTCGACTGCAGTTTTTTAAACCCTGCTTTTAAACATATTTAAGCCCATTTTTAGATTTGAGATTTAACAGGGTTTAAAAAACTACAGTCGAAACCAAAAACAGTCGATAAATTTTCGCTTAAGTTGGTTTGATAGCGACTGTTTACATTTAATGAATCAGAAGTAAAAGTTTTTTTTGGCCAATGACAAATGAAGAAGGGAAGGAATGTCAGGTTTTCTACTTTGACTGCAGTTTATTAAACGTCAAATTCGTAAACAAATTCATCAGCAGTTATAAATGTATAAAACATGTACTGTCAGATTATGGGTCACCTGTTATTACCAGAATTTATCTTCTAATCGGCTGGATATTAGATCCGTCTTAAAAATCTAAGCGACATTGTTTAAAAACGAAGTGTCTGATTTTTGTCGTGAAATATAAATACGTTAAAAAAAATTAATTAATCCTATAGAGTAGAGTTTTAAAATAAAGGAAATTAAAAGGGAATTACATAAAAATATATATAAGTTATCAGCCATGTTCAGGAAACCGAATACATACGAGTGTAATTAGAATGAAAAGATTTAAAAAAATATCGTGTTTTAAAACATTATAAAAAAATCCTTTTATATAGTATGCATTCAATTCTTATCTTAGCCAGAACTTCTCTTAAAATCAGGAAAAACAGCGACGATTTAAAAAAAAATTGAACGGAGAATCTCTATCGATTTCAATCCCACTCGATTTTAAGAAATAATAAATTGGTTTTAATCGTTTTTCATAACTGGCTGTCACCTCTCTTTTTCTCTTTTTCGTTTTATTAATAAAATAAAAGTATGAGTTCAAATAGAGATGTTTGCTTTTTCCCATTGCATAAAATTATTTGAATTCTTCAAGTTATTCGAGTAATTCGAGCAATTTAAAACCTTTATTCGATTAATCGAGCAATTTTATCGATTTATTCCTTACTCGAACAAAACCAAAAGTCGAATAATTGGATACTCTAGTAAATATAGTCATAAAGCAAAGAGTGAGACAGAACCTTGACGATAGAAATAACGACTAACCGCTCAACATTAATATCAATCAAGTGTATGCCCCCACATCAGATAAACGCAATGAGGAGGTGGAGAAATTTTTTGATAAAATTCCGGGACTCCTGAGACTGACAAAACCGTACGTACGATATAAATATCATTCAAGACAACTTCAACGCAAAAGTAGGAAGAGACGCTATTAATGGAGACAACAGAGTTATTTAGTTTTGCCTGGAATTAAGGTGGAAAATTACGAATACCTTATTCTGCTTTCCAGCGAGAAGGCTCTTTACTTGGAAGTCTCTCCAGGATAGAATAGACATTGTTATAATATAGTAAAAAGACTTTATACTCAGTATTGTTAAATTCCGTGGAAGTATTCCGTATCGAATATTGAAGTATTACAAAGAATAAATAGAACCCGAAAACTCTTGAGTCACATTTTAACGAAAACCCCAAAATATCGAATATTGCAGAGAATACTTCAAGCCAACATTAAAGGACAATGCACCAAAGGTAGAAAAGAGATGTTCTGGATTCAAAATATTCGACAATTATAAGGAAACTTTTTTCTCCTGGGAAAAAAGGAACGAATAAAAGATTAGCAAGATTTTCCACCATTACACCAAATAGACGCAAAGAGTTGGCAGCCCCATTATCCTAGGACCTGCCACAGCAGACCAATCATCTACTAAGTACCTGTGGAACCACAACCGGTTAACGAAACTGATACAAGGCAAATTTAAAATACTGAATGAATCGATAATCCGAGACCGTAAAATCTTACATTGCACGACGCGAAAACAACTGCAGCGAATCTTGTAAGATGGAGATGCACTGTGAAAGCCACATGCTTCCAAACGGGGAAATGGAAAAAACACAAAAATACCGAAAACTCAAATACTCTTAACAGTGCACGTTGAAGATTGTTTTCATTGCTCTATATTTTCTTTTCAGTAAGTTTCCTGTTTTTTAAACCACTTTAAAGGACATAATTTCCCATTTGTTTTCTAATGCATTTAATCTAACGATCATATATACTCTGCCCTTATACTGAGCATTGAACCTTAGCCGATTTCTCCTTTAAGCGACCATTTAAAAATGATGAACGAACTAATTTTTTTTTAAATTTTTTAGAAAAGACAAAAAAGTGCCAACTTGCAACTTCCATACGAGTTACCAACAAACTCTTTAGATTCTAATGTTCATTAACCTCTCGCTATACTTTAAAGTTATTGCATATTTCAAGAAAGTTTTAAATATGGTGGTCAGTATTTAATAAAATTCACAGCATGGATAATTTAAGGTTGTTTGCACATATTTTAATAATGGACTTAAGGACGGACACACAAATACAATGAGTATGGCAGGAGAATATAAATGTTTGCTGCGATTTTTGTTATGTTGCTTTTGGTGTGTGGCATACATAAACTCAGGCTACATACAAATACTGACTGCATTTTGCTGCTGGTAAAGATATGGAAATTTTTATGGTTTTATACTATACGAGTACATATATTTTTTATTTTTTTTTTGTATGTATTGTCATCAACAAAAAATCATTTAACTTTCACTCATTGGTTGGAAACCTCTATTTAGAGCTTACAACTCTAATGCCATGTCTTAAGTAAGTGAACAAGCAAATTCGCGCTTAGGTGTCTGCAATATGTGTAAAGTTCTTTAAGCTGTTTGTGGTATGACTAGAAATGGTGGTACTTTGCAAGTATTTGATAAAGGCTTCTTTCCAATGGAGTATGAGTACTAACTGAAATAAGTTTAAATACAAAAAGTTCACTATGGACTAAGTGATTGTTTTGAAAAATAAAAACGGGTGTTATAAGAAGAGGTACAATTTCGTAATACTTAAGGTAACGTAAAGCTCTGTAGCGCGATTCACTAACTTTTATAACGATAATCGTATTGATAAAATAAATATAACGAAATTTTATCGAATATGGTATTCAGTAACATTTTTAACGATATTCGCTGTCGTTAAAAGTCAGCTGTTACTTTTAGCAATTTTTTGTCGATATTTTAGCGACAATAATTTAAGTTGTGTTTCTTTAATCGATAAAATGTATTTTATGTTTAAAATAACTTACATACATACAAAGATATATTCATATGTATATGTTTGAACAAAAACAAAATCTTAAATTTAAAATCTACAAAATAAGGAAATTAGGAACAAAAATAAAATTCTAAATGTAAAATTCATAAAAAAAAATATAAAACCACAAATTAACCCTTCGTATTACTCATGAGTCTGGCCAGACCTTTTTCAATGTATTTTGAATGAAAAAACATGTGTAACACGGGGGGTTAAGAACAATTTCATTTGTTTTTATTTTATTCTCTTTTGTGCTTTTCGTTTTTTTTTAACATTTTGTAGACAGAGATGTTACAAAAAAACAGCTGTTAACAATCGTTAAAAATAAGTTACAGAATCACACTATCGTTACTGCAAGCGAATATTTATGTCGACAAATTTAACGATTGTCGGATCGTTAAAAGTTAGTGAATCGCACCACTGGTGTAGCTTATTCTGAAAGCGTAATATTCGACACAACATTTTCAAAGTTGCTGATCCATGTTTAGGAAAAAAAACTACACAATAACCAATATTGGTAAAGACCTCAGTAACAACGTATTACCTTTGTTATGTTCTCTACTGAACATTTGTTAACCATACACTTTTGAATATTAAACTTTTTTACTCGGTTTTGCTGATATAAGTAAAAATGGATATATTCATACCTAAGCAACAGAACACAAACGATTTGCTTTAATAGCACAATTTCTAGAAGCATAAAAGTTCAGTCTGGTGTACCTCAGGGAAGTGGCCCAAGGTATTTATTTTTAAATTGTTTATTAGTGACCTACCTGAGGTGATTCATACATCCAATATTCTGATTTATTTAGACGACGTGAAAGTTGTTCTTAGCTATCGTCAAATATCTGAGCAACAACTTATTTAAAACGACTTAAATTCTTTTTACACGTGGTGCAATATAAATCTTATGCAACTTAATCTAAAAAAATGTAAATACATGCGTATCAGTAGGAGTCGGTGGATAATTTATCGCACATAGCTTAACAATGACAGCTAATAAAAGCAGAGGTATGATCGGTTTTGTAAATATGTTACGAAAAGTCTATTCTATACTTCCCTTGTAAGGCTTGTATTGGAGTATGGATCTGTAATATAATAAATATTCCAACCAAATTGAATCAGTCCAAAAACAGTTTCTTTATTGTTGTCTGCGTGGGTTGAGCTTTAACCAATGGAATGCCATCTTATTCTGCAAGACTTGCCCTCATCAAGCTGCCAACCTTAAAGAACCGTACAACTGTGCTGAACATCTCGTTTATTTTCAACATAATCGTTGGCGTCGTATGCTCTGGATGCCTAATCAACAATATAACACTAAGGCCCTAATTTTGTAAAACACAAAGCACACCAAAGTATTATATTGAAAGCAAAACCAAATTCGTAAATATTTTGTAATTTTGTTGTTGCTTTGTATAGAAATTTATTTACCGTTTTAAAATGTTCAACGCCACAAGCAATGAGGTTTATGAAATTTTAAAAACCAATGGGAATTTATGGTAGAGGCAACAACAAAATTACAAAATATTTATGAATTTGTTTTTGCTTTCAATGTAATTCTTTGTCGTTGCGTTGTCTTTTACAAAATTAGGGCCTAAAAGTATCCCCAACGCCCATCACGTCATTTGGTTCCATTACCAGTTCAATTTTTAAGAGATAATTATGCTAGTAATGACCCGTTAAGAAGGATGTGTATTGAGTTCAACAAGTTTTATAAATTTATTGACTATTCTTCTAGTCCCACTGATATTAAAACTAAATTATTAATCTTTTTAGACACATAATTTTTGTAATTTTTTGTTTTACATTTGTATATATTTTGTAAAATTTGTTTGTATTTAATTTAGAAGTCTGTAAGGATTATATTGCAAAGACACATAAATAATTAATACAAATAACTAAACCGTCCTAAAAAACGTTTAAAAGATTGCCGAATAAAAATTTGAGAATCAGTGTAGAAAAATGTAACTTTGAAAAAACACCCTTTAAAATTTATATTTTTTGCACTGCACCGTGTGAAGTCTTGTTATATGTATTATAATTTTATAAAGCCGTCTTTAGATTAGGCAATTCACAAAGTGTTCTATTATGTCATATTGCTTGTATTTAATATAATTAAATAAATGTCACATACATGAAATTATAGCAAATACATCCAATATGACACAATATAACACTTTGTGAATTGCCTAGATGTTTCGAAAAAAAATCAAGTGTTTTTAGAAAAAATATGTTCCGGGCAAAAAATATTTTAATCGGCAGATTTTTTGCCATCAACCTTCCGTGGCCTTAACTCCGGGAAAATAAGAATAAGTTTACTAACCTCCATGTGTGCGGAAACCAAAAACTCCAGAGTTTATTTTAGTACAAGGATATCCGTCTCTTTGACTTAACTCCTTGTTTAGGAGTCGCAACTATCTAGTCTTTAATGGAAAAGCAGTTTCTGTCAAATGGCAAAGCTCAATAGAGATCTGGAAACAGGATGCCCATTAACCAAAATGACATGCAAAAGTAATTTCCCAAATTTGAATAAATTTTGATTTCAGGAAATACCACCTTGTGCACAAAGATGGATTTTAATGACCCACTACCTTTTGGATATCCACCAATTTCAGCCTTCAGAAATGTTGCAGGTATAAGCTGTAACGAGTGTGCAACGAACGATTAAGCACCGGAGATTCTTAGCTTTTATCCAACAATCAGTACACAAAAATAAAATTTATAACACAATTAATATTATACTGAAACTCTTACGCTCTTGCTGCATCACCCGGTTTACAAAGTGTTATTTTTTTTTTCTGCGGGAAACCTATAAAAGAAATTATTGCCCCAGTGTAGAAGACTGCAGCAAAAAATGTGTTGCTAATTTTTTTTTTACTCACAACTACTTGAAACACGTTACTGCCCCCTACTGAACTAAAAAGTTAAACTTGTGTTGCCACAAAATTTATGTAGTTTTTTTTCTCAATAGATTGTCTTAAATACTAAGTACTCGTTCGTGTGTGAGTTTGATGTTGCATATTTTTAGTAAATTTACTTTTGAGATTTTTATTATCAAAACCTTACATTAAACTATGATGTTTTGCCGTTTAACTTTTAAACAAAAAATATGTCTAACCGACACTTCACGTACAACAACTATTTGCAATTTTTGCTGTTGCCAACACTTTTTTCCCGCCATTCAATTTAATAAAATCTTTTGTTTTAGCTTCTTTTGTTTCAGTTTGTCTTTTAGTTTAGTTTAGGTTTTGGTTTGTTTTTTGTAGCTGCTGCTGGAATTGTTTCCCTACCTGTAAGTAAATTTCAAATTTACATGATTATATTCAGTTCAGTTTTGTTTCTTAAGCAAATTATCTGAGTTTTTTGTTGCCATTTTTAATCTTTTTATTACATTCATTGTAGGTATCTTTAGTTTGTTTTAACATGATCTGTGACATGATTTTGTTTGCTTTCTTACAATTTCATTGTTTTAGGTGGAGTTTTTACAAAAATTAATTATTTTCAAATATTTGAATGAAGGAATGAGGCTAATGATTTTTTTTTTATTTAAATTTTTTAGTAAAAAGTGTGAAAAGATAACTGCCGCATTAAAGTGATTGCAATTTGTGTGGTTTTTTCTATTAATTTTATAAGTAAATTTTTGTTAAATAAAATACAATTTAGGTAAGATTAGATAATGTGTAAAGTATGTAGGTATATTAATAAAAAAAAAAAACATTAATTTTAATAAATAATATGCTAAAGCAATTAATCGAGCCTGGATTTCATATTAATGTACAAATAAATGTGTTAAAATAAGAATCTTTGATTGATTTAATGTTACTTTTTAATTGATTTAACGTACAAAAATGTTAATGTTGGCAAATTATGCTCGCGTTGAAAATCTAGATTAGATAAAAATGACTGGCTCTTAATGAAAAATTCACTTTTGTCAAATGGTTTGTCCCTGTCTTACAAGTCCTATTAATCGACTGGACAGTCTTCTGTAGGTGTACGTAAGCGGCTTAAGAAATATGTATCCACACAAGCTCAAAAGTGGCCGACATCGAATAGGTCGCAGTCTTATATTGTGGGAACCAGTTGCTTCCACAGCGATATGCCCAGGGCTGGTAAATAGTAAGTACCCTTAAGGAATGTTAAATTTATGGTTTATGATTTGGAAGATTGAAAAGAGATGGGTCCTTACCCCGATTTTTTCCATTAACCTAGGGCACAGATCGGCCTAGGTAGTCAACTGATGCTACAATTCCAATGTAGTTTGCATTGCTCTGGATTTTAAGAAATTTCATGGTAAATTTTATGTACTTGCAATCTGTGCCTTGGTGTCCGTATAAATTGTTTTTGGTATAACTTTGAAATAAATTTGTAATTGTAAATATTCAGCACATCTGATTGTCTTTAAATTAAAGAGTGAAGTTCTATCAAGTCAAATATAAACTTGCAGTTGCACCCTCTGATCAAAAGGATCCATAGGACAATGTTTTATGTCTGCTTAAAGATCTTGTTTTTTCATCCACAGCGATACAACGTATGTGCTTGCTTGTTTCATAACATTTGGAATCCCTTCGCCATATTTCGTTAAGCTTTATCTATAATTTTTGTAGCATTTTACTACACCAAAAATAGTTGGCTTAATTGGACAAATTATGAAATCAGAAATAGCAGTTTATACCGAGACAAAATGTCTTTTTGAATTCATGTCGCAACAGAGGTCAGTGGCAATTACGGGTTAAATATTACAAGAGCTTAATTATATGGTTTCTTTGCATTGATGATAAAATTGTCAGTCTGTAAGCGTTTTAAAGTCTAGTAGCTTAGCGGAATGCAAAAGGCTAAAGTGATGTCTATAGAACAGTAATGGTCAACATACATACAATAAGAAATGTTAACACATGTTGATTGAATCTCCACAACAAATTTAACGATACAAAAACCATAAGCATTTTGTTTTTTGCAATTTAAAGCCCAACTATCATATGCATAAGCTGGCTTAAGCTAATATCAAAAATTTTAAAAACAACTCCCAAAAGCATTAAAAAAAAACAAAAATAAAATCAAAAATATGTTTTTCCGTACGGAAAGTGCGATCTCTTGCTGAAGCCATAAAATTAACCAACAAGTTTTCTTAAGTTCAATATCGCTCGTCACATATGAATCACATGTATTCGCTCCATTGCTTAAGCCAACTTAAGCATATTATAGGTGCACACGTGACAAAAAATTTAGAACCTGTCCACCACTCCTACAGAATTTAAATCGAATTCTGCTCGAATCTAAAGTTGCCGAATAAAATCATTTCTCTCTTTATCTCAAAAGTAAGACGTCAAATTCAATATAAAAACATTTTCTCCGGACAAAAATATTGTTCCGAACGAATAGAGTTACAGAATATTGTTTTCGAAGAATTTTATTCGATGCAACCCATACCTACAATTGCGTTTTTGACTCCCAAGAAAACCTTTGATAACAATTGCTTATGTTTACGGATGAAAATGTCAAAGAGAAGCAACTAGAATTTAGGCTCTCAAAACCCATAATGCTGTAGTCAAAAAAGTTAATTCTAAAATTGTGTTGGTAAAAAATGTAAAATTTGTTAGATGTTGGTAAATTTAAACTATCTTCTCTCAATAGTGGTTTCCCATTATAAATATAATTTAATGGAAAATTTTCTATTCTAAAAACATTTTATGTAATTTCATTCAACACACTGCGTTTCAATGCAGTCATTCTTTTCAAATTACCTCAACATGAACAACTTTTCATACCTCTATCGTTCCATTTACACACAAGCATATCTGAATCTCTGACAAAATGTTGTACTGGAAACAAACCGAAAACACCAAAATTGGCATTTTATGTCACAGGTGACATTTGCATAAAAAAAACTTGTATTCATGCATTTTACATGTTTAATCAGGCATATAAAACAATGAATGAATGAACGATTGTTATTGCAATGATACTTTTTTTGGGGAGGGCTTAAACTAAATGTATTGTTTGGTATTGATGTCAATTTGTCACGATGAAAAACTAAAACCATTAACGAAAAACACCACACACATAGTAAGACATGTACATACATATGTATATATACATACATATGTACAAATGTACATTATCTGCATTACATCGAATATTTATAGAACTTAAATAGAGACCACCCCTCTCTAAATTTGAAGATGTATGAAGTGTTTTTGAAGATTATGAAAATATGATTTATTTATAAGATGTGCAAGGTAGTTAGTTGAATTGCTATTTTAAGCACAAACAAATTTGACATTTAACTCTCAATGTAAATTTAAATGAATTATTAATATATTTTTAAACCATTCAACTCAGAAGGAAAAGTTCGTTTTTATTTAAGTTTGCCATTCCGTTTGGTATTTCTACAATATGAATTTTAGACCCTATGAAGTATTTATTATTGAGCCGTGTGAGTAAAGAAGTTGATAGAACGATTTTTGTCCGTCCGTCCGTTAGTTTGTCTGTCCGTGTGTATGTGAAAATGGGGTTTTCGAACACCGCAGATGTGATGTGTGTGTTGCTGGTGATATATTTATATCACTTAGAATCCGGAATAATTTGCTATTAAATCAAAACTAGATCGGTCCGCAAATGGCTGAGATATGAGCAAAAACAATATATGCCTGTAATGTTTACCCATAAATATCAAATGAGCCTTTACTTTTTAATCTTCTATCTATGAACTTAATTTCTTCTTTTCCCCTGATATAAACTTAGTAGAATACTAGTAGTAAAAATAAACAAAATCCGTTCATAAATAACCTAGTTAGAGACAAATAATAGTTTTATTACCATACCATATAAGCAAGACGGACGAATTTGGATATATTAAATATTAAATTCCTTGTTTCACCTGGCTGCCATACAATTGTATTGTAATTTTGGTACGATTTTTAATTTAAAAATATAACGTATTCAAAATAATTTTGGGGGAAACTTCATCCAAAGATTTTAGAAAAACTAAAGATATCAAACAAATAAAACTGTTAAGCGAATAAGAATTATAAGCAACAGCTTTACTTGTAACAATATTAAAGCTTTAACAAAAACAACAACAATAAACAGTGGGTTTATCTTTTCTTACATTCCCCACTGCAATTTATTGTAGTGTAGGTTAGTTAGTTAGTTAGTTCGACCTCGTAAGTTTGACACCGATCACTTTAAGGTGGGCCTAAGACCAATATTTTAAGGTGTTACACACATCAGTGTGGGAATAAATATTAAATACTATTCAATGTATGAAAAATATAATAATTTTGTTTTTTTTTTAATAAAAAGTATTAAAAATACTTAAGTATAGTTACTTTTAAGATTTTATAGTGGCAACAATTTTTTTAATTTGATAAAAAAAAATTTTGTTTTTTAAAAAATTAGAATTAAAAAAAAAATTATTTAAGTTATTGAAACATTTATATTTCTTATTTCTTAAAAGGGTTTGTTTTGAATAATTTTACTTTTGTCAGTCACAATTTATTTTACTAATACACCGTCCAACACTCAATATTAGACACGAGCCGGATGACATAAGTCTGAAACTAGAGATTAAATGGAGCAAAACTGCGTTCACAGTTATTTATTTTCTGATCCTGTTTCCTTTTAAAAGGTCTTCAAAATTTCAAAGGACTACATTTTTAAAAAAATGTTTTAAAATACTTCTGCTCATCCTACTATGCCAAACTTGGTGTCAAATGATCAAGAAGAGTTGTAAAATATTTTGCATTATTTTGTTATTATTCTTTTAGGATTAGAAGATGTCAAAAATGTCCTTTCAAATTTGTATCCTTTAATGTCCTTTTAGATTTCCAATAATTTTTTTAAAAACAAATAGTGCGTTGAAGGACCTAATATTGAATACCACATGCCAAAATTTCAACCTACTAGCTTTACTACTTAAGTGTAAATTAATACTTTAAATTTGCATTATTTTATTTTTTATATTTTATTTTAAAATTTCATTCGAAAAAAAAATAGCTAGTACTTAGATTATTTGGTACCTAACATATTTTTTCGTGGGTTCTGAAATAGTTGCCACTTTATAAAAAAAAAATTCAACTAGAATTGTTTAAATAAATAAACCTTTTTTGTATATAAATAAAATTTTTTTTAATATTTTAATTTGAACTTTATATATATGAAGGCTAGTACTCTGTTCGTATTTGCCAAGTATGTTGTTTTGTTTTGATTTTCGTGCGAAAGAAGTGATAATCATATTATTTCGTACGAAAAAGAAATGTTGCAAGAAACTTGTTGCCGTTGAAAAATAATGTTTACGTGTTTTTCGCAAAAAGAACAGAGTGCTGGTTTGGTTTGGCTTTTATTCCACAAAAAAAAAATCACCTGCTTAAAATTTTAAAATATTTATTAAAACTTAAGTAAAAAAGCTAGGAGGATGAAATTTTGGTATGTAGTATAAAATATTTGGGTCTTTAACACACAATTTTTTTAAAAGGAATTTATTGGCAATCTTAAAGGATATTAAAGGATAAATATTTTAAAGGACATTTTTGACAACTTTTGATCCTGACAGGATAAAATAAAAATAATACAAAATATTTTACAGCTCTTCTTGTTCTTTTGACATCAAATTTGGCATTGTTGGATCCGCGGAAGTATTTTAAAATATTTTTTGAAAAGTGTTCTTCTTTGAAAGTTTGAAGTCCTTTAAAAAGGATCACGAAATGAAAAACTGAAAACGTTGTTTTTCTCCATTTAATGTATAGTTTCACAATTTTATCATCCGGTTCGTGTCTCACAATTTTTTTCTTTTTTTGTCGGACGGTGATACATATTTTTTTAAACACTTTACCGCTTTTATTTCAGCTTTTTAAAATAGTTTGATTCTTGAACTTTCGATAAAAACACAAATTAAAGTTATTACGAAAGTGCAGAGGAAGATTATTGAAGTTTAAAAACACTCTCGAAACCGACTTCCTTTTGCATGTAGTGCCAGTCACGTTTACATTTTACTGAATAAATATTATTTCAAAATATCAGTGGTTGCCATTTTTTTTGCTATCGGATAATTGTTGAAACTGCTACATGGCCATGCTTAAATTGATACTAAAAAAAATATTACTAGTTGTAATTTAAGACAAAACAAAACTTAAGTTGTGTCAAATGTAGGGTCAAACACATATGGAATTGCCCTACTGCTTTTTATTTCCACATGTAATTTTTTTTTTAATATTTTTTAAACATTTCAAAACCACAAGTATTTTAACATTTTCAATAAAACATTAGTAAATATTTATTTTAAATCAAATCTAGCACTACTAGGCTTAATTTTTACACTTTTGTTTTACTTTCACTTCGTCACTAACAAAATAGCTTTCGAACAATTTCCTAACGCGTTTTGCATAGCTGACGCTTATTTTCGTAAAACGAAGTTTGAGTTTCGAAAGGGATTTTTATTGTTCGTAATAGAGAGTTGCCGTTTCCAAAGGTATTTTTCGAAATTTCGAAACTAATGGTACGAAAATCGTAAAACACAGTACAAATTGTTCAAACACGTTTATTATTTCTTCTGATTCGAAATGGGTGGTAGCCCCCCTGAACTTTTATATTTCGTAAATTTGCAAATCCCAAGAACTGATAAATTAATTCTTCAAATAAAGTGACTTAAGTTAAAGATTATAAATAAAAAAGTTTTTTGAAAGTTAAAAACTGGCAAAAACTTAAAAATTGGAGTTTTAAAATTTTTTAGCGCATTATGAAAGTTCGTTTGCCAGGGTCAGCTTATCGTTAGATCTATCGGGCTCAAACACAAGTCAAACTTCTTGTTTCCTTGTTTTTTATACAGTGGTCCCTTTAAAAAAATATTATACAAACCAACAAGACCAACGTTCACTAATATAACAAATAAAGTTTCCTAATACTGCTCTTTCATAAAGAAAAGTTATCTCATAACTTGTGTTTACTTGTGCTCGTATTTTCTAGTTGTCAAAAATTGTCATGTCCTTACAATTTGTTTGAAGCATCTCTAAATAGTAGGGCGTCAACGCTTAGCAATTGGAAAATCCGATTATATCAGCGCGTTTAATAATGAAGTTGGCAGCTATTGTTAATAAATAATAGCATTTTGGTTTTCTTTTTGTCAATTTAGCTGTTTTATCTCCATTTTTTATATTCATTATTCGTGGTAAAACGTTGACGCTCTTGTTTAGATAAGGCATATCAGCGCAAAAGCTTAATTAAAGAAAACGTTCCTCCTTTCGCTCTTGGTAAGGTACGACTGTAACCCTCTTAATGCCATTAGTTAGTATAATATTTTTCTTATCTGCTCTATGTCAACCTTCAATTAAGTTGCACCTCATTCGTGGCTTCAGAAAAATATCGTAAAATTATAGCTGCTTTAGTTATACTTAAGTTTGTGCAAACGTTATGATTTAATTATTTCCTTTTACTGTCTTTACCACCATGATTGCTAACAACCATATACATTTTCACTGTAACTATTCATACGTATAATATAAAACAATACATTGACGGTAGGTGATTTTAAGAGCGGTCATGTATTTATTTGGATTTAGGAAATAATATTAAAAAATCTTAAGGTGGTTTACAATATTTTTAAAAGGAAGTTAAACGTAACTCTGAGCAAAAATTAGCGCTTCTAAATAATTTGACAATTTTTATATGTATTATTAAAAACGAATAATGAAAATTTGCTTTTTATGTCAAAAAGCCGCTATCAAATTTAATTTCTATTATGGTAATAGTATTTTTTCTTAAGAACCAAATTTAATTTTACTCTTTGAAATTTTTATTTCTCTAATACGTTCTTTTTTTTTGCTGCACAATATGAATAAAAAAGTTGAAGGAAAAAGTTAATTTGCTTGTAAATGACAAGCATATGAAATGGGATTTTAATGACCTCTTAATAAAGAAACACAACATGAGAGAGAATGCATGCTGGTATTACTGGTACATTCTGACGAGCAAATAAGACAAATAATTAAAGTAGAATACTGCAGACAGTTAATGCCAAAAATATTAAGGACACATAGACACTTTTAGGTCATAGCAAATGTTTATACAAGAAGTATTTTAGGGCAATTAAAAAAAATGTATATGTAATAAAAAAAAACAACTAAGAAATTATATTCGATCAAGCCCGACCATATGATACCCTAAACAACAGTATTTTTAGACAACTTTTCGAGAGTATACAAAACTAGAGACCCATAGCTGATAATGGACCCGCCAACACAAAACTATGTTATGGGGTTAAAATTCATATAAAAGTTAATTGTGCCAAATATTATTTAAATATCTACATCTTAACGAGATTTTGTCGTCTTTTTTAGTATTTTTTGGGTGGCGGCTTATATGCAACCTATGATCAATCCTGGACCTACCAGCACATAACCATAGTCAAAAATAAAATCTACTTTTTCTTAAGTATACTTTAGGGCAATGGTGTTCACGATTTAAGTTTAAAGTATACATTATTTTGTTACATTGTATGTCAATGCCAACATCTTTTAGGAAGTTATGGCATTAAAAGATATTTTCGGGAGTGGTATTTTTTGGGAACACTGATCAAATGTGGACAGATTATAATAAAATTTGGTAGGATAATTTAGATTGCCAAAATGTACGACTGGACCAAATTTAATCTAAGTAGCAACAGAAAAAGATTATTTATGGGAATAAGGACCCTATTCCGGAAAAAAGTTTACATGGGGGCTTTGTGATATTATGGACCGATTGTTACCATTTTCAAAACGCTTGGTTCTTATATCAATTTAAGCGCTCACTCCAAGTTTCTTTAATCATATCTAAAATTGCCGCCTGTGCTTTGCGCACAATGGCCGGTCAGACGAACGGACGACATCATTAGATCGTCTCAGAAAGTGATTGTAGGTCGATCGGTATACTTACTCAAGGGTCTTGGACCAATATTAATTGGTTTTACGTATATCAGCATAACACATAACACCCTCTCCGTTATTGTGGTGTGGGAAAAATTACAATTAAAACATATGTAAGTATTTTATTGAGCATGTGCGAATTTGGTAAAATTTGAACTTTGCCGGAAAAATACTAGATTGCATAAGATAAGCCAAATTTATCGTTTTTTGAAAGAAACATTTTGTTTCCAGGGCTCTAAGAATTCAAAATGGTTCTCATTTTTTTGACCACAAACTGTAATTGCTCCATTCTGCAATATGTTTAGTTACGTTCTTATTCTTTATTTTTTTTTCTCAAGAAATTGCAAAGATATTATAAACATACCCAAACACACCCATAACAGAGTAAAAAAACTAAATTGCAAGTCCAAATAGATTAATTTTTTTTACTCGTAAATGAAGAAAACAATCAAGACTGTCTTCAGTCATGCACCACAAATGTTTCATGTCTTTTAATATTACATAACCCTAAACAATTAACCTCACAGAGCTTTGATTATGAAATACTTTTTTCTAAATAACAGCGACCAACTACAACATTTGTATCGTTAGATAAAATGCAAAAAGGCGTAACTAACAAAAATATAATTTTACAGTAGAAGCAAATAACTCTGAATAGTGAAAACTATAAACATGTCGGAAAAACATGCATTGATAAGTTGTCAATGAAATTTTTCAAGGAACCCCATTTCATTATATTTTGTTATAAAAAAATGTGTAATTACGTCGCTTAGCATATATCAAATTAACACACTTGTAGTTACGTCCCTTTGTTTTTTCTGAATAAAATCTTCATTTTTGATCACAGAAGGGTAAAATTTTGTCAAGACATGTAGTTAATTGGCATTCATTATAATCAATCCAAATCTCGTTTTTGAATTTGTTTTTAGATACGTCTTTTTGCATTTTAGCTAACGATATGCAACTTCGGAATTTTTTAAAATAATTTTAAATAGTTGTTGATGGTGTGGTTGTTTTAGGCTTAATTGTTTAGAACCGAATTGTAAAAAAGTGGCATAAATTATTTTTAAATTCAAAAGCAAATTTCTGTATTGTAAATTTATATTTTGACATTAACGAAAGTGAGTAAGTATGTGCCAAATGTTATTAGTTTAGTGTTTAATTATGTTGTTTTAGAAATTTATCTGTATTTTGGTTTACGTAAAGCTCAGTTAGCTTTAGAAACATGTTTGAACGTAAAGTTTGGGATAAAGCGAAAACATTAAAGCTTAGAAACAATCAATTAAAACAGATGAACTAAAAATAAAATCACAAAAACTATTCTTCATACATAGGTATATAAATGATGGTTAAAATACAGAACTATTGAACTCTTAAGGCCCAAATACACTTGTCAAATGCTTGTCCAGCAGGTGAATTTACTCGTTTACATGTGCTGGACGTTATAATCGCCACCATATCTAAATTTTTTGAATTTTCCATCCAGCATCGACGGTGTGACATACAAACACATTTTCACTAATACTACCACAATGCTTGATGATTATTTTTGATCAGTGTATTTGGGCCTTTAAAGAGAAAGAAAGACATAAAAAAAGTAAAACAGAAAAGCTTGAGCATAATACTCTCATCTATACACACCAGTGTTACCGTTATGCGACTAAAGTCGCATTTGTACCCCTTTTTGACTGCCGTGCCACTTTTTTGGCCCCTTTGTTTTAAATCCCCTTTTGTATCATTTTGTAGTTTTTTGTGCTCCATTTGCCCCTTTTTGAACCAAATTTTTTTATACTGTCAATCAATGAATCCGAGCTCAATTTGAAGAGAAAATAGCATCTAATTTGGAAAAAATTAAAATAATTTAGGAAGGGCTATCTATTAACAATAAAATTTACCTCAAATTTCTAGTATATGTATTAAATATTATGAATAAATTAAACCTTAATTTTCAAAACGAATCATCACAAATTATATATTTAGTTTCATCCACGAAAGATATTGTATTAGAAATTTTTAAAAATTTTTTAAAAAAAAGAGTATGTTATGCAAACAAATATAGAACAAATTGATTTTGTTGATGTTCTGCATATAAAAGAAACTCTTAATATATATATCGGCAACGAAGCCGAGCTAGAAATATGTACTAACAACATCTTAAGTAGTGACATTGTAGAAATTAAAAACAACATTTTACTTTTTTACCAAAAGCTGTGCAATGAAATTTTATCAAGAATTAATATTAGCGATAAGAGGCTGAGTTCATTAAAGGTTTTAGATCCAGTATTTATTAAGTCAGCTGAAGACATAAATTACTTTGAAATTGTTACCGTTTTTATTGATATAATTACTAACCCAGATGATTTTGTAAAAGAGTTCAAACTTTTAGAAACCAGATCAAACGATAAAAGCTATGAAGCAATTTTTAAAATATCTAAGCCTGAAACATTTTGGTACGAAATTGGCAATTTAAAAAACTGTTTGGGTGACAATTTATATCCAAACTTGTATAAATTTGCTTTGTATGTTTTTACTTTACCACATAGTTAGCATATTTAAAAAATAAAGTGACAAATAGACTGAAAGTAGATACCTGTCAGTCTATGTTATCCGCTTTAAATTTGTATCAAAATGACTTGGAAGATTGGATTCCAAGTGATGAATTGATTAATAAATATAGATTTACGTTTTCAAAAAAAATAGATATTTAATAGTTGAAGTAACAACATAACACTGCAATTTATAAAAAAATGGATCTGTACCTGACATCAACTATCTTCCTATCAATACTTTTATATGCTTTTTCCTCGAGGTTTTTTCGTAACTTATTTTTTTTGGTAAAAAAGTAAAATAATCCAAGTGCCAAATATTTATGTACATATACTTACATATATACATATCTCTATCTATTTAAATGTAAAGTTTTTTTGTATCAAATCATATTATGAACTATTTATTGTTTTCGTAAGTATTGTTATTACACTATTTTAAGCTCGTTTTATTTACAAGTAATTAGTAACTGTTTTTGTATAAATAATTGAAATAAAAATTTTATGCAACAGTTCATTATCGTTTACTTGCAAACAAGACATGTATTTTCACGATATATATGTATATATATATGTTTGTTTTTCCCAAACAATTTGTATTATATACCTATAATGTATTTTTTTATAAATATGAAGTTTAGTTTTTGTTATGTTTAGTTTTCGATGAAAATAATTTAATAAATACATACGTTTTTTTTTAAATTTTCCCCTTTTTTTCTCAGAATTCCCCTTTTTGTGACACTTTTTTTTTGAAAATCCCCTTTTTGTGCCCCTTTTTGAAAATTTTGAACGGTAACACTGATACACACACAGCAGGCGAATTATTTGTTGCTGTATGCGAGTGTAGTCGTTTAAATAATATTTTTACCTTAACTTTCGTTTACTACTAATTTTGGAAAATGGACCGACCTGAGAATTCAATTTGTACCCAGTTATGGTAAAATTTTATGCATATTACAAAGGTTCCTAATTGATGGTCTAACATGGGTTAAGTAATTTTTTTAAATTTCAATGACCACTAACAAAAGTAGGGGTTACGCTTGCTTGGTCAAATATTTAATAAGTGTGGCGGCAACTTTAGTATGCGTACGCCACATAGAGCACAAGAGTAAACATCACAAATACTCGCAGACTGCACGGGGTAACTTTGAAATACTGTATTGAATGTTTTTGAAAAAAAAACAGGTTGGAGTGTATTTCCTTGAATTCTTGTACCCTCACAACTCTAGTTCAATTGTGTGACGACCCAGCAAGCAATATGAGTCCTAAAAGAGTCTTTTAGGACTCCTTTTTATGAGCAAAACGCTCAGAAAAAAGCTCCTAAAACCCTCAGATATGAGCGTGTTTTCCTATCAAAAAATGTTGTACTGAATATGAGCGTTTTAGGACTCCTAAATTTAACGATTTGTATGGAAAATTGTGAGCCTTTTTGCTCACAAATCAATCATAAAAACCTCTTAAAAGAGTCATAAAAGAAGGATTTCGGAGCTAAAAAAGAGTGATATAGGAGTGTTTCTTTTTCTTGAAATTAGGGTATTCATTTTATTTGTAAATTTAAGCTTGTTAGCTTTACTCTCGAGAGTAACGCATAGCATTTGTCAATGTATTTTTGATTTTTAAATCCATTTATGCTGGCCTTTACTACCAACTAACCTACCTTTAATGTTAAAAATGCTCTAACTGATCATAGTTAATTTAAGTATCTGGAATTATATTGAAAAATATGATCGTTTAGCTATGAATTTTACGCACGTGATTTGATTATAAAAAACATAAAAGTGTTAATGCTTTTTTGAAAATTTTTTTTATTTTCTTTTAAGTCTGGGTTCACACTATGAAAGTTTTCTTTTTTAGAAAGTCTGAGCTTATAGGTGAGAGGGAAGGACAACATGCTATTATTCTCTCCCCTCTCATCAATGAACTCAGACTTTCTGAAAGAAAACTTTCATAGTGTGAACCCAGTCTAAAAACGTTTCTTGTTAATGATTTCATGTTTTTTTTTTGTCATAATATTTTTTAAATTCTAAACGATGTACGTTAGCTTTTGCAAGGGCGTCGAAATGACCATTTTAGTTATAAGAAATCCTATTAGAAATTATTGATTTTAGATTTCTTTTTATGTTTTAGTTAAATTTCAAGGTAGTTTTTGATGTTTAATATTTATTTTAAAATAGTTTTTTTTCTTTTGTATATTACGAACTACTAGAACGCACATGACGGCACAAGATTATGTAAATTTTACTGCCTACAAACATGAAGATTATAGTTTATGATTAATTAATTAAAGAATGAATGGTTGAACGCGTCGCAGCGTTAACGAAATCTTTGATGTCATATTATTTTAAATATGTTTTTATTTATATGCAGATACCTACTCGGCGTTTGAAAGATGCTAACATGGATAAAAAGAAAGATTTTAATAAGTCTGTGTAAAGCAAAAAACCACATCAACCCAAACATTTACTATTTATTTGCATATTGCCGCATTCTTTATGCACTTTTTTCTCTTTTTTTTTTGTTTACTCCTCGCATGTATCGAAAGAATTAATGAATTGTTTATTTTGTATGTGGCTGGTTCGCTTTTGTTGTTGTTGTTGCTGCTTTATTTTTGTTTGGTTTAATTAAATTACATTGGCATTTGTTATTGTTGATGTTGTTTTGTTTTGCTGTTGTTGTTGTGATGGTTTTTGTTGTTGTTTTTAATTTCTTGTTACATGTCTTCCGCATTTGAAGATATTTAATGATTTCTTTTCTTTCTTACTCCGCCAATTCTTCAAATAAAATTCCATCTTTAATCTCTCTCATTGCATGCACCTCAAAATATGAATGTGCACAAAATGAAAAGTATGTTTATTCATTCAGTCGTCTGAATAAAAAATTTGCGGTCAACTAATGATAGAATTTATTGAAATGAAAAAATTGGTTACGGTAAAAAAAAATTAATTAATATTTTACCATATTTACGCATACTCTTGTACCTACATACATAGTTGAAGTTTACATTGAGATAAATAGTGGTGAGGGAAAAATAGGCACGACTTAGAAATAATTTTGTGAAACAAGTTGATTATTAGTTCCCGATATGGGAGCTCAACTATGAATATTCCCAAGAAAATACTTTTCCCTAAAAAATAAATCCTACAATTATAAATTTTGTTGACTTTCTGTAGTCATTTTTTAAAACCGCTTATAGACAAAAATTTTACTTTTAATTTATTTTGTATTGACGTTAAAAAGTTAAAAAGGGGCTTCATAAAACAAGCCTCGCAAGTTTGCTCATTTGCACAAATAACAAATCTAAGCGATTTATGAAATCCCTTATTAGTTAGATTAAATTGATTGTATACATATCGCACATTAAATCATAAAAAGGCACAACTTAAAATTTATCAAAAAATTTTAAGTTGTGCTTACTTATGATTAAGTGTGCGATATTTATGTAACTTAAACATCAGCATACAAATTAAGAGGAAAATAAATTTAACTGGATAGTTTTTAAATATGTGCTAAGCACAGTTTCCACCGATACTTTGAACATTTTATTGCTTAGAATCTTAAGAGTAAAAATAATAAAAATGGATTAGTAAAATATTCACCTCCTAATGCAAAAAAAGTTAAAGTTCACATTAGTAAGCCAACACATAAAGCCCATTAAATTTTTCTGGGCTTAATGTGAGATGTTACTTATGTGAACTTTTACTTTTTTGCATAAGTGGATTAATAATTTAATGGATAAAGCTGTACACATAGCTGCCAGATAGAATTGCTTGAAAATCATCTATTGAAATTATAGAAAATGGTATGTTTTTTACACTAACGGAAAATTTCACCAAGTTCAGGTAAAACTAAAACTTTTACTTTATTTTCCAGTTTACTATATGTTTTTGAGAGCTGTAACTGATAGTAAGTTATAACTGAACTTGTTGAATAAAAATGTCACTTTAATTACCCCTGTCAAAAGGCCCAAAAATCGTCTAAATATATTTATTCCCTCAAAACTGCAGGGCACTTTTCATAAGTCATATTTGTTGTTTGACATAAATATGAATGTACTTACATACCCTGCAAATAATATTGGACCACCCGATCCATTTTGATTAAATGGACTACTCCATGTACTGGTCCGATGTAATGCAAGCATGGACCACGTCATTTTTAAAAAGTGTTTTTAGTGAGACAACATGCCTTCGTTTTTAATGACACGTTTTCGTTTTTTAACGAAGTTAAAACTAATCCTCTTGTGTATACAATGGAGCAGTTTTAAGACTTCTCCTTTGTAATCCAAAGCTGGGTTTTATGGTCCTGCCCTAGGACATCGTAATGTTAAATATACCATGTTTTTCCATACGTTTGGGCTACTTTTGGACTAGTTCTAGTCCCTTGTGGGATACATTTTACACGCGTGTTGGGACAAGTCCTATTATTTGCAGGGTACATACATACCAATTTGAACATACGAGTAGTACGCTTAAATGATTAATAGTTTATCATCTTATATTTATTCATATGTATAAAAAAGAAAATTTACATAATGAGTAGAAAATTACAAAGGCAATTAACAAGTAAATATTTATTAATGCAAAATTTGCATACAAAGTAAATTAACACACAAAATGCAAGAGACATCTGTATTGAATTAAGTGCGTAAATATAAAAATAATTACTGTTTATTAATTATGAAACACATTTATGTATTTTCTACAAAAATTAATAAACAAAATTAGAATTAATCATGCATTGACCATGTGAATAATGGGATAAAAAATAAAATATTGTTATTGTTTTAAGTGTACATAAATTAAACGAACACAATCTTCCTTCAAAATCGAGGAAACAAAGTTTATCTATTTAATTTTAAAATTTACGTATAAGAGGCCTTTTCTAACATTATTTTGTCTTCGTTTGTTTTACTTTCAGTTTGGACTTCGCCAATTAGATCTCTCCCTATTATCCCAACTGTGGGCCCTTAATGATTCCATCCAAGAATTTCGCACCATGATACAGGAACAAGATCAGGAAGACGATGAGACCTATTCAGCACACTCACGTTCTCCCTCACCCTATGACTCTGTATCGTCCGATGCCGAAGATGAAATTTTAAATTATAAAACTAAAAATCGTATGGAATTACAAAATGGCAATGTTATTACTACCCAACCAAAATTAACCCCTAAATCTTACGCAACCGACAACGAGCTAACAAATCAAACAACGACAACAACATCAGCAGCATCATCACCATCATCATCAGCCGCACCCTTAACAGCTGCAGCACTAGGAGACCACCAGCAAAGGTCACTTTTGATAAAGCCACCATTGCCGAAACCTTTGGATGTTAAACCAGTGCCACGCATGCGCAGTGCACCGCCTCCACCACCAACACATCGCAAAAGTCAAACAGCACCGTCACGACCCACATGATGTTACCTCAGTGACTTCTTTGCCGAAGTCAAGACGGTCATGTGCAAAGTAATTGTGGGCGATGCTAAAAAGATCGATTCATCAAATAAATTCAAAAAGAATTCAGAACAGCAAAAATACAATAACAATACGGTTACTAATGAAAACAATCAGCAGGTGTTACAAAAAAATTTAACCATAGAGGACCATCATCCCTAATATTATAGTAGTGAACGTAAAGAAGCAATATTTTATATTTATAAAAATAATTAACCTAATTAAATTTAAAAAAATATTAAAAATTTTGCCAAAAGTGAGGAAAAAGGGTGAAAATGCATTATTGATTAAATAATTTAAGTTTAAATTAATATGAGTTTAAAATCTTTTGTAAATGTTATTTAATGACCTATTTAACACATATAGAATAGAAAAATATGATTCGATATGATCACAATTAATTACACGTTGTTCTGAGGAAATTTTTTTAAATTTTTTATATTAATTTTCATTATTCAATAGAATGCGAAATATGACAAATACACCATTAATGTTGTTATTTGACGCAAAGAAGCACATTCAAAAATATTTAAATAAGTTAAATTAACCATGTCATTATCGCAACTTGTGATTGGATACGAATATTTCATTGCCACCACGATTTTATGTTTGGATTACTCACAACCATGTTTATATTTAGAGCATTTTACTTAACAAAATATGTTTTGATATAAAAAAACACTCGGGATAAATCAAGTTTTTTATGACTACTTTAATTACGAGTAATGCTCAAAAATTCAAGTACGAATAACTTTAAAACGTACTCAAAACAATCCCGGAATTTTTTGAAATAAGTATAAAATTCTTAAATTAAGTAAAAAAAAGATTACACTTTTGGTTGTGTTTAACCCTCCGGCGTTCGCATGTTCTGATTTTCAATTCACATTGGAAAAGGTCTGACCAGACTCATGTGTATCACGAAGGGTAAAAAAGTAAATTTGAACTTTTAATTCTCATTTATTTTATATTTTTGGCTAAATATGTACAAAAGCTTTCTAAAGTAAAAACCATATCGGGCATGATGTTCATTCTGTAAGTTGTAATACGAGTAAATAAATCAGTCATGAAAATTTTTTCTTTCTAATTCGGGATTAAATTAATTTTATAATTCATATTATGAGTGAATCAGCTCTTCAGATAAGGACCACGACCATGTAAATGTTTGCTCTTAAATCATATATGTACTTAGAGCAATCCTCTGAATTTAAAAAAAAAATCATTTATATATATGACTAGATATGTTTTTGTTTCGATCTTTTACTTAATTTAATTAATATATTTGGTTTAAACATTTTAATATTTGCAAAAATTATAAGTAAATCATTTAGTAAATTTAGTCAAATATATAAATGATTTCTTTTTAATTCAGAGGCTTGTATATGATTTAAGAGCAAACATGGTCGTGGTCCTTATCTAAAGGCCTGATTCACTCATGATATGAGTTTCTTTAATTATAACTTTAAAGCTGTTTAAACTTTTGCAAATTTTTCTAAAAATTATTATTCTTTTTTTTTTTTTTTTTTTTTTGATGATCATATCGAAAAATATTTTTTCTTTGGGTGAATAGATCCACATTATTTAGAAAACTAGATTAAAATTCGTTTATGTGTTTGTTAGTACGTGTGTTCGTATGAGTGTGTGTTGAATAATTTTTTTTTATTTTATTATTAATTTGTTAATTGATTGTTAAGATTTTTATGTTTAAGTTATTATTGTTCTCTCGAATACGTTTGATTTTAACACTGGGGTCCTGGCTAAAGGGTGTCTACATTATTATTTTAATTTTTAACAAAACAAAAACAAAAACAAAATATTTTTCTACAATATGTATTTAATTTTTTCCATTTACATAATTTGTACATTTTTATTTTTTTTTATTCATTCTAAGGAGTGCTTTTTTAAAAATCCAATATAAATTATCAACAAAACACTAAATAATAAATGAAATAAATATAAAAATTTAATGAAAGAAAAAAAAACGCTTACGCTGTTCATTATGTTATTTGATCATAAATATTTTCATTTAAAAGTACAACAGAAAAACTTTTTTTTTTTATTCATGTACCATACAATTGTAATTTTATACTTGAATATACTTTGTAGTTTTTAACGGCTGGATTGAATCCAAAATACTTTTCAATTGATTTAATTAACAACAATTGGTACGATATAATAATATTCTATTGTGTAAATATACTTCTACATATAAAAACAGTAAGAAAAGGAAATATTTTAAATAAAAAAAAAAAACAAATTTAAATGCTTAATAAAAAAATTTAAAAAAGAACTCAACTTGTATTATTAATTAGTTCATTGCTGGAAAAAAACACAACAAGGTAAGTACTTGTACAAGTAGGCCTTTTGAAATTGCAGACGGGGTCATTATTGTTAAGGTTAAATACAGGGTGGCTTAATCTGTCAGTGGTATTGGAAGTTATTCAAACGTTTTTTTTTGCAAAAATACTTGATATTGTCATTGGATAATTAATTTATGTAATTGCTTAATACCGTGTTCAGATATACCTTTTTTATTGAGTCAATATTCGGTTAATTGACATAATTATCTTTCTGTTCACATATACACAATTTAGCTTACTCAATTTATATTACTACTACATACAACATTTAACGTAAACAAAAATTTACATGCATAAGAAAAATGTAAACAAGTTTTGACATCTTTAAGGAATAAACATCTGGCTTTTGCGACGACCCAATGGATGGGCATTTGTTATGTTGTAATTTCAGTTTCCAAATGTCAAAACACTGTTTAGTAAGTTGTGTTTTGCTTAATAAACACACTTGTTACAGTGTCGCATTTTAATTTTACTCAATATTTATAACAATTTCGTATTAATTGAGCAATAACTAAATTGCAATTTTATATGGATAATTGAGTTCAATAATGTCGTTTATTGCGTAAAACTCAATTAAGGTGCATATCTGAACACGGTATAACAATGGATTTGATTAATGTCCATATGGTTGAGATTTAAAAGGGGCAGCAATTAATAAATGAATAAAATTGGTATATTAAAACCAGAGCCCGGAAGTTATATACATTAACGAAATTTAAGTAGTTTGTGTGAGAATCAGTGTTGCCAAATAACTTCTGTATTTATACTAAAGTCTTATGATGATTATTCTAAATGAAAGAAAGGTTTACTTCATGTTTGTATGGAATTTTATAAAAAAAATATTTGTAAAACTTCATGGAAATTTTTAAATTTCTAAAGAAATTGGGAAATAGCCCTCTTCCGCAGGCAGCATCAAAATGATATAAAATCGATCAATTTGTGAAACATCATACAATGCAATAATAATTTTTTTTAAATTGTTGTTTTAATTCATTACACGCAAAATATCCACTATTTTTTTTTTCATTGAAGGTCAGATTTGTGATGAAGTTATGATGCCAAATTTTGAATTCCTAAGCTTTTGTCATATTTTAAACAAAGAAACGTTTTTCGCTGAACACGAATATGAAATTCATTTACTTTCCTAATGATCTATAAAATTTGTTAGTTTAGAATAAATTAAGAAAGTAATAAGCCATTGAGTGGATAAATCCACAAAATTGCTTTTACTTAGTTTAAAATAGGGATATAACGAACACCGATACCGATATATTTTGTGCAATAAAAACACTCTTTATTAAATGTGTTCTTACATTCCGAAATATTTATTATTATGTACACTTTCATGCATATAAGAGCAATCTTATTTAGTGTGTTTTAACCTTTTTAAATTAATTTGCAATAACTTATTTTTGTCATCTTTTTGTAACAATATATTTTTATAAAAGTTTTAAGTATAAAAAAACACATTATTTTTTAGGTTATAATTGGCCAAATTATAAGGGATTACTTTTGGGACATCGCGAACAAAAATAAGTACTTCTTCTAGTAGAAACTCGGCTCGTCAAGTTCTCATTATTTTTCTGCTTATTTTGTAAGCAAAGATTTTGCTGAATACTAAACATGTCTCTGCATTGCGAAAGTGTTAAAAATACGGTCACCCATGCAGGTAATACAACTTCTGATAAGTCTTAAAGAACTGGCCTTTTAAGAGTTTGTAAAAAAATTATTAGAGAATCCGAGGAGGATGAGCCTCTTACCATCTGCCAAAGGAAATGTCGAAAGAAACCTTAGATCTTCTAAAATTTCTAGAGACGCAGATCTATTGAAGGAAATGGCGGAGAAATTCTTAAGTTTGTGAAACATCTTTGAAACCATTTTTAACTGCAAGTCTGGTCCATCATAAATCTCCGAAAAAGGTGAGAATTCTTTGTTTATAAATGTCAATCCTAAATATTAATAATGTATTACTAACGTTGTTATTTGTGGAAAAAAAATTTATTTTTTGTAAATTTTATCATGAATTAAAATTTATATCTTTGCTTTTTAAACCTTATTCAATTTTTAATATTATTAATCTCTGTAATTTGGTATAACAATTCATGTTCTGATTGACATCAATTATTGTTGTTGTGGCGTTTGGTTGTATACAGAAAATACATTGTATGGCCAACATCATGGCGAACATGGTTAGTCCGACATATGTTTAGACAACGATGGCAGCACGAGTGGAATTCAAGTTGATGGATGGTGGAGACGGGTAGTTAGGTGAACTGTTAATTTTAATTTTGATATTTTTTTAGTATGCTTGAGTTCATCAAATTTAATTTTCATATTTTTTTTTTTTACGAAGGAATGAAATTTTACAACTTGGTATTTTTTTAAAATTTATTGAAAATTTTCTTGGCTGAGCTGGGGCTCGAACCTGGGTTGAATTTACATGTTTCAAGAATCCCCACATTATTTCATGAGAATTCTTTGAGTTCTAACCTCTGCACCACTGCGGTGCCTGCCAGTCAAACATCATTCTTTAACCAATGATACTGGTGGTTCGAAATTTGCTGTAATATCATTTTCAATTTCTTCACATGTTGCTTCCTTCCTTCTGTCCAGCTCAGCCCCAGCCATTTAAATTATCAATAAATTTTAATAAAATTCCAAGTTATAAAAATTCCTTCAGAAAAAAAAAATTAATGAAAATTAAATTTCATGATCTCAGGCCTAACTAAAAAATAAAAAAGTACTCTACATGAGTTTTGTTAATTTTAACTTAAATTAAAATTCAATATGAGTATGGGTATCGATATAGGCGATCTAGGGAGATAGATTATTCGATTTTTTTCAAAAACCGGTTCTCGAATATTCCGAATAGCTGTGGTCAAGCATTTTGAAAATAGCCGGTTAACCGGTTTTAATTCGAATACATAAAAATACAAAAATCAAATTGTTTCTTGCTATAAAAAGTTAGTTCGAATAAAAACAAAACCATTCACGAAGGTAAGGAATCATCAAAATACATGGATATGACTTAAGGTATGTCCAGATCTAACAAATATTGGACGAAAAAACCCAAAAAAAGCGTGACCAGTTAGTTGATCAAACTTATGTGCTGTTTTTACAACACAAGTTACTGAACGTGTAGTAAAATTTATATGGAAAACACTCAAAAAACTGAGTGTAGTAAAATTTATATGAAAAACATTAAAAAACTGTACTCATTCATTCAATTAGAAAAAGACTTAAATTACGGGTACAATTATAAAAAAGTAAGAAAAACGTATATAAATTACACATTACTAAAATAACCGGGTTGTTTTACCAAAATAACCGGTTTATTCGATATTCGAAATATGGACATCTTAAAATATTAAACTTCGGCAAAACCAAAATAATACACTGATAGAAAAATTTATCATCATATTGATGTTGCCCTAACATCAGAATTGTGTCATCAATGTTACTAAAAATGGCATCAATGATGCAAAAAGTAACATCAATCTCATGATTAACGTCTTCGTACATTTTTATCATTTTTTACTTGTCATCTATTTTATGACTATAGTGACATCATTTCGATACCACATTTTGTATATTATTAACATTATTTTCATGATTACAATGTATTATACGAAGCAAAAATTCCTCTTGTCTAATTTTTTAAATTATTTAGTTAAATACATCAAATTTTCAAAGTAGAATGATTACGAAAACGATATGGGGCATGGTGCTGGTGTCTTTTTGTTGAGTATTCTGCTGTAAACAAAGGTCGCAATTCAACAAACGTGAAACGAATAATTTTTTTACACTTTGACTTTCCAATGACTTTAACTTAATGACAAACTGTCCTTAAATTGATGCTAATGTATCCTTTCTCCGATGTTACTGCGTCTTCGCACTGAGGACATGTTCTTCATTTCTGTGATGCCCATGTGTCATCCCATTGATAACATGATTTATTTTGACCCTGATGTCACTTTGGCCATTTTATGTTAAGGTTGACATCACAATGATGAAAAGTGCCATTGGGTCAAAAAGGAAGACACTTGTCATAGCGTTATGACGCCTTTTCTATCAGTGTAGGGTAAAACCGGTCGAATACTAACCGTTCGATCTTCCTAGTTTAAAAAATAAACATTTTGTTTTGAATTGAAACCAGTATTTGAAAATAAACACTAAATATCCCTCCTTAGTGGTCGGTTCGGTAGATTTGTGGAAAACACAAACGCTAATAGTGTTTGGGTAGAAAATCAATAAAAAAAATAACGTTTCCCTGCTAGTCATCTTTCAAACACAAAAATAATACTGTTTTTTATTAAACTCAACAAAATATGAGAACATTTACCCCCCTTTACACATGCAAGTGCAACTACAAAAATCTCAATACACCCACACTTTTTCACCAACATTCACAATACATATTTTTTTGCTTTCAGCCAATCTGCTGTTTCCTCGATTTTTCGCTGATAATACGTATACACTACTTGCAAGATATTACTTGTATGTGGAAACAAAGGGTTAATTCCGTAAGGTTTATTGTAAAATCCATAAAGTTCATTGTGCTCGGTTCGGCTCATAAATGTTCGTCCCTTTTGGCTGGTAAAAAAACCAAAATTTTTTTACAAAAACAAAATACACATACAAAAAAAAAACAAAAAGCCAGCAAAATAATTTTACACAAACAAGTAGGTAAAAAAGGTAGATTCAATATTCTCTAGGAATTTGAAATATGTTGGACCACGCTCGCCCCTAAGGACCAAACTTACTAAAAAACATCCAAGTTTTTTTAAATTTTAAAATTATTTCACTCTGGCAACTACATATGTTTAAAATGATTTATTGAAATTTAGGCCCCTATTACGGTTCACAACACAACTCAGTTGAATTATAATTAAGACAACTGGTTGTGATCAGTTGTAATTTTTGTTATGTTTTTGTTCACCGCAATATAGCAAAGTTGTAAACCATAATACAAAAATTAAGAAATTATCGAAATAGGGGTATTAAATGAGTTACCAACAGTTTTTATAATAAAGAAAACCGAAGCATACGTTAAGGCTTATATATATATATCAAGTTTTTTTCATTAAATTATTTAGATTTTTAATAATAACAGTGACCATCCGTTAACTTTAAAATTTAAAAACGCACCAAAATCTATGGGTTTTAATCCAAATTTTGATATTTTAATTAGGCTTAAATTATCAAATTTAATTTTCATTAAATTATTTTGATGAAGAAAGAAATGAAAAGAACATGAAATAAATTATTTATTTTAATTAATATTTATTGTAAAATAAATCTTCTTTTTATAAGAAGTACATTTTAAGATTTAAAATAAAACCTATTTCTAAGGCCCGTTTTCACAACTTACCGATAGCTTAAAGTAGACTTTAAATGGCCTTATAAAAAGTGTTCCATTATTAAAACTTTACTTTAATCTAAAGTGCGCGATAAAGAAAATTAAGATTGATCCAAACTGGTAGGTTAAAGCAATGTTGTAATAATGGAAGCCTTTTTATGCGGCCGATAGCATCCTACCTTTAGTTATCGGTAAGTTGTGAAAACGGGCCTAAAAGGTTTTAAACAAATAAATAAAGGCAAAAATAAATAACTCAAACATATTTATAACTATCAATATTGGTAATGAATAAAACAATAGCAACAATAATACCTTTATATATTAGGGTGCTAATTGGAATCGAGAAAATGAAATTATAAATCTAATAATTATAGGAGACCTCAAGATAAGAATCGGTGGAGTCAAGCCAGATATGGTTGACTTGTACCAACAATGTTTCCCGGCGGGCACAGAAGAACGGCGTTCTATGGACAAAATAGTCAATTCGAACGGACGAACCCTTTTATAGTTTTCTACTTATTACAACTTATGTCAACAACCGAATGCTTTAAAAAAAGTATAATTTTTCGTATTCATAAGAAGGGATGTATAAATGAACCAGCAAATTATAGGGGTATATCGTTCATGAGCTCTATTGTAAAAATATTTATGGGAATCCCTAACGATAGACTTACAGCATGGATCGACAATAGAAAGATCATGACTGAATACCAAGCAGGATTTCGATGGAAATACTCTTCAGCAGACAACATAAACAATTTAACCTTAATTTTTAATATTAAACTGGATGCAGGAAATAAAGTACATGCTTTTTTCTTAGATTTTAAGGCAGCTTTCGACAAAGTTCCCAAAAAAACTATGATTAACAAATTGTACACAATGGGGTCATGCTATAAATTCGTTAAAATTATAGAGGAATATATGAGCACGCCCAATCGAGATAAGTTTTTTGAATACTTTGATACAACATCTGACGTCAAACAGGGCTGTTTATTATCACCAATTTTATTTTCTCTCTATACAAACAATTTACATGAATATTTAGATGCTGTACTTCAGAATCCGAATATTACTATAGGCAGACGATATTGTTATTTGGCCGATGATAAGAAAACGGTGGAATATTGATACGGAAGCTCTCAAAATATTTTGATCTGTGAAATTTAGAAGTGAACATACAAAAACTAAGGAGGTTGGTTTTTAGTAATGGGAGAAGACTCAAAGCGCAGGAAAGGTGGCTCTTTAAAGAAAAATAAAAAAATATAGTATCAGAATACAACTATCTTAGAGTCATCCTTGCTCCTAAAATGTAACTTTTTAAACGTTTACAAAAAAAAACGCAATAAATGTAACATGCCAAACTTTCTTAGAAAAAATATATTTTGGGAACAAAAACCTTACCGATTAAGCTTAGCACACAATGGACAGATATAACTACTACAGAACGAGAATTGAACTTTCAAAACAACTTGCTAGTGCAGAATCTTAAATCTGACAACCTTCAAATAAAATACCAAGAGGTATGCGAAGCGACATACGTATATATCGACAAACTGTCTGTTACTGAATATCAACATAAATTTATTAGACCGATAAACTGCCTGTTAACGATTTTTGGTTTCTCAATATATCGGCAAAAAACATTGTTTTCAGTTGGCAGCACTTTTTAAAAATACATGTAAAAATTGGGAGTCAGCTGATTGAATTTATCTGTACGGCAAATCAAAGGAAAATAAATAATTGGCAAGTGAGTGCTGCTTAGCTTTGCGACAGAATAGAAGAAATGAGAAAACGGTAATTAGATTATAGAGTGGGAGCCATATATTTTAAAAGGTTCAACCAAAATGATATAACATGGATAACCAAGCATATTGTCATCTAATATATCTAAATGGTAGTTAGTTTACAGCATATGAACGAGATATTCTTTGTACTTTGTGTAACCTCAGGGAAACGGAAACATTACAACACTTTGTAACCACTTTCCGAAAGAAGTATTTTGCAACAGTTGTATTGTAAGAAGATGAAATCAAAAGAATTCTAAATTGGCGGCTGCAGTCAGATTGGAAAAACTCAGTTAGTTATTAAAAATCTTCTCTTAATTGCCGGAAACTTATTAAACAAGGAACAAGGTTTTTGTCGATTAAGAACTGAATGTTGTTTTTAAGGTTATTTTGGACGCTGAATTCAACTGAACTCGGTTTTTTTCTATCAGTTTGACTTTTCGAGTTGTTCCAATATTAAGACAATTCCACTACATTTATTGCAATAACTTGAAAACGGTGCACCATATTCCCCAGCTAGCATTTTGTATCATAATCTGATCATTTAGGAATCAGCTTCAAGGGCAAAATACCCGTATATGAGCTCATTTATCAATCATAAATGATACTCTCGTTGTGAGAAAATGGTACCCTACCGATGAATCACCTGAAAGAATCATTTGTGATACAATATTCTGATTCCTTTTTGATAATTTTAATGTTAGTTTTTCTAATCATTATTGAATCGTTTTTGTCTCATTTTTCAATCGCAAATTGCATAGTTTTTGATATTATTTGAAATCATTTTTTAATCACTTTCCTAATTGCTTAGGAATCCTTTTTTGATCACCTTGCAATCGTATTCTGTTTGCTTGCGAGCCTCTCGCAGCAAACATTTTCTATCATAATCGAATCATTTATGAATCAGCTTTAGGAGCAAAATACCCGTATATGAGCTCATTTTTCAATCTGAAATGATACTCCCGTTGTGAGATTGTACCCAAGAGATTGTACCCAACCGCCGAATCATAATTATAATTTATTTTGAGTTTAATAAAGTTTTTTATTAAAACGATTTCCCTAAGTCGTTTTATAAACAATTATAATAAAGTAAAAACAGTTAACAACAGAGTAAAATTAAAATTGGAAAATAAATAATTAAAAAGTAAACAGTAAAACCATGAATAATAACTACAATATTAATAACAATTAAGAATAAAGTAAAATAAAAGTTTAATGAAGAAAAATTTTATAAATAATTAAAATTTTCTATATGAATTTGACGAAACGAATGAAAAGAAATTCAAATTTTTAAAAATTTTAAATTCAAAAAATGTTTAATCATTTTTTAAACATATAAATGAATCATATATGAATCTTTTTTCAAACGCTTAAGTGATAAATCAGATTTTAATCATCAAAACTGATCTGAAAAGAATCATTTGAGTGATTTTATCAAAAACTAATCAGCCAAATGCTAGCTGGGTCGTTAAAAAAAAACAAAATTCGCTAACAATATTATATTTAGGCCGTGTTTACATTGTTTTTAAATTTGCCCAGTTATTTCAGAGATATCGTTGAAGTTTTAAAAAAAGAACAATTAAAATAAATGTTAAAAATTCATAAAATCTTAAATTTCGGCTAAAATCACATTTCCATACGAAAATACCTTTTTTAATATGTGTGCTGCTGTTCTATTAATAAAAGTTTTTTGCTTAACTTAAAAATTAGGTAGCTACTTTCACTTAACTGTGAATAAACGCGAAACGCGTTCAGCGGTTTTTTTGATCCATGTCTCATTGTGTTCATAGGTTATGTGACTTTACGTGAAAGTAATAAGACTTTGATTTTTTATGTTTTGTTTTTTCATGATTTTTAAAAATAATAAATTTTAATTTTTTGGATTTTTTTTTACGTAAGCAACCATCACTCAATAATTTTTTTGTGATTTGCAAAATTCTGATTGTTTTTTCAAAGCTAACAATTACATCTTTTAAAAAAAGAATTCTGAAAATCGCTTCATGAAGTGTAAAGTTTTGATTTTTGGAACTTTTAATTTTTGATAAAAAGTCAAAAAGTCGATTATGTAGTACCTATAACTTAAAAATGCGAGCTGATAAAGAAAAACGGAGATTTAATTTGAAATCAGCGACGTCAAATTAATAAAAAATTGTATCAAATTTGCAATCAACGCACAAAAACTTAAATTTTGTTCTACTGTATTATAAATGAATTTGAATAATATTTTATTAAGTAAATTTTCTTTTTCTTTTAATGTATCCAGAGATTTTCAAAATCGTATTCACTATCAAGTTAAGCTATTGTGTGTGTATTATGCATGTGAAATTGCATAAGAAAAAATACACAAATTCCCTCTTGTTGCAATACTTAGGCCACCTTATCAAGGTAATACACCATACTGTATCAAGAAAATTTATTAATATGCCTTAACGCTCTAAAGGTTTGGTTAGGTTCCATGGGCAGCCATCGAGAGACAGCTCACTTGGGTCCTTCAATGGCCCCTTTGTGATACCCAGCGCCAATGCCCATCTTTTAAAGCAGTTACTCAGATGGTGTCACTGCAAAGTCCAACCAACTCGTTTTCCTAGTGAAGAGAATAAACGATTTAAGTTGTTTCCCAGATAGATCCTCCAAGCAGGCAAACACCGGTTTCCCCTCTTGTAATTTAGTATAAACGAAAAGAAAAGTTTCTCTTAAAAAAGGGGATGCTCGATTTAGATTTTAGAGCCATGGGTTCTTTGGAAAACCTTCTTACAATTCGTCGTAGATTATGATTTTGACAACTGCTTGTTGAATTTTTTTTAAAGCATACAAATTGACGGACTCTAATGTACATTGTCTGTTATTCGACCTTTATTATAAAAATTTAATAAATTTTACTCTATTTTTTTTTATAAAAAAAACTCTATTCACCAATATTTCGTCACGCTTTTGTGTAACTTCTTCTGAGATTTAAAGTTTCTAAGAACGAGATTATTAGTTTCCAAGAAAGTTAAAAGCATAATTTTTAAATAATACTAACTGAATATTATGTTAATTTATTGTTAGGTATTTATTTGAAAATACCTATGACGTTCTAAGATCATTAATATTCCTTTTTGATTACCGACAAATCTATTCTATATACTTTTCTTTAACTTAGATGGTTTTTTTGCTTAAAATCCAAAACTTTTAACAAAAATTTAGGTTTTAATGTAGGCTCAACTTTCAAAATTAACTCGTGGTTGACTCATCACGGCAAGGCCAATGAACACATACTTATAAATATGATCTACATATTTGAATAACATCAAATTTTTGTGTTCTGTATTTTGTTTTTCGATTCTTTTAGGCGCCATCCAGACTGAAATGCTGACTTGATTGAAATGAATCATATCTTTTTTGAAAACAACTAAATTACGCGTTGAATAGTGATTTTGATCAAATAAAAAATGGCTGAGTTTTAATGTATCAAATCAAAGATTTTATGAAAATTTCATCGTTTTTTTTTTTTACCAATTTTGTCATTTCAGAAGATGGTTTTACCACAGTTATTAACAAAATCCAGAGTTTTATAAACTTATTTCAAAAATTTTATGCCAAAAATGGAGAGAAATCGGATAAAAACCAAAAATTCTATAATAGAAAAACAATAAATGGTGAAAACTATGCAAACATTAAAAGTCACTATATTTTTGAAACTAGAGCTGCTTGAAGAAAACTAATGATGCCTTCGTAATAAACAATCTTAATTGAACCAATGGATAATTTGGCGCACATTGTTAAAAAAGAAGAGAAATATGCCCATAATTTCACAGGGAGGTAACTTAAATGAGACATTTTCAATTCATACGTTGTGGGCCCTCTGTAGCCGAGGCCACGCAATGAACGGCTAAACGGCTGAGCGGCGAGTTAGAGCGGCACGTGGCTTACTACTGAACGTCATTTCTGAGCGGCTAGTTGCTAAACTGCAATTGTAAACAGTGGCTTGCTTAATGTTATTACGCCAAAGTCGTATTCATAAGAATTTAATGCATTTATTAAAAAAAAAAGAAAAATGCGGCCGTATTTCGCCGATAACTCTTCGAATGTTGATTTCCAGGTGTTCAATTGATTGTGGTTTATCGGCGTAGACAAGTGACTAACATAACCCCAAAGAAAATAATCCAATGGGGCTTAAATGGGGTCAGTGTATACCAACAAGCTTAAAACTTAAGGCCACCATTATCTATGAAAACGTAAAGACGTAAGACACTGGATCCAAATCTCTTTTTTCGCGGATCAATTCATATATCCTTAACTGCAATAGTAAGGCACACTTATTTTTATGCCTTTAACTCTTAGAACAAGCTGCATGTTCCAATATTGGAGATATTGTAGTGGGGGAGAGGAATACCACCATGCAAAACAATTATTAATTTTTAAATAAACGTGTTTTTTATTTTATGCACGCTTCTGCTTAATTACTGGTAATAGAATGATTTTGAATACGAATTTTTTTTTTGTCAAACCTTAGAAAGTTATTTCGTGAGTGCGCTTAAATGTAATTTTTAAATCATGCACGCCATTTTTAAATGATTATAATATAAAACTATATCCACGATAACGCTTGACCAGGGTTACCGTTGAGGATTTTGAAAAAGTCGCACAAAAAGTCGTTTTGAAAACAAAGAGTCGCACAAAAAAGTCGTTTTTTCAAATTAACGTCTCACACTTTTTTTAACATTTTAATTACTTTACCAATACCAACCCGGGTGAAAATCTCGGTTTTATTTCTTTAAGAACTCTTTCAAATTTGCTTCGGTTAAAAGGACATTTTTACTTACTGAACAAATTTAAAAAAAAACTGAAAAAAGTTTTATGACGATAACTTTTCCTCATCACTTACTGAGCTACCTAAATAAGAGCGGCAAGCGTCTGTTTAACGTCAAAACGTTTCATTTGCACACAGTTTATACGAAACAAACCTTTAGAACGCGAGTTCAACACCACCCGTCTGAAAAATCCTATTTGATAGATCGCTTGGTCATTTTATTTTTTTGAAAATATGTTGACAATATAATTTTCATGTTTAAAAAAGCGCTTGCCGCTCTTGTTCAGGTAGCTTAGTTAAAGACACGCAGTAGCACCCGGGTGGGTATTGGTAAACGATGCACATAAAAATATTTGGTAAGTCGATGGTTTATCAAAAAAACGATATAAATATATTATTATTAATATATGTATAATTTTTACGTTTTATGTTTTCCTAGCTTTGTTTGTATTTTCGCCCAAGTGCATTATTAAGCATTCAACTTTGTATTTCAGTATCTAGAAAATTTAGAGTTGATAGCATGGACTCACAAATGTCCACTCTTAACCTTTTTGTTAATTTATTTTTCTTTAATACTAATTTTGAAAAAAAAATTTCCTTCCCACGCACTGTTGTGGGGTAAAGTTAATACATGCGCTGCTTATTTGTCTATATTAAGGTACAGTGGTTAATTAAAAGCATTTTTTAAGCTTCCTACTGTATGCCAAAAATGTTTATCATTTGTAATTTCAAAAATGTTGTTGTATGATTTATCATTGGATTTACTTTCTAACAACTCAAATTCGTTAATAAAAGCATGTGGGCACTTCCAAGATTGTAAACGGGACATTCGCACACGTTTATATTGACAAAACTGTAAAAAACAACCTGATTTTCATTTTTTAAATGATTCTTTTAACTCTCAATTAGCTCTTTAATTTCCGCAAATGATATTTTTCGCTTACTGTCATGGTTTCCGAGATATTTGCAAAAAACCAGTGATTGTAAACGGGACAAATAACGGAAGTGGGTTTTAAGGGGTAAACGTTTAAACAGTGATTTCTGCGAAACCTAACACAATATTTTATTGGGATTAATTTTAAAATGTTGCGTACTAATGTGCCCTAAAAATGGTTTCGATTTCAAAATAAAATATGAATTACATTTTTTTAAATAAATTGTTAAAGAAATTGTAAACGGGACAATTTTTCCACCATGATTTAAAATTTTTTTTATGTTGCTATTTATAATCCTTTATATGAGAAACTTAATAAAAAATGTTTTTCAGTTCATAAATATGCCTTAGATTAGAGTATTGTTGTTCCAAATGCATATTTTCTAATATACACAAGTATGTGCTAAAAGTTGTAGTTTTTTCCAATCAATTAATTTATACGCATATATTAAAAAAAATATAAGCAATTCTCTAAATAAATCTTGAAAAGAAAAATTTTTTTTTCCATTTTTTGTGGTTGACGTTTTTTTTGGAAATAGCCATGTGTAATTTATAACATTTTAAAATAAAGATATGAGATCAATAGCGGTATTAAAAATTGGGGGTTAAAACGCTTAAAATATTAATGCCGTTCATCCTAGATTGGCATGGAAATTCAGTGAACTCGATACAAAACAAGGCAAGTTCAGTTGTTGAAATTGTCTGGATATAAAATAATAACCTGCTCAATCGAATGAGGTTACATATCCCGAGGAATGTTTAAAACAAAATTGATATTTTTAAGGGTAAATATGTGAAATTATGCAGTGTAAAAAAATTATTTCACTTACAAAAAAGGGGCAAAAAGTCGCAAAAAATTGAAAAAAGTTGCAAAATTAGACGAGTTGAAAAAAGTCGCACAAAAAGTGTCAGAGCGTCAAAAAGGTTGCAAATTGCAACTAAAGTCGCACAACGGTAACGCTGCGCTTGACTCATGCGTGCCTTAAGTCAAAATTTACACGTTTCATCTTTTGATGCTTAACTTCTTTTCAATTCCCTTTTAAAGAGCCCAATATAATCACACGCATCAATCGGTTTCAACTTTTTTCGGTTCAAAACAACAACAATTTTATTAAAAGCGAATCAAAGAGAAAAAAAAGAAAAACAATTACATGCAACCATCGTTGTGCATATGTATACCAACGAATAAAAACATAATGCGTACTGACCGAGTACAGGCATCTCCGTACTAACCTCCTTTCACCTTTCTTCTCTCACCAAGAAACATAAGAGTTGAGCATCAAAAGATGAAACGTGTGAAAGCAGACTAAGCCCTTATGACACTACATTTTTTTTTCATTAATTGATATAGAATTGATAAAAAGAAACAGTAAATTCTAGAAAGAGCAAACTATAAAAAATGTAAACAAAGTTTTTTAGTTTTTTTTCTTGTTATGGTTCTGTTTCAGGGATGGCGTTGAGAATTTTTAAAATTGTACCAACAACCTTTAAAAATTTTACCTTTTTGCCATAATTGTACTAAAAGATATTTTAGTTGAAATTAATTTTATTTATGTTCTTAAAAACACCACAAAAAGGTGTTATAAATCATAGTTTAAAAAGTATCAACAAAAGAGTACAATTGAAACAACTTAGCCATCCTTGCTCTGTTAATTTCATTTAATTTTGCCAACTTTTGTTTATTAGAAACCTAAAAACAAATGGCAATTTAGCTGAATTTGCCCATAAACCGATGGTTCAGCAACACTTTTAATATTTCAAGCTTGAAATGTCAATTTTAAGTTGAACAATTTAACATTTTTTTTGACATAACTTAGTATAACTTAGTTTGCCATTTTTCTTAATACAGCTGAACCCTTCGCATTTGGTCAATGTTTCTTTTACTTTTTATTTGCACTGTTCACCAAAACTTGAACAATTCATTAAAAATGTAGTGTAATAAGGGTTTTACGTGTGACTTACGACAGCAACAACAATAAAAGTGTTAGAAGAAGTCGCAAAACTATTTTGTTGATAACTCAACGCGTGAGGCTTTTTCTAATTCGTACACAACTTCTTAAGGCGCAACGATGCATAAATTAAAAAAAAACGCTTATTTGCTCAACCTTTCAAATAAAACTTAAAATATCTGCTTAATTGTGTCCAACTACCAACTTTATCTCCACTTAAACTGAGATTATCAATTTGTTTGTAATTCCCGTATAAATTTACGAGACAACAGCACTTCCGTAAATAATTTTGATGTTACAAATTTAAGCAAAACATTAGAATTATCACTTTAACTAGATGGTTTCATGGTTAAATTTATTGTAATTTAAAATTTACTTGTACTGAATAGGATTTAATAACGCAGCGTTTAATTGCAACATTTTTGATATATACTTTTTACATAGTTATGGGGCACTGCTTTGCCCTCTAATAACGAAAAAATGCAAGGCGACAAAATAAACTTTTTCGTGATTCCAGTGATTCCGAAATAGTTATGCAATAGTTGTAAATGATAGCGGCCACACACGACTAAGGAGAAGAGGTACTGCAGGACTTATCCGATTTGAAGAGCGCTAAACACGTATATATGTGAAGAGAAACAGTAAAAGAAAACATTTTCGTGCGGCACTGGCAGGATATCAAATAATGCTTAAGAAAAAGTTTTGATTACTTACTGTTAGTTCATATTTAATATATGAAGATTCATTAGATAAATCTGTGGCACTTTTACACAAAACATCTGTTAATTTCATTTAATTTTGCCAACTTTTGTTTATTAGAAACCTAAAAACAAATGGCAATTAAGCTGAATTTGCCCATAAACCGATGGTTCAGCAACACTTTTAATATTTCAAGCTTGAAATGTCAATTTTAAGTTGAACAATTTAACATTTTTTTTGACATAACTTAGTATAACTTAGTTTGCCATTTTTCTTAATACAGCTGAACCCTTCGCATTTGGTCAATGTTTCTTTTACTTTTTATTTGCACTGTTCACCAAAACTTGAACAATTCATTAAAAATGTAGTGTAATAAGGGTTTTACGTGTGACTTACGACAGCAACAACAATAAAAGTGTTAGAAGAAGTCGCAAAACTATTTTGTTGATAACTCAACGCGTGAGGCTTTTTCTAATTCGTACACAACTTCTTAAGGCGCAACGATGCATAAATTAAAAAAAAACGCTTATTTGCTCAACCTTTCAAATAAAACTTAAAATATCTGCTTAATTGTGTCCAACTACCAACTTTATCTCCACTTAAACTGAGATTATCAATTTGTTTGTAATTCCCGTATAAATTTACGAGACAACAGCACTTCCGTAAATAATTTTGATGTTACAAATTTAAGCAAAACATTAGAATTATCACTTTAACTAGATGGTTTCATGGTTAAATTTATTGTAATTTAAAATTTACTTGTACTGAATAGGATTTAATAACGCAGCGTTTAATTGCAACATTTTTGATATATACTTTTTACATAGTTATGGGGCACTGCTTTGCCCTCTAATAACGAAAAAATGCAAGGCGACAAAATAAACTTTTTCGTGATTCCAGTGATTCCGAAATAGTTATGCAATAGTTGTAAATGATAGCGGCCACACACGACTAAGGAGAAGAGGTACTGCAGGACTTATCCGATTTGAAGAGCGCTAAACACGTATATATGTGAAGAGAAACAGTAAAAGAAAACATTTTCGTGCGGCACTGGCAGGATATCAAATAATGCTTAAGAAAAAGTTTTGATTACTTACTGTTAGTTCATATTTAATATATGAAGATTCATTAGATAAATCTGTGGCACTTTTACACAAAACATCTTAAGTCACTGTAGAGGGAAGCGAACTGACACCGTGATAGGTCTCTGGTGGTAGAGACCGGTTCTAGTTCTAACACTTTATATGAATACTTTTACATGGGGTTGTCATTGGAGGGGGTAAATTGACACCATTTGGCCAGTCACAGATCTTTTCTTAATGAACGTGATTAGTGTAAGTTACTTCAATGTAGTATTATTTTGATGCAATGTTTCAATAAAACAAGTCCAAGATCAAAATATAAAAACCAAATTTAAGTAAATCCAAAAAAAAACGTGTCACACCACCAGTGAACACTGTACTACAATTCATTCCTTTTTCTACATTTTTGTTCTTCATATTCCAGTTAAATGTTTGGTCCTCTTTTCACTGGTCCGGATTTTTTTTTCTTTTGGAACTTGTTCTATTTTTATAAATCCCAGGACCAGTCTGTTGAAACAAATGACACAAATTTCCAGCAGGGCAAATTTAAAAAGTTGAAAAATATGTTGTTAATCGTACGAATTTTCATTCATAAAACATTTTTGTTTACGTTTTTAAAATTATTTATTATACGGGCCTGTTTTGAAAATCGCGTGATTTCAAATCACGACCTTTTGAAACCACACGTGTGTTTTTGTGGTGTTCTGAAAGTCATACCGCTTTTGTGTTTCTCGGTGTGCTTTCGGCAATTGAAGATCACACCAAAACACACAAAAACGGGACACTAAACTATCACACGTGTGATTAAGTAGACACATGTGATTTGAAACCACGTGATTTCGGAACAGGCCTGATAAACTTAATTTTTCTTTAATTTTGGCTAATTTTATTATTTGATAAAAATGATTTTTTCACCCAGTTTTTTTTAAACTTTTTGCTATCATGGGGGGTTACCTAGTATTTCGATTCGAATGAAATTATTTACGGATTCGAACAATTTGTACTGTGTATTACGATTTTCGTAATATTTGTTTTGAATAAACGTTTTTTATACTTTATTGAAACAAAAAATCTCTTTCTTAACAGCCACTCTCTATTAAATTAAAAAGTTTTCATTAAATTTTCCATTTTTTAAAAAATACAACCTCTGTCATCGTTTCGAACGATTGCGAAAATCGTAATACACAGTACAAATTATTCGAATCCGTAAATGATTTCTTTCGAATCGAAATACGCAGTAACAGTAACCCCCCTTATCACGACTTAAGGTTTGTCAAAATGCTACAGAAATAATGAAGAAGAAAAAAATATGTCCATGCCGGGATTTTTGAAAATTAAATGATAAATTCATTTTATAGATATGCATTTACAAACAAAAGTTTTATAATAAATTTATTATTTTAAAGTAAAATAAAATGGTATATTGATTACTAAAAGTTGTAAAAATTTTAAATTGTGATTTTTTTTCATATTTAATGATTAACTTAATTAAAAATGTGCTAAAAAAACAACGTACGATTTCAAACAATGTGTTAATTGATTCAATAACAAAAATAATAATAACCGGTTTGCGTCGCTACTTGGCACCGTGAAAACTCGATGCAAACTTAAGCACGATTTTCTTTACATTTGTAATGATTTTTATTTAATTGGCTCCGAGATTCATAATGTTAGCTGAAAAAAACATTTTGATTTGATAGACTTTGTAGGCTGTAGGAAATATCGCCCAAAGAAAAATGGCCCAAAAAAAAATGAAAAATCGCCCAAACGAAGAATCGCCCAACCAAACATGAAAAATGACCCAAAAAGGTAAATACGAAATTTTGCCCAAAAAAAACGAAAAAGGGCCCAAAAAGAAAATGAAAAATGACCCAAAAAGCAGAAACGAATTTTTTCCCAAAAAAAAAAAAATAAAAATTGAAAATTACTCAATTTGCAAAAAAGTGTTTATTATTCATATAAATTTAGTTATATACAAATATAAGTTTTATGTAAAAATTTGCATTGTGCCTTCAACAGCTGTTCGGCAGTATGGACGCTATGACACTTTGCAAAGTGTCATTATGTCCACAACTTAACTTATAAGGATACCGGCTTCGCCAACTAAAGCTTCTCTGCACAGCCGGTCTTCGGCCAGGCGCAAGGATTTTCTCCTCTATGGTATAACAAATACCGGCTTCGCTAACTAAAGCTTCTCTGCACAGCCGGCCTGCGGCCGGGCGCAAGGACTTTCTCCTCTATGGTATAACATACACCGGCTTCGCTAAGTAAAGCTTCTAAAATCTGCCTTGTTTCCGAACGAAGACCGACTACGCAGAGAAGCTTAAGCTAGCGAAGCCGGTTTTTTTTTATACCATAGAGTAGGAAATCCTTGCGCCCGGCCGAAGGCCGGCTGTGCAGATAAGCTTTAGTTGGCGAAGCCGGTATCCTTATAAGTTAAGTTGTGGACATTATGACACTTTGCAATATGTCCCGTTATTTTTATAATGATAATGAATGATTTGGACAAATAGTATGTAACATTTTGGAAGAATTTTAAAAATGAAAAATGGCCCAAAAAATGGGCTATTTTTCATATAACAATTTTTGGGCGATTTTTCATAATGAAAAATCACCCAATTTCAAAAACGAAAAATCACCCAACAATAACGAAAAATAGCCCAAAAATTTTGGGCCATTTTTCATATGAAATCAGGCCCAATTTTACATGCAATTTTTTTGGGCGATTTTTCATTTTTGTTTTTGGGCCATTTTTCTTTGGGCGATATTTCCTACAGCCGACTTTGTAACGGATAATTTTATTTTTAATTTTCAAATAAAGTTAAAGCCTTCTTTTGAATAACCTTTTGTTTTAAGGGAACATTCATCGCTTATTTTGATCTTTAATCCAAATACTAAGAAGTGGCTCCATTTTTTTTCTCATTTTTGTAGCCTGTTTATATTGTAACGATGTTCTTGTTTCAACAAATTTCTTAATTGTATCAACGGCACTGGAACAGCAAATGGATTGTATTGTTTAAGGGACTAATTCAAGGTTTCTTTCAATATCAACATTTTTTTTCTAAGTTTTTGTTCTAAGCTTATTTGCTTTTTATGACTCGATGCTGCAAAATATTTAAATTTAACTTTACTTCAGCATCTGTAATTTGAAACCAGTTGCTATCAGCAGAAAAACCCTTTCTGTTTAAGCTTTGTACAACCTTTTTTTTATCAACGACGCAAATCGAAGCACTAGCGACACAAATTCGAAGCCATGCGACGCAAAGTGAAACAAAAACGACAAAACTTCGATATCACAGCAATTTAATATATACGCAACTTCGAAAACGACGCAAACCGGGGTGTTGGTGTGTTTTATTCAATTACCTCAGTTGATTCAAACTAAATAAATTTTAAATAGAGCAAACCAGTAATTGATTTATTTTTATTTGTAAGATTTCATTAAAATTTTTATTAAATAAATTTAAATGAATAATTGAAATTTGAATTCGAAATTAATTAACAAAATCAATTTATCTAGTTAACCATAAAAATCTTATTTTAACAAGAACATTTTTATGTACCCACCCCCTCCAGTGATAGGAATTATGTAGTGTATAAAATATATTACTTAATTTCGTGAAATCGATCCATAAATCACCGTAGGTTCTATACCCACTCTCGGAAAACACTTTAATAATCTTAAAGAGTAAAGTTTTAATTTTTAATTTATTGCACCAGTGTAATGCTTTGTGCGATACAAAAGACTTTTTTTTTTCTTTAAATAATGTTTTTGATTATTTATTTTCAGCACTTTGCACGTTAAAGTTTCATTATAATTGTTGGACACGCTTAAAAAGAATAAAGGCTCAGTTAGCAGGGAGTAACAGTAACGTTGCAAATCAGCAAATCAGATTCATGTTGTTGTATGTAAAGCAATTAGAACGATTATAGTTAGCATTAAGATGTTACGTCTTAATCTGTAAGAAATAGATTGGTCTTACTTTTTAACGGTAAGGTTACTGCTACTCCCGACTTACTGAGCCTTAACAGAGTTTAAGTTTTTTCTTTTGTTTTCATGACAGTATTAACCAGTGTTACCAGAAGTAGGGGAAAATCCCTACATATAGGTATTTTTTGACAATAAAATAGAAGCGTAGGGAAAATCGGACAGATTTTTTATTATCACCAAAATGTAGGGATTTTTCGTCATATCGCATTATTTTTAAAATAAATACAGAAAAAAACGTTTTGTTAGTGATATTTTCTTGTCCAAAACTGTTGAAAACTTTTCTTTTCACAAAAATCGCTTAAAAATATATTTCCATAGTTGTTTAAGATTTAAAAAGTGACGACACTTATATGTATGGTATGTTTCACTTAATTGAATTTTTAAAATTCAATTAACAATACTGTAGTAACTCAAAATTTTTAGCTTTTCACTTTTTGGAAATAATCGACACGTATTTTTTATATCTACCCACTGTAAAAATATCGAAATATTTCGGCTAACTTTTGGTAAAGAAATTGTTGGTTTAAAAATACTTTTTCATATGCCTTTCATATTAAATTAAAAATTGTTTTGCTTCTACTGAAAATTTTAAAATTTTGACTTAATACAGTTTTGTTGAACAAGTGCGATATGTATAATTTTTTTTGAGTTTTTTGCTTATTTTTTGTCAAAGCTTTAATATATGTACATATTTGAACAAAATTTATTTTTTATTACTAATGTTTTTTCTTCTACTTTAATGACAATAATGCGTAGGGATTTGTGTAGGGGAAATTTTTTTAACGAATTTTTTTTAGCATGTGTAGGTATTTTTCGAAAAATCCACTGGCAGCACTGGTATTGACAGAGTTTATCAGATAAATATTTATGATCATAATGAATTTTTTTTTATAAAAAAAGGTAAAACAAAAAAATCTTATTCATAAAATATTAAAGTTATCAATTTCGGGATTGACTAAATCCCGAAAATCCCGTTATTAAAAAATTTAAATCCCGCTGAATCCGGAAAATCCCGGGATGTAGGGACTGGCATCCCTATTTGGGCCGCACAACTGGCATGTGTCTTAAAAAAAGCTTTATAGCTGGAATAATAAAAACATATGAATATATTTTGCACAATGTCAAACCGAATCGAATTATAAAAGATCAGACATAAAATTTATTTATCCCATTTCTTGCAAATAATACAAGTCATTTAATTACTTTGGCATTTAAATTATTTAAGTTCTTTAAATTTAAAACAAATTAATTTCTAACAATAAAATAATAGAAAAAAAAACTGGTTAAGTTTTTAAAAATTTCAATTAGATAACAATAATTTAAAAAATTATAAAACTAAACAAATTTAAAAAACATTCATGAAAATAACTATATGACATAAAAAGATAACAAACTCGTCAAAGATTTTATTTAAATATTTTAAACAATAGTTGAACTCACAGTTTACTCGCTGAATTAATAAAATTTCAAATAAATTTTGTTGTAAACATTTGACAAGTATAGATTTACGATCAAATTCTGGCGTGATTGAAAACTTTTTCGATTCGAAAGCAATATTATTCTAATTCTTTTAGTCGATACTGAACGAATTGAAATTATTTTTTCAGTATTGTGAAAACTGAAATAAGTGCTTTACAACAATGAAAAATAATTTCGATTCCTCCAGTATCGGCTAAAAGAATTAGAATTAAACTCGCTTTCGAATCGAAAAAGTATTTGATCAAGACTGTCAGAATCAGCCATCAGTTTTCGAATAATTTTACAGCTTACCATTTTTCAGAAACCAGGCAATGTTTATTGCCTGCTCATCTATTTCCGAACGAAGACTTTGTTCGCTTTACTTATTTTTAAAATAAAAACAAGTTACAAAATATTGTTTTTGTTTTTCGTTCGAAATCAATGACAGGTCATTAATGTCTGATGCTTTGAAATTTCAAACTAGTGAAAGAATAGGAGTAAAGATGTACAGAATTTTAATTAATTCGATTTCAATCAAACTTTCATTGAAATCATAGGATTTCAATCAATTCCTCTTAAATCGCAACTATAGTTAAGGCCAGCGAAGTAATACACACTTGGAATCTAGCGATTGTAAACAAAGACTGACATTGTTGGCAACTCAAAATTATTAGAGCAAATATTGATCATGATTTAATTTTGATTGTTATTACCTGATTTAAAGTATTGTAAACTAATCGATGGTAATCAATTAATATATTATTTGAATGATATTAATTGATTTAACAAAATTGATTCTATATTTTTATACACTTCGCCGAAGGTAAGAGGGTATATATAACTTTGTCATTCCGTTTGTATGTTCAACAATATTGATCCTACACCCTATAAAGTGTATATATTCTGGGTCCTTATGAAAAGCGAAGTTCAAAACTGGTTGTGTCTTATTTAAAAAAAAAAAAAATTACCAGTTTTATTTAGTTTTTGTCTAATTGCTATGTATTCTGCTCGCACAATGGTGAAGGGCATATAAGATTCGGCACAGCCGAATATAGCACTCTTACTTGTTTTTTATTGTATTGACTTCATAATTTCAAATTCAATCTTTAACAAGAAATCATTAAATCGATTGCAATCTTTTACAGCGCTGTTAGCAACGATGATAACGAATTTTGGAATATAGCATTACGTTGTTTTGTTCAGGAATTTAGAAGGAATTTAAATCTTTGGTGTTAAGCCTGTTCAACATTTCACGTGGAATGCTGTCAAAACGCATATGAAAAAAACTTGTGCGGAATATCTATAAAATAATGTTGATAGAGTTGTACTCTGTTCATTTTGTGAAAGAGTTCCGAAATGTTGCTGGCAACATTTTTTTACAATTGCGAAATAATGTAAGCTGCATTTATTTCACGTGGAATTTTAAGCAAAAGCAAAAAAGTATGAACTGATTATTAAATAAGAAATTTAAAATTAAAATAACACAACGGTACAAGTTTTTATCCATATTTACATTGATACATGTCAAAATGTCCGTGTAAAATAATTTATGTTGCTCAACATTTTTCACAAATTTGAGCAGTGTACTAGGCTTTAGACAAAAACGTCTTAAGTCAGAAACAGTTGTTTTTCGTAGTCGAAAAATATTTATTCGTTGTATTTCATAGATATTTTCCCTAAAGAGCAGATGATTTCGATTAGAAGCAGTTGTGCTAGATTTAAGTTATTGATACTAAACTAAAGATAAAAAAAACGATAAAAACCTAAAATGCGTTTTTCCACTTATGACATTTGTGCCTAATGGCAGAGAAATATTCATTTAATTTAAAAAATTTTACCTTATCTACATGAAAATCTTTTTACAGACACTTCCAACGGCCTTAGGGTGTTGGAGACATATTCTAGTGACAACAATTTCGATTCCGAAAATGTTTCCAAATTTCTAATAAAGTGTCATAAACTTAAGATTTCGTCTTTAAAAATGTTGAATAAAAAGCGTTTAAATGTGGTATACCTTAAAATGAAAAATAATTCGAAAATGAAGAACAGTTCGACACTAAAAACCTGATTTTTTAAATAATTCGAAAATCGCCACTAGTTTTAAAAACTGGTTCTTTGAATAATTCGAAAGCCGGTTTTGACAACTCTAGTTTTTCGGTCGTTGGTAAAACTTCTTCGTGACATTAAATTTTTTTTACAAATTTAATCAGAAAACGTTAAAAGGCTTTAACGATAACAAAATTTAATAAACTACGATTTAAAAGCTACTTAGCTGGTGTGAACTGAACTTATATCATATAGCAACGATATCGATGACTATAAAATGCAATAAAAAATAAATCATAGTTAATGTTCTTGTTTAAGAGAATATTTCTGAGCAACTTTGAAGAAAACTAGTTTTTTAATTTGGCTTTTTTTTTTGTAAAATTAAAAGTTTAAAATTTGTATGTATTTCCATAGTGAATTATTATTTATTTAAAAAAGATGCACTCTAACATAAATTATAAAACAACTAAAAAATAAAATTAAAAAGAACTAGTTAAAGTCCGGATGTATCGAATCTCAAATGGATATCACCGTAGCGTAATACATATTTTTTAAAAATTAACGTTCTCCCACTCTCATGTAGCTTAACGGCATTATTTAATAAATCACTAGAAAATTTTGCACCATTCTCGTCCCAGCCAAAAATTTCTTATTGTAAACATATGTAAGTGCGGCTTGCGTTAAGCAAAAAGTTATGACACAAAGCGAACTAAAATTTACTTAAATACGGCTAAAAAAATTTTATTTTAAATCTACAGTTACTTAAATCAAGTTTTAGTTGCTTTTGTCCAATTTCACCAATTCTATTAATATATTAATACATATTTTAATATAGTTTTAATATAATTTTATTTGACATGAAAATCGAATTTTAAAAATAAATTGATATTTTAATAAATTAGTGAAATCTGCCATTAATATTTGACAAAATACGAAGAAAAGCCTGAATTTTTTACATAAAAACGTTATGCATTATTTAAGTTTGAGAAAACTTAATATAAAAATAAGAAACTTTTTTTGTTTTTATTGAAAGAAAAACACTCGAGATAAATCAAGTTTTTTATGATTACTTTAAGTACAAGTTGTTCTCAAAAATTCAAGTACGAATAACACTTAAACGTACTCAAAACAATCCTGAATGGGATTACTTTCGAAAATCAATCCTCGAATTTCTTGAAATAAGTATAAAATTCTTAAATCAAGTAAAAAAAAAGATTAAACTTTTGGTTGTGTATAACTCTCCGGCATACGCATGTTTTGATTTTATTTTCACATTTGAACTTTTACTTCTTATTTAGTTTATATTTTTGGTGAAATATGTACATAAGATTTCTAAAGCAAAAACCATATCGGGCATGATGTTGGGAGTTTTATCATTCTGTAAGGTGTAATACGAGTAAGTAAATCAATCATAATAATTTTTTCTTTCTAATTCGGGATAAGACAACTTTATCATACTTGAATCAAGCGCATTTTGAGATTGATTCAATCTTAGTTTTACTTAAATCAATCTCATTTTCGGATTAATTCAAGTACGAAATCGGGATTGAATATGGATAATTTAAGTATTTTGCGATTGAAAATCCGTACTTGAATCAATCTTTCTGTACTTGGTTCAAAAAAATCCGTACTCACCGTACTTTTAATACCGCTTCAGATTGATTTTAGAACGCATAGATTGATTTTTCTTGAGTGAAGCTTGATTTCAGAAATATGTTTTTATCTTTTTTGTTTTACAAAATTTTTGATCATATACCTATCAAGCACGTGATAATGTTGATCATAAGAAAATCTTTCTTTATTTAAGAAAATTTTACTAAATACAAACAAAATAAGTTAAAACATTAAATTATTTTTGGATTTTCGATTTTCTTGTTTTAAGAAACGAAAGTGATTACTTTAGAAAATAAACTTCTTTTCGTGTAATAATACTGGCCAGCTTAGTTTTGGACTGGAGCAACAAAATATCTTTCCAAGGGTAAATTGGTGGGCAGTTTTTATTAAATACAAAAAAATATTTTAAGTTGTTTTAAAAAAAAAATAACTAGTTTGTTTAAAAATCAATGAATTTTCAAAAGTGAATGCGTTATTTGAACGTCGTTTGTGTTTTATTGGTTCGGTTTCACGTATAGTCCAGCAATAGTCTCCCAGCATGCATTTGTCTCATTTTCATTAAATCTTGGTGAGCACTTTCCCCTTGTTTGCGCTCACTGCACCTAGCTTTTTTTGGAAAAAAATCTAAATGCGAATGAAGAATATGCAAAACATTGTTTTTTGTCCACAATTTGTCCAAGTTTCTGACTGCAAAGCCAAAATACAGGGCACTCGCGTTACCCTAATTAATGAACACCCCAAAATATGAACACTTTATTTCTTCAATTGAACACTCTAAAATATGAACTTGGGAAAAAGCTTTAAAATATGAACATCTTATAATTTTTTTTAAAGGTTTTTATCTACCTACACAGTGTTAAAATCAAAATCAATTTTAATTCAACTTGGGGATTTCCCTAGCTATCGGCTTTAAATTTGTCATCAATTGTTAATCAAAATGTTTTACATACACGTTTTAGTTAGTGCTCAAATTAACACGAAATTCTATGCACATCTTTACATATATTTTTACGGTGAAAATCACAGACTTTTTCGCATAATAACGTTAAGTTTGTTTTTCTTTTTTTAAAATCAATAGTTTTTTAAATCCAATCAACTATAAATAAAAGAAAATACTTTTACATAAGAAACTTTTATTGTTATGGAAAAAACATTTTTAAAGGGAAATTAGATGCCATTCGCAAATATGAACAATCTTGCAAAAGTGAACTGGCTTTGTTTTAATTAATTCATATTATCACGAGTGCACTGTAATGTAAATATGCATATTTTAATGATTCTCATATTGCATATCATTTTTTTCCAACCAAATGTTCACCACACACAAAGCAAAAATAGCTTGAATCAGTAACACACGATCTCCCTGACATGCTTAAACGCTTTTATTATGAAGATTTAGAATGAATATGGGCTTCGGTCGAATAAATAAATAATTGTAAATTTGTAGTGTCAGTATTGACTGTTTTACAGTATTGCCAGCATGCGGTATAAAATTTGTTAATTCAGCCCACCCAGATTAGTTAAAAAACATGCTACGTTTCTGCAGTCAATTTTTTTTCCAAATTTGTAGACCAGTGTAATCAATCAAAAACTAGATTTTTAATTTTTTTGTTTGTTACGCCTTTTTTGCATTGTAGCTAACGATATGTATGTAAATATTTGCTTGAAGATGTACTCAAACATATAAAGTGAAGCTTGGCCATCTCTGCTATACAGCAATATGGCAAAAAAGTGTTTTTTCAACTTTTATTTTTTCAAGGGCATATTAAACTGCCGCAACTTTAAAACATTTTCAAATGTTAAAAAAAATTAAATGGGCTCATGTGATCGTTAAAAAAGGACTAACTCTTCGTGAGACAGTTGAAAAATTACCTAATCGGTAAGAACACTGTCCAACACACAAAATTCCAAATTTTTACCGGCCAGTAAAGGCCGTCTCGGTTTTTCAAAATGTCGTTTTTAAAGCTCCGCTTGGTTTTGGTAGCTCCGGATTTGAATTATTATAAACCGATATATACGAATATTTTTGCAACCATTGCCAACCGATTGATAACTCATGCATACATATATAAATGCAGGTTAGCTAAATCTGCGGCAAGTTATTTGAACCGTCATATAAATAGTCTTAGCATCTGGTATATGAATCTTACTAAATATGTTTAAGAGATATTAATGTAGCACCTGTAGATTAAATCTCATGAAATTTATTTATTTTTTATATAAATAACTATTAAGTTGCACAAAGATTATTTCAACAAAATTTGTTTATACATAAGTATGTACGTGTATATGTAATTGTTTATTTCTTTAACCCAAAACCACGAAATTAAATACACATGCCATCACAAATTGTTTAAATAAAAACTTAAGTTATGTTTATGTATGTATGTTGTTTTTATCAATACTTTAATTAGTCATGATTTGTATTGGTAAGCATATTCTAGGTAATTTTAAAGTATTAACAATTATTTAAATTAATTTTGCATTAATGAAATAGTGCTTTTACACTTTTTAAATAACCTAGAGTATGTTAAGGCCTAGAGTATATAGGAGTGGATCCCAAAAATTTTAGATTTAAAATTATCTCTGCTTTGACAGAACGTCTGTCTCCTTGTTATAAAGTCAGGCTTGTGAAATTATTACAACTAAGAAAGTCTGCGAAAGAGTGCAGCAAATTCATTGATCAATAAGTAAGATTTCCTATAGTTAAATCAGAATTTTTGGTATATTCCCAAGATTTTTAGAAAATGCTTTATTTACATTTGAGTGCATATTCTACAATTCAAAAATCAATTTCTTAACATATTTAAGATTATTTTGCAAGTAACGGCTATACTGGAGTCTTGAGATTAAGAAATTGCAACAAATTTGGTCAAATCTATGAACAGAGATGGAGAGGCACCTGAAAATATGTGTGTATATTTCCACACGCACTGCTGCTCATATTGAAGGAAGGCATATAGTCTTTAAGGACCAGTTGTTCAAATCTTAGTTGGGTAACAAAGAAGGACGAGCGAGGGTTCCTAATATAGAACTTCCAATAGGGATAACTGTAAGACTAGCTGTCATACTAATGACGTGTGTTTTACTTTTTTCATTTATACTTCGGCAAATCACCATGCCAACACTTACACTAGAACTTCGTTTACAAATCATAGAAATTTATTTCCACAATTCGTGCCCAGTTCGCTAAACCTGTAGACCACTTCGTCATGCTTACAGTGCGCATAATCGTCTATCTAAGCAGTTAATACGTTATACTATGGATCGATCGATTCATGATCCCACTAAGAATTTTGGAAAATATTAATACAAATCGAGCTTGTAACGTACGTCATCACCGGTATACACGCGAGTGTATCAGATGACTCGGTTTCGTTAAGATTGTGTAATGTTTTTTTTTTGTACTTTTTTCGTAATAAATACGATTTTAATTTTTCAATATCAGGATTTTATTTTAATAAGAAAATCCTAAAAAACTAGACAGCATTCTTGCTCTCGACTTTTTTTGCTGATCAATCGAAATACTAGGAGACTGTTTGACAACGAATCGAAATTATTTTTTCAGTCTTGTAATGCATTTGTTTGAGTACTTACAACACTGTAAAAGTAATTTCAATTCGTTCAAAATCGGCTCAAAGAATAACAAATAAAATCGCTTTCGAATCGAAAAAGTATTCGATCAGGACTGTCAGAATTATCTCTCTGATTTTCTGAAACTTCTGTTCTATAATTTTTAAATCACTTTCCTTTTATTTTTTTTTACTTAAATTCGTTTAAAGGTTTACCGCTTTATTTAGAAAAATATAACAGGCTTATAAAGGATTTTTTATTCAAACTTTCAGAGAAAACATTCATAAACCTTTTATAAACCTGTTTTATTTTTAATTAATAAGACCGCTAATAAATTATTGATTGAAAGGCATAAGAATATCAAAAGCGAATTTTAGATAAATGTAGGGCTTATTGTAAGAACATCATAAGCAACACGAATTGATAAACTGGTTTTGTGTGTTTTTTCCTATTAAGTATTACCCTTCCATTAAATTACAGCTCAACCGTTACGGAACAAACCTTTCTAACGCTAATTCAACTCCAGACAGCCGATATGATACATTTCATCACTTGTATTGTAGAAATCGCACATACGTAAATATATTTATTTTCAACAATAACTTCACCGAACGCACAAGAAAGCAAACGTTCCCCTCCTAGATCAGCTGGATTTCATTATAACTATTTCCGTTTTATTTTAATACAATAGTTTTTTGTGTATCAAATACAATGCACGCTACGCTTGTGCATTCGTCGCTGCCGCACAGAAGACCGAATGTAAGAGCAATGTAATGGATGGGCGTAAATTGCCGTGGTTAGAAAAAAGCAGGGCTGTGGAGTCGGGGCCGAAGTCAGTTAGCACCGCTGGATTTAGCGTGCCCCAATTAGGTTAAATTGACAGGTTTCCGGCTTGTCTGTTTTTTGCAACAAGAACAGTGTAGTTATTGCTCAAAATTACAATATTAAAATTCTATTTTAAGATTATTTTTTTTAAATTGCGAAAGAAAAAAATCATATCTTAAAAAAGAAAAAAACGACTCCTTCATAGTTTTCTAATTTTTAAAAAGTGGTTTGAGGTATTATAAAAAAAATATCATCCAAATGAAAAAATAAGTTTTTAAAATTTAATATTTTACAGATATTAAATTTTTCAAAAAATGTTTATACATATTGTTTGTAGCCCCAAGTATTCTCTTTAAAATGACATAAAAATAAGTAGTTTTTGAGATATTGAAGAGTTAAACTCAACACATTATACTATTTCGGCGAAATTATGACATTTTGAATATCACATAACTTTTGAAAATAATAAATGTTTAAATTTTTTTTCGTTCATATACGTTCCTTCTCACCAAATTCAATTAAAATCGAAAGGGGTCGGGTCCTACTCTTTGTCGATTTGATATGAAATTACCCCCATAAACGTTGAAGTCAGAAAATAAGGACCAGTCTATTTTACATATGTAAATAACTATATGAAAGCTCAATTTGGCACGTTTTCGATTTTAAATATCGATTTGAAATTTTTACAGAATAATTTTCTTAAAATCAACTGCATTAAAAAAAGTGTTTTCAGTTAAATAAGGACCAGTCTCATATACATTTAGCATCAAGGTAAGAGAAGGAGTCGCAGTCGGTCTTAAAACATTTAAGCGGAAAAAGGCAGTACAATTCACATACTGCCTTTTTTTTAATTTTGATGCCAATAAATTCCTTTAACAATTTTTTAATTTTTAATTACAAAATAAAAATGTTATTTAAGTTTAAGAGCAATTCTTATAATTTTGTCAAATACATAAATTCAACTTAGGTTTTTTTCTCTGATCTCATTTTTACACTTTACTGCCTTTTTTCTAAGCACTGCAAAATGTTTAAGAGCCCAAACCTGTATCAGTTTGTTTGATTTCATCAATTTAAAACATCGGAGATATAAAAATCTGCTTTGATTTGCATATTGGTCTTAAAAGAAGATTCAAATATTTGCCAATAAAATGCTGCCATTAAATGAATAAAATTGTTAAAATTTTAAATGGATTTTAATCAATTGATTTGTTTGTGTAAACAAATCATAAAAATAGATCAAGATTTGAAAATACATATCGCATTTGAACATGATGAGGGTATTAACCCAGAAATCAAAGATAAAACTATTACTAGTTCTCTTAAGCAGTTTGGGATTAAAATTCAGCATAAGTTGTTTTAGTAGGAAAAGAGTTATGAACCCAAATGTAAAACAAACAACACAAAAAAATTGGTGTTTTTAATATTAAAAGTTGCTCAAATTTTTAACTAATCCGCTTAACATGTAAATCATACTATTAAATTTGGCTAATATCGCTATATAATTCACCATTGGTCCTAAGTAAGCCCACTATCGGAAAACACTTAAGTACGCTCGAATTCGTAACAAATAATGGCATTGCAGTAAAATTAACTGCGTCATAGTTTAATAAGATTAGACAGCACTTCGACAAATTTCGTAAAGATCGGTCCACAATTTACTATAGCTCCTATACAAAGCCCACTCTCGCCTCATGGTCTGCTATAGTTGCATACGACTATAAACTTCTCCGTCGAATTTAAAGGTACCATGTAAAGCTCACTCCTGAAATTATCGTGCTCAGTGGAGGGTATTAAAGATTCGGTACAGCCGAGTATAGCACTTTTACTTGTTTTTTTTTTAAGACATGCTATAAAATATATTTTTCGAATGAAATATTAAAAGCCAAATTAATATACAAATGTTCCCTAAAATAATAAATATGCCATAAATAAATCTAGTTTAGGAAAACAAGTTATTGTATTAATTCAATGTTAAAAAACAAATTGGTCTTGAGAACGAAAATTAGCATTTTTCTGGTCTGAGCTTAAGAACAAATATATTTTGTTTGTTTGATTTTAATTTTATGGATCAAAAGTGTGTTTGATTTTTTTTTTATATAATAGAACAAATTATTTGAACAAGTTTTTGTTTTTTAATAACTAAAAATATTAAGTTTTTTTTTTACAATATGAAGGTTGTTAAATAAATGAATGTTAATAGTATCAAACATCTAAACAAAAATGAACATCATTCGAAGTTAATGACTGATTAAATCTCTAACGGGGAAATACATGTTAACAGTATTAGAGTTGTAGATTTAACGTAACTTGAACTAAGGAATGAATGAATGATTGGCCTTTGATAAGGTTTTTTACTTTATCGTACGGAAATGAAATGGGAAACATCAATAAGTCATGATTTTTGTTAATTGAATTAATTAAAGAAAATCCGCATATTTATATTATTAGTAATTAGTTTGAGTAGATATTTGAAATTTTGTTTGTCTTTGTTTCATATTCTTATTTTTATGTGTTAAATTAATTAAATGTGGTATATATTTTAAAGTTTAACCCTGTAGAAATAGTGAAACTGTTCTTATTTACCCAAACCACAATAGTGGAGGGGGCATTAGGCATGTTTGCTGATGTTTATAACATCTTGAAAAATTGGTCCTAGACACAGCTTTAAGTGGAATTAAATGGGGCGAACCGGTCAAAAATTCTACATAGCCCCCATACAAGTTTCTTTCCAGAATAGGGTCTTTGTGCTCATTAGGGTGGTCGCTAACCGTTAAATAATCGACTGCTCATATTAGAAAAACCTTTAACCCTTCTTAAAAATAATTTTGTTGCGGAATTTCGGTTTTTAGTTTATTCAATAAAATAAACCGTTTTCGAGTAAAGCGAATACATGTTGTGCAACATAAATCCATTTTTAAAATAACGGTATATTTCGAAAACAGGAGCTTACCTAAAAAAACGGCTAGCTCCACTGGATTCATCGTACCCGAATTAGGTTTATACCAGGGCTGTCGAGTCGGAGTTGAAGAGTCAGAGTTGAGGTTTTTGTACCGGAGTCGGAGACGTGGTACGGACAAAAACTCGCGACTCCGACTCCAAAATTTTTCGGCATAAACATTTTCTAATATTTTTCAAAATAAAAAATTTTAAGAGATTCTGCTTTAAAAATTTTGAAGTTATGAATAGGTGAGTTTCAAAAATTGAGGTAACAATTGATTTTAACAAATATTTTAACACTTTATGAGAATAAATATATAGATTGTATCAAAACATGTTTTTTTGTATGTTTTTATGAGTTCAGGTGGTAACAAAACTGGTTCGATCCACTCACCAGACATTTTCAAAACTATCTCTTTGCATTTTCTGTAACAAACTCACTGGTTCACTGTTTTAACCGTTCTGTTTGATGTGCGCCAAGGTATTGTTGATGAAATATAGTCGAATAAGGGAATTTTAAAAATGCAAATTTGTTAACAAGTTCGCTTGCATATATTTGTTTTTTATAAATCTTATATTGAAAAATGTTTGTGTAGCGATGTTCATATATATGACTGGAAATCGAAACGAACTACATTTTTAATTGCAACTTTTAAAGTGAATCATAATAGAAATAAAAAGAAAAAGAAACTCGGAAAAATACATAAAATTTTTCTAGATATAACTCCCAATAATGTGGAGTTATCCCGAAAAATTATTAGAGAAAAATTTTATCTACTCACTTTGGGGAAATCGGAGAGAAAATAAAGTCGTGAAATATAATATTTTGGTATTGGACAGTAACAATATTGATTAACATGGGACGGAAAAAACTATGGCGAGTACACTGAAGAAAAAGATTTCAATTTATTTGTTTAAAAGTTCATATTTTTTTAACTCTACAGGTGGGAGATAAACTACACCAAGCCACACTTTGAAAACTTTAGAGCAGCCCGCAAAAATGTGTTGAAAATTACAAATACTTCTATTTCTATATTAAAAATTTGCCTTTCTTCGGATATTTTATATGACTCTAATGTTTATTTTTCATGTCGATGATAAACATAGCTCTACTTATTAAATTGGACTTGGTGTTCTTTTCCTCCCATGATGGTATAGGTACTGTTCAAACAGTACCATGTCCAACAACAAAAGGTTTGCGATTTCCCAAAAATAAAACAAGGCATACAACGATTTATTTTACCTTAATTTTCTCTTCGAAATGTGTTATACAAATTATTCAAGTAAAAACTGAAGGCGCATCTGCATTGTTAAATAAAAATTGTCTACAAATTCAGTGGTAAACCACACCAAATAAATTTGATGCAATTTTCGTTTAAGCAAGTTGGACTCGGTGTTGTTTTCAGCTTTTCTATCTCGAAAACTACATTAGATAATTTACACATCCATAGAGGAAAAATTCTGATTCCAACAGTATAAAAATCATATTTTGAAAAAGATGTGAATTGGTGTAGTTTATCTCTCCCATACAGAAATTGTAGCAAAACTCGTTTTTTTCTTTCGAAACTTCGAGGCAAAACTCTTTAGTTCTAAAATTAAATCAATTTTTTTCTATAGTTCAGTTGCTTTAAATTTTTCAACTGTTGAATTTTTAATCAAGAATGGCAAAACACCTTAGAATCAAAATTGTTTAACTAATTTGGTCCATTTAATCGCGCGCTATATGTTTTTTGCATTCTCCCAAAATTCGAATAAAGTGTAACGAACGAGTTTTGCATCTGACCTACTCATTAATTTAAATGCCGATTTGAAACGTGTATGGAATCTTTTTTTTTTTTTTGCTATATTTAACCATTTAAAATGTACTTCATTAAAAAAAGAGTTTAAAGTCAAATAAGGACCAGTCCCATATACACTGCAAATCAAAGGAGTCGGAGTTGGAGTCGGAGTCGTATTAAACAAATTTTATCGGATGGAGTCTGAGTTATCACTTTTTTTTTGACGACTCCACAGCCCTGGTTTAAACGCCCGGTGCGCGGTTGGTCGGGTTTTTTCAAATAAATAATAAAAATGTCTTTCAACAAAATTAAAGATACGTGATTCATAGAAAATACGTTTCTTTAATAAATTAAAAGTTTGAATTTTTTAGTAGCTTTAATTTTTATTTTATTTTTCAGTTTATTTTGTTTAATAAAAACTTGTTAACGTCTTTTTTACAAAATTAATATTATATTAGTTATGAATAAGGTGTTTTAGTCGATTGATTTGTATTCGATTTATCGAATAATTTAAAATTGCTAATTTCGATTAGAGGATTAATCGAAGAATTTATAGCGATTAATTGAATAAGAATAACACTATACTTATATATTTTTTCTGTTAAATGTATAATTTTTTTTTAAGATTTTAGTCGAATAAACAACATAAATGTATGTGTTCGTTGAAATTAAAAAACAGTCATGCTTAGTGAACAATTTAGCTTATATTTTTGTTAAATTTTTTCAACACAATTTAATAATTCATTTCACGAAAGAAAACTCGACAGAGGTATGTAAACTTAAAGATTTATATTAATTTATCGGGTATGTTCCAGAAATCGAAATTAAGTTAAATTGAAGTCGAACGATAATTTGAATTCAATTACTATTAACAAATATAATAGATACTTAAAGAATGAAGTAGATAAAATGGAATATTTTTATGAACATTCATTGCAGGGTCGTTTTTAAAATTTGCTCGATTTAAAATCCACTTCATTTCGATTTCTAGAATACGCCCTTATTTTTTAACGAAATAGCTCATGCGTTTCTCTATTTTGAATGAGTTTGGTTTAAAAATATGCTAAATGAAACATGTGTCTATAAACGTAAATGTTCTACAACAACTTAGCACTTACACATAACTTTAGCACTTACACAGTGACTATAATATAGTACTTGAAGAAGATGCTCCACCAACAAAATCAAAGGGGGCCTGCAAGTGGTCCTATGAATAAATATTTTAAACAAGATATTTCGATCGATGGTCTAGAGGAAATTATTTGCAGAAGCATAGCAGCAAAGTGATATTGACTCTTTTAAAATCTAAGTGCCCGAAAGTGAAGCAACAATTTGGAGCTACATTGACAAGTTTTATTTAAAAAAATAATGTTTATTTACTCAAGTACTAATTTTTTCTAATATTATCAAAAAAAAAAGCTCGTAGAGTATACAATTTCTGGATTTAGAATTATTCGAATAATCGATTCATGTTAACATTTTATTTGTTTAATCGAATAAGCGGAAAATTCCAAATTTTGATGGATCGTTTAATAGAACAAAAATAAAAACCGATTTATTGAACACCCTAGTTCAAAGTTCAAATTTTGGTGGGCGTAAGAGACTGCTTAGCCTTCGCCGATCTTCCTAAAATGTTTGTTGTCGTTTTTTTTATCAATTTTTTTATCAAATAAATTCTTCTTGTAATTTAAACGGTCACCGTAGTGCCCTTACACCATCTTATTATTATAGTATTGAGAACTAATTTGGTCCCAACTTATTTTTTTTAAAAACTGTAATGTAGGGTATTATTTTTGATCGGACTTGAACGGCTATACTTTCTTACTTGTTTTACAGCTGTCAAAGAATTTCTCATTTTGCTGTAAAAAATTCTCATAAAGCTGTAAACGCTTTGCAGACATTCCCAAAAAAGTCACCAACACAATTAACAAAGTGGCAACTTGGATCATTCACACTTGATCCCAGGTTTCCTGCAGGGTTTTCAAAAAATTCGAAATGAAATAAAAATATATGCAAAATATTAAAATTTTGAATAAACGCATACAAACTCATTCAGATACACCAACACCTGTAGATATTTTAAGCAATTTCTACATGTTAAATCGAATATACCGGTTTTGAAACTATTCGACTTTATTATTATTTTATTTCTTTAGTTTATTGCACCAACGTATTTACTTTAAAAAAATAAAATATTATCATTGTTAATGGAGATAAGTCAGCCACATTAAGTAAGATTCTTAGCAAAATTTGTTTCATATTTCAAATGATACTCTAAGAGTCTTCGTCAATTCAACACCGCTGAGCGACTTGTATGCTGCCTACCAAACCATTGTGTTAAGTTAAACTATTCTTGGGCAATCAGTCTTAATTGTGATCTTCAAGAGTTACCGCACACACTCTGCTAGCCAGTAGTCAATCAATAAGTCAAACTCTTTTTAATTCTTAAAGAAATTTTTAAAATAAAAATGGCATCTGCTAAACTGGTGAGTTGAGAAGGAAATTTCAGCTGGAAATTCTTAACATTATAAAAAACAACTAAAATAAATAATATCTACATAATAATTAACTGCAGCAAATATGCATTTTAAGATTTACATACAATGCAATTTAAAGTGTAATTAAGTTAAACAACTTAGTGATAAATCTATTGTGAATGAATTTAAAATTCAGCCAAGTATTTTAATTGAACAATTAATTTTTTTTAAATATGTTAACATAAAGTGCAAATTGTTTTAAATAACAAACGTAAACGACTTTATAAAACAAGAGTGTAAGACTTTGAAATAAATGTAAAAATAAATTTATATAGTGTTTGTTGAATGAAATGAGGTTTAATGTAATTAGACTTTGTCTATGTGATTTTAGAATTGACTCAAATACTTGTTAATTATAAAAAGTACCTCAAATTTTTACAGCTCAAATTAGATAAACTTAAATAGATTTAAAAGATCAGTGAAAGAACTCAATCAAATTGAAGTTAAATGGCTTGTTAAATTTCACAAATATTTACGAAACAAATAAATGACTTTGATGTTCTGAGAATTTTAAATAAGTTAAATATCCACTTTACTTTCAAATCTACTATGCTATTTTTATTCTCAAAATTCGCACTTTTCTTTACGATCATTAACCATTGGTAGCCATTTCTCTAAATCTAATCCGTGGAAAAATATAGGCGGATGTCCCTAAATAGTGTGTAAATGATAGGAACTGCTTTTTTAATTTTTTTTTTTTTTTTTGCAAGTATGTACATTGTTCACACTGTGGTAACCGAATAACGTGCTGAATACGTACATCTCGTTCTGGATCCAACATTTCTTTTGTTATGCAGGCTTTTTATTTGCGCGTGGTTCCTTCGTATGCCAAACGTTTAATCTAATCAAAAGCGGTCCTAGTTATTGCGTTTCGTTTATAATCTGAAATAAAACTGCACAAAAATACATAAGCTATTTGATCTTGAGCTGTCTTCGCCGTAGATGCTTCTGCGAAGTCAGGGACAGATTCGTCTCTAACACGCAAAACAAAAACCGTTACACACACCAAAAAACTCAAAAACTCTGTACAGACCTGGTTGAACCTCCTAGGGCTAAGAAAAAAACTGATTAAGTAAAACGCGTTAATTTTACAATCCCAGCTCGTCTAATTGTTTATGGTCATGTTAAATGTTAACAGCTTCAAACAAAATTCGTTTAAAGTACAAATGCCATTTAGTTGAAATGTTAATTGAAAAATTTTGAAAATTGAACAGGAATGATAAACTTGGATACAAAAATAGAACAAGATCCCCAACAAAATAATTATTTTTGAAGAATCAACGTACTAAATTTTTTTTGAAAGTTATAACTGGGAAACTTTAAAAATGACGACCCTAATATATTTGTTTATCTAAGAAATTTGAGTTAATTATATAAAAAGTTCTTGATTGAAATTCTTGTACAGATTTGCCACAATAAAGTCAAGAGTGTCACTTGTTTATTGTTTGATCTTAATAATAACTATTAAGTTAATTAAAATTATTAAGTTAATATTTCTACTTATACTTATGGTTGGCTTTTTCTAGGCGAGTTTACAAATTAAATAAAAAATAAACTTATTTATAAAATGTTAAGCGCTAACTGTTAGGAAAGACACAATTTGGTATACAAGGTATGACATTTAGAAAATAAAAAATTAAAACCGAAACCAGTGAGACTAGTTTATATTAAGTCATAGTTGTTTTTAAGGACCAACGAAAAAATAGCGCTACTTAATTCAATTTATTCAATTAAAAGTAAAAATGATGATGGCATTTAAAACCAGTATTTAGAAAAAGAAAGTCTTAATTTTATTAATAATATCTTTCTTAACGCTCACTTAAATATGCAAATCATCTTTAAATTTTTGCTTTCAAAAAAGTACTTTTTGATTATAAATTGTATTTAAACTTGATAATAAAAAAAGTAATGCAAGTTTTTAAATTCCTATTATTTATATGTACATATGTATTGCAAAATAACTTTTCAGTCAGCTGTTTTGGTTGTGATAATAAAATCTAGCTAATGTCAAAAAATTGCAATGCATAAGCCCTAAATTTTTAACAAAAATTGTTAATGAAGACTACAAGACTTCAGTCTAATGCAAATGGGCTATGAAAAAATGAATTCGCCTAATCAATAATTTGACACCGATTTGGAGTCTGAAAAATAATAATGCCAGTAAAAACATTGCTTACTTTTTGAAAATGAATATTTTCTTTCTTTCATTATTTAGTAGCTTTCGTCTATAACTGCTTATGTATATAAATACTTTTTTTCTGGGAGTTTGAAAAATAATGACTAACATTTGAATGCGTTCAGTTTGGGACATCCCTTGTAAAATTCATTGGTTCTTTCAGTTGAATTGTAAGTAGTACTTTTATGTATTTCTGATTACTCAACACGTTACCCAGTAAAAACTTCGCCTAGAAAATAATGTGTTTAGTAATCAGAAAAAACTAAAAGCACTACTTACAATTCTACTGAAAGAACTGATGAATTTTACAAGGGATGCCCCAAAATGAATGCATTCCAACGAAAGTCATTATTATTTTACCTACATACATCCAGAAATAGGTATTTATAGAAGTTGTTATAGAAGCAGTTGTAGAAGAAAGCTACTAAATAATGAGTGAGAGAAGCTATTCATTTTGAAAAAGTAAGCGAAGTTCTTACTGGGTATCTTTTAGGCGAAGTTTTAACTGGGTAGTAAAATATAGCGCAAATTTTTAGTCATTCTGTCTTTTAATACTAATTGTATATTATTAATAAAAATTAAACGGAATTTAAACTTGTAATACAACGATTTAATAAGTATGTATCTTCAATTCATCATATTGAGTTTTGGAGCACAAATTAGCCCAACATTTCCTATATAAAGTTGATTTTCATTTATTTTCGAAAAATTTTCTATAAATTATAAATTTTCGTAAAATTTCCTATGAAATGTAAATTTTTACAAGATTTCATATAAAAAGTTAATGTTTGCAAAATTTCTTTAAAAAGTAAATTTTTGAAAAATTTCCTATAAAAAGTAAAGTTTTGCAAAATTTCCTATAAAAAGTAAAGTTTTGCAAAATTTCCTATAAAAAGTATAGTTTAATATTTATTTATAAGAAGTATTCCTTAAATATATATGTTAATAAAATTTTTTCTCTAGATATTCTTGTGCGTCGTCATGGCCGTACTATCTGCCTCTGCTTCAGCTGGCTTGTTGGATTCGATTTTTATACCCAGTATTATGCAAGAGAAATACCAGCTTGCACCCACCAAAGAGGGATATCGCCTAAAGTAAGTTCTAAGCATTATATTAGCATTATTGAAAAACATTTTAACTAAAAATTTTTCTTCCGTAAAAATTTAAAGTTTGGAAGAACCTGATGGCAGCAAACGTGAGGAAGTTGGCATGGTCGTTAATCCCGGTACACCCGAAGAACAATTGGTTGTCATGGGTACTTACTCCGTGTACGATGAAAAGACTGATACTGATACCATTACCATGTACACCGCCGATAAGGATGGTTACAAATCTCGTTATATGATTAAGAATCGTAAATTAAGCCCTGGCTCCTTGAAATCTTTGTCTGGTTAATTATAAATTTTTTTTTTTTTTAATTTGTGAATGATTGTTAGTTTAATAAAGAAATTTAAAGTAATTTTTGCATTCTTATAACATTCTTATAATAATGGGAATTAAGACATCTACAGTCTGGCCCACGATGTTGACCCTAATCGTTTGTTTGAATTTTTAACTTTCAGCACGATTAGCCGATCGGTAATAGAATCGACAAATAGAACAGCTTTCATACAAATGTTCCACCCACTAAAAAATATAATGTCAAAATCGGTCACTTGTGTTTTGGTGTTCGACAGAGGCATTTTGTTGGAATAATTAACGAAATTATCTTTTTACACAAGACTAAAGGCAGAATTAGTCTTTACTTTCTGTTCTGTTACGAATCAGCTGATTTTTTTTTTGTTATTAAAAAACCTGTGAAATTGATTAGTTTTTCTGTTCTGTTACGGTCCAATCTCTAATATTAAAATCTTGTTAAGTAATTGTAAGTGACAGCAACAGAAACAGAAAGTAAAGACTAACTGAGCCTTAAATTATTTTTTAAACAATGCCACTTATTAAATTATGTATGTAGTTTTATAAAATATTTTTCACAAAATTCTATTCCATATTTTTTATTTTTTGCTAACTTTTTTTGTAGCACTGAATTCTATTTTTATTTTAAATGTTCAACATTTTTATTTTTTCGAATTTATTCTATGAGCTAAATTTCAGTTATGTATTTTATAAAGCTTTATTGTAATAGTCCTATTCCTTTAATTTTTAGGAATGACTTTAAACACTACCAGACTATTATATTGTATCTTCTTGTAACATTTTACCTTAGCTGTCCTTTGGATAGCAATGAAGTATATTGTATGTACAGAAAAATTTTTACAATTATTAGACACCAGCAGAATATAATGCATTTTCTGGCCCGCTACAGCCTTCGTCAGCATTCTTTGTGTCACACTGGATAGTGATACTTTATAAATTGAATGTATTTGACTCAACTATTTTAACAAATAGAAACTGGGAATTATTTCCTTTCATAGAATAAATTCGAAAAAATAAAAATGTTGAATATAATAAAGTAACCTATGAAAGGAAATAATTCCCAGTTTTTATTTTAAATGTTTTTACGATTCTCATTTTCAAGCTAGCGTTTAATTATTTCAATAGTTGATGTGGCAATATGGCCATTTGACAATAATTAAATGGATTAGAATACATAATTCCTGACGACCGACAAGTCGATAGTTAGTGGGCCGTGTAAGAGTGTAATAATGAGTGACTTGATGACGATCGCTTAAGTCGTCGATCGACATCGTAGGTCAGACTGTTGACTTTGAAATAATTAAGGGAAAGCAAATTTTTTTCAGGAATCTTCCTTTTGTTGTTCTTAACAACATCATAATTATACAACATAAACTAGGCAAGATCAAAAGCCTAGAAGAGCGGCTTTTCTTAAAATCCACGCTAACGGTTACATGTATTTCAAAAAATATACTAATTACAATTATAATTTAATAATTATGCAATGTGTAGCTTCGGAAGTGAAAATTTCGCTGTTAAAAAATTGTGACGCACAGTATGCGAGCCAACGTCACAGAGGAATTTAAAAAAAAACAAATGAAAGTATTTCTTGATTTTCTAAACGGTGTGCCCGTTTGGAATAAAATTTCAAAAGCAAAATACTAGCAAAATTTTAGGTTGGTTGCCCACATTTGGATTCATAACTGGTATCCTGCTTAGTCGATTTTGCTAGATTAAAATCGTTCGCACGCTCACTTTCAGCAGACGGATAGACAGACAAACATCACTAGTTCGATTAAGAAGTACTCCGGAACTCAGAATATTTATGCTATATATATAATGTTAAAAAGTTTAAATTTCGGATTACGAATTCTGGATCGGTTTTAAACTTTGTAATAACCAAGGTACCCCACTATGGGAACCTATTTCAGCCCTCTTAATAAGTCTATAGGCCCTTAATCTAAAACTTAAGCTCGAATATAGCAATATTGTCATCTGAAATCGCCATCTGACATTTTATTCCAGTTGGGCTAACTTTTTAGAAATTGCGGAATTATTTCCAAAATTCCCCTGTGTGACGTTGGTCCGTCACAATTTTTTGATATTTTAAAATTTTAATCCAAATTTTGAAATATAATTAGGCTTAACTTCAGCAAATTTAATTTTCATTAAATGTTTTTGCTGAAGAAAGTAATTTTACAACATTCAATTAGTTAAAATTTATTGATATTTTTTCATTTAAATTTTCTCAAAAACCGTTAGTCAAACGAAAAGAATTACAAAATATTTTTCAAAAACCGCCACATAGAAATTTTTGTAGGGAATTTCCTAATCTATAGATTTGATTAATAGTATTTTTTTGAAAATTGTTCCGTTAGCGTGATTTTTACGAAAACCCGTTTTTATTGACCTTTGACCCCTTGACACATGGAGAAGCTTCGTGCAGAAATTCAGCTCTCTTTTAATTTTTCCCAAGTTTGATTGAAGCTAGTTTAAAGGTAGAAGTACATAACGTTCATTCGTCGACGTTTGTAGTGCGTTTAAAAACTTTAGCGCATGAAAAATTGCAAGTTACACAACACGCGTTACAAAATAAATTTTTCTTTCACGATTCGCAAATTTGTTCAAAAATTTTTTTATTGGCAGATGATTACTTGTCAAAAATACACAACGCGTTAAAAAGTTCAAAGTTAACCAACTTTTTGACGATAACGAGTTTTATATGTGAAACAAAAATATTGAATATGAGAGGACACAGTCTCAAACAAAAACCACGATAAACTTGAAATATTTGTTTGTTTAAAGAAAATTATTAGCTAAAAATATAAATATGATTTTTTTCAACCTTTTAAATAAATAATAAATAATTTTAGGGAGCAATATAATATTTCGAAAATATTCAGTAACTTATATTAATGAAGTAAAATTTGGTAAAAGTATTTCGGTTATCGAAAATTCAATAATAAAGTAAATAGTTAATTAATTATAATTTAATTCAATTATATTGGTTTATAAATTGATTGTGAGATTGCAATATATGAACATGCATATTTTTTACAAAAAGCGTAAAAAATCCGACCTGTTTATTATAATTGCTTAATTTTATCCCATGAAGTTAAAAAAAATATAAAATTGTTTTTTGAAATTGAAAATTTGTAACCAAAACCCAAACACTAATGAGTAAAGCGAATGCTACGCTAAATAAAAATTTAGTTAACACATGTTTTAGAACATGATGTCGTTCGTTGAAGAAGTTTTAATGATGCCAAAATTGTAAAAAAGTGTTAAAAACTCAATTATAAAAGATATTGTTGATATTGGTTTTACTGCTTTTGACAAGGTCAATGTTGAGTTCACATTTTCTATTAATTAATACAACAAATTATTTACATTAATTTAGCAAATTTATTTTTATGTTCATAGATACATGTGTATTTATTTAAATCTTCACATTTTAAACCACAACTACATATTTGTCAAAGTCTTGCTTATTTTCTTGGCCTTCGTATTTACATTTCATCTTTGATTTCTGTTTAAGTTTACGATTAGTTGGGTTTTTTTTAGCAATTCATACATTTTGACATAATCCTCAATTTCAGCTTTAAGGCCGTCAAGATTTCATAATATTGTTGAATAAAAAAAATTATTAATACTTAAATTCTAATCATGCGTATATAACACGCCACTAAACACACACAGTAGTGTCATATGAAAATGGTTTCATTTCGCACAAATACTTTTGTGGTAACAAGAGATGACCTTAATTTAAAATGGTATCACTTTTTAATAAAGTTAATTTTTAGGCAAAAGAAAAAATTAAAGAAAATATAGGTTTGCAATAAACTATTTATATAAAAAGTTAACTCTAGAATGTTTTAATTTTACGATAGTAACGAATACTTGCATAGTCCTATGTTTCGTAAATATTGCAAAATTTGTATGTTTTACAAAAAATCTTTCATAAAATAACACATATGTATGTGCTGTTACTTTTAAGCTTCGTTTACAATCCCAGAAACATTTTCACTTGGTTTTCATAATAGAGCAACAATTTTTTTCGCAACCACACACATTTTGTATTAAGAAACCGTTTGCAAGTTTAACCCACAACAATATTATACATTTTTTATTATACTTAATAAAATTATTTTAAGCGTCAGAAACAATTTCATACAAATTGTTGCTGAAGTTCTTGTTGACTCAACTTTTTCGAAAAACTTTAGTTACATTTTTGTTTATAAAATGAAAGGAAAATATATGAAATACTTTGGGAAGAAAAAAGAACGAAGAAAAAACGAAATTGTTGCTCTAATTGTGAACAAAGCTTCAAAGAAACTAAAAATTAACAAAATAATTTAGTGAGAAATTGTATGGAAAACAAAAACTAATTTTCATAATTTGTTGTTGTTTTTAATAAAATTCCCACGAAATTTTGTTTTCATTTTCTAAAAACAGGCAGATAATAAAAAATTACCATGTTTTCTTTATGAATGTGTTCGTTCTATGAATTAAATTTCAATTCAGTAGCCATATTCCCCCAATATTTCATATACTTTTTTGTTTAAGCCAACCCTTGGTTAACTCTGAAGCTATAGATATGCACATATACTTAGGAGTGATTTTACACGATACCAAACTATCTTGTATCTTCATGTTACATGGTTTCACTTTAGCTATCCTGATAAGCATTTAAGTAAATTGTGTATGTACAGAACATTTAACAATTAACAGAAACAGAACGCAATGAACATTTGAGTGACATATTTTTTGATTTTCCATATTATAAAAAAAGTTCTACAAAAAAATGCCATATACACAAAAGAAATCTTCCAAAAAAAATTGGTCGTATAAAAAGTATCCTGGCACCTTTACCACCGCAGCCGGTTTTAACAAAATGGGGACTCTGACTAGAAGCTAAAGAACACCCTTCAAAAAACTTTGAAACATTTAAGAATGTTATTGTTGCTACGGATGCTTGTGCAATTAAAAAAGTAAGATAAATATAAAATTTAAATAAGATCAAAAGCCAATCAGCATTTGTGTTCTTCAACTACTGACATATTGATGTAACAATAACTTAATTTGAGGGATTGATTAAGTTTACTTAAGTCGACTCAAGTCAAATTGATTGATATTGCAGAAAGTAAAATTACCAAATTAAAAAGAAATCAAAATGCTTTAAAAAAAATCACGATTTCAAAAAAGAATGTGTGATCTGAATTAGAAAATTAATATTCCTCAAATGAATTGGCATCCTTTGGTTGACGTTGAGAGAAGAAAACCCATGTACAAAAGTTGTGTGCGTCCGAACAAACAAGGGCTTACTATTGATAATATAAAAAAGTATTTATTTGTTTATGCAAAAAAAATTAAATTTAGTTTTAAAAAATATTGAAAATGCCTATGAATAACAGTAGACTGCATTTTTTTTTTTTTTTTTTTTTTAATAAATTTAAAAAACGCCTTCTTATTAAAAAAGTTCAAGTTTTTAAGGCATATTTTTAAGTATTGTAATGCATATTTTTGGGGTATTAGTGCAAATTTTTTGCGCATATTTTTCGATTTTCAGTGCATAAAAATCTTATTCGTAGTTATTACTAATGCAAGCGCTAATTAACTACATTGAAGTTTCAAAACAGACCCGAAGGCTCAAAGTGTCGGTTCTTTTAGCCTCTGGTGACCTTCGTATCAGGTCCCGAGCCAAATAATAACTAATATATTCATTTGTTGATAGGAATTTATTTCTCATGGTGAGTAACATTTATTACATTATTCATCGGTTAACCGATCAAATTAACCGATTAAACCAAAACCTCAATTAGTTATTCGATCGATTAACCGATTAGATTAAAGTAAAAGCCCAATTACATGAATCCCTAGGTCCCTGCTAATTTTTGTTATACGAGAAAACATTTTTTTAAGATTTATTTAAGTTTGCTGTTCAAAATGTGTTCTTGCGATAATGAAATAGTACTGCATTATTTTTGTTCACTATTTCTAATGATAATGCAATAATAGTGCACTATTTATGAAGTGTTTTAACAGTAATGGAAAAAAAGTGCATTTTTGGCATACACTTAGTTAGTGGTAATGCAATAAATTTGCATTCCCATTCCATTGGCTTAATCATTAAACCAAAGCAATGTCTTTCTACACACCCTTTGTTAACAAAACGTTAAAGGCATGACTGTTTTACCAAACTTAAAATTATACGGAATAAAAATCCGGTCTTGCTAATATTTCTGATAAATCTGAAATAAAAAACTCTATTTGAAATACGAAAATTATTGTGCAGATGTTTTTGACAAATAGCAATTAAAAATAATTAATTGTTTTGAAAGATGTGTTTATGTAATTTTAATAAATCAAACAAGAAAAAAATGATATATTCTTCTTTGCCGAATCTTGTATACTCTTCACTATGTGCGATAATAACAAACGCTATAAAAAAAAAATTCTTTGGATATAAACACAGCTATTTAGTGCCAAGGCCACTTGTCCAATCCCATATTTTGTCGGATGTTGTATATTGATAACCAAGATGCTTGTAAATAATTCTTCAAATAAACAGAAATCTATAATGGGTTTGTAAGGGAAATGCCACTGTTGCCGTTCTCCAGATATACACACAAAAAATACTACTATAAATGACTGAGATATGTCATTTATAGACCAATCTGGCTGAATTTCAATAGCAAACTTTTTCAGGGGTCTTCGGAAGCCCCATTTCAACATACACACGGATATCGTTAAATCAACGTAGCTACACATAAGGACCCATAATATATTTACATACTTTGTAGGGTCAAAGATCAATATTGTAGAAGCTATAAACGGAATAAAAAACGCGGAAATAATTATTTACTAACGGTCTAATTTATAAAAATTTCTTGTTTCAGCTTTAATGCTTACAATAGTTACTAAGCACTTTTTGTTGTATAAACCATTAATAAAAAATCTGATTTATAAACGCTTAATAGGAGTGGATTAACAATTAAACGTTTATATTACTTTTGTATTTTTATGTTGGCAACAACATGTTATTTTAATTGTAATTTTTGTAATAGTGATGCATACAACTAGGGATGAAACGATACAACGGTCGAATTTTATGTGAATTTCTGTTTTGTTTTCAATTTAAAATGAATTTCTGTTTTTTAAAGCGTAATATTTTAAATAATTGTATGTTTTTTTTTAATAAAATACATACTATTGAAATAGAAGCGAAATATGTATGTTAAGCATTTATTAGCAATATCAAATTTTTACTGCTTACTGTAGGTTCCAAAAGAGATTATACAGCTTTATGTTTAATGAATAATTTAACCAATTTTTATTAAACATTACGCAGATGTTTTGAAAATAAAACCTTCTAGGCTTTAACAAAATTTTTTTAGCCACATATAACTGCCAAAATATTTTAGGTTCAAATGCTAGGGCGATAATTAATGTTTTTCCTTTTGCCAAATAAGCCCCCAACCCATCTAAAAAGCAGCGAAATCGTTGTTTCCAAACTCCAAAGCAACGTTTTACAGAGTTTCTATTGCCTATCTGTGCAGCATTATATTTGTTTTCCTTTTCGTTCTGTGGTTTGGATAGTGGGGTGAATAAATAGGTCTGCAGCTTATAGCCTGAGTCTTTGAACTCTCCGATTTCAAGTTTGATAGTTGACTCATTTAAACTACGGCAGTCATAAGTGGTAAAAGATTTATTAATAATGTATTTCTAAAACATAATTTACCTGAACATTCAGGATATAGTAACCCTTTGTTAATATAATATTGAGCTAAATTCCCGTCGGTTTTTTTGATACGTATGTGCGTACCAATAACTTCTGGGAAATTTTTAAATGTCTTAATTCTCTCATTAGAATTACTTCCTCTATATGCGATTAAGGCATTTTAATTTTTCTATTGCCCCAGCGAGCTAAGGCACGAGCTACTCTGGCTGAAATTCTACATACTGTTGCTTGAGAGAACCCATGAAGATTTGCCGCATCATTCTTAATCTACAAATTGTTTTTTAACTTCAATCAGTTTTTCAAAATTTTATCAAGTTTTAAATCAATTCTTGTAATAATAACATGTAATCCCTTTTTTGATATCTCTAATAAAAATGTTTAATGTTTCGTGCAGTTATGAAAATTTTATTTTAACAATCATTGAAATTGTCACTTTATTAAACGCTTAAAGTAGGGTAAAGGCTACAATAAATATTTCAAATTTATGAAATTTTTATTAAACGTTTAATAGGCTATTAAACATTTATAAATACTCTTTTTTCGACTTTTGCTTATTAATGACTTATAAAGCTGCAATGATACGTTTATGAATTAGACTGTAAATATGGCTTGAACCAGGAAAATTTTGCATGATAATCGACCAAGCAAAAAACTACTTATTCTAAAAACATGTGTGGCTTGGTTTAAGCAAAATGTTTGTTAATTTAAGAACATTTTACTAAAGACAAACAAAATAAGTTAAAACATGAAATTATTTTAAGATTTTGGATTTTCTCGTTTTAAGAAACGAAATTGATTACATACTTTAGAAAATATACTTCTTTCCGTGCACTTATATATAGTATAACCTATTATCTTCGGTGAGGTGTATAATAGAAATTACAATTAATAGACAAATATTTTACTGTTATTGGATATTAATTTAAATTCAGTGTCGGTTTTTTGTTAAACAAACATGAATTTTTAGTGCTAGGAAATCTTTTTTTTTTAAGAAAATTTTTTGTTAATTCTGTTGAGATAACTATACAAAGCTGTGATTTTAGTTTTATTAGTTTTACATGCTTTTTGTTTTATGCATTAAATAATTACAGTTCAAGATGTTGCAGAATATATTTTAAATACACATTATGTAAACTTCGTTTGTTTCAATAGTTAGTCACTTTTTCGATAAAACTTTAGCGATTACAAGTTCAATACAATATTGCCACCAAGCATGTTTTTCTTTCTGGCGTGCACAGTGTAAATGATTTGATATTTTTTGACTGTAATTTTTTTTTTATAACGTTATATTCCATCAGTATTAAATTAAATTTTTTCAAATTTTATTCTTTGAATTAATTTTAGAATTTAATTCCAAATAGTACAAATGTACAAATATCCTAAAAAAATTTGTTTGTCTCAATTGGCTATTTACAACCATTTTCAGAATACGTATTCATAAATTTTCGAAAACACCGATTTCCTTTGGAAGAGAAATCAATCAGTCTAAGCAAAAGTTCCAACTTTACCATAAGTGTCATCTAGTAATCACTTCTAACACAAAAAGTCCACTTTTACAGAAAGTTACTAAATTACACAAAAAGAAAAAAAAGAAATTACACAAAAATGTGAGAAAGAAAAACTAATTTTGCACAAAAAAATGCATTTTCCACAAAGGGAGCCGTTTGCACAGTAAATACAAATTCTATCGTCAAATCCTTCAAAAGACATATCGAAACAAAAAAACATTTTTTGCAAGTAGTGGTTATGTTTATTTTGACGAATATTTTTTTTCTTTCTCTTTATCTTAAATTATCTCTTTAAAATAGTATTCTTAAAGATCTCTGTCTCTTGGTGAGGTGAACAAAATTTAATATTAATGTAAATAAAAGTTCAAGTTCAACTTGTGAGTATGTATAAAGCTATGGACACTTTACAAATAAAAAATCAAATAGAATTGAAAAGTTTATTAACTACATTCTACTACAACATTTCTAAGATATAAAGTCCAAAAAAAAAAATGATTAAAAAGAATCGCAATTGTTGATAACTTTCTTGGTCACTTTTTTTTTAGATTGTTTTCGTCAAATATTTGCTAAGTCTGAACATACCTTAAGTAATATTTTTTTTTTGTTTTTTTTTTTGTAATAAAATTACAAGTTTTTTATTTCTTCAATTTCTGTACGATTGAATTGAAAAACTTAGAAGCCGAATCATTTGAACTTTTGTGCATTGAAATGTCGAAATTAATAGTTTACATACATAATTGAAATTTACCAACTGTTTTTGCTGCTTCTTACAAGACGGAAAGATTATCTATAAAATATTAACAAAATGCAATTGCGTATTGCAAAATTTGTTGATAAAAGTTAAGAATTTTGTATGCCATTTTTTAAATTTGCTTTCGAATAAGTGTGAATTCGTGACTTAATTAAATCTTATTGGTATGAAAAGTGTATAGAAGAGCGATAAGCTCTAAGAATATGCGAATAGTACATAAACATTGAATATAGTAACATGTGTATGTAGACACATGATTTTACGTATCTGCCGACTGCAATGTCCAAAACGTATCTCTTCAGATGGGTTAATGACGCTGCTTTACAACTTATAATGGTCCGCATTTGGGATATTTTCACTTCTAAAATTTTTACTTAAATTTGGAATTAATTACTTAAAACTAAGAAATAAAAACTAAAAATTTTTCATAAATAGTTTGAAATTTGCGGAAATCAAGTTTTTATTTGACTTCTGTACAATAATCTTCTTTGAAGATCAAAAATATGTGTATGATGTGTTTAAAAAATAAAAATCGAAATCGCCAAGAAACTTTTTAACAAGCTTTTTATTAATCCTTTTACGGCTTTGGCTACCTTAAGGTAGCTCCTATTATTATTTTATTTTACACTCTGAAAAGCAAAATTTTATTTAATTGCCGTAAGCAACATTTTTTTAGCAAGAAATACAAAAATCAAATTCTTAAATAAATAAATAAAGCTTCATGTAACTTAAGCTTTGTTATTTTAAACTGAACTTAATTAAGACTCTTTTTTTATAAATTTTTCGAAACGTTGCCAGTATGTATTGTTGACCTTTTGTTGTTGTTGTGGTTTTTTAATTTACAATAAATGACCTCAAGCCAAACAAAATATAAACCACAATTTTTCCAAACTTTAAACATAATTTCTCCTGGTCTCATTATAGGAAAGTTGAAACCAAATTAAAAAATAAAAATTTTATGTACAACAATAACTCTACAAATGAGATAATAATAGTTTAGCTAGATAGGTTAAGCGTTAAATCAAGTGTAAAGCTACGGTCACACTTATTAAATATTTGACCAAATAAGCATAACCACTACTTTTGTTAATAGTTAGTGAGATTTAACAGGGTCTTTAAATCACAAAATTAAACTAATAACACTGCAAGACATAGTAAAAAATTGGTTTTGTACGATTCTGTACTATTATAATCAACGTTTCAGTTTGCCTGTTGGTCCCGCTATTTTCGTCAAATATTTGCCATGTGGGACCGTAGCTTAAGGCAAGTGTCTTTTCATTGCCACGTATATAGTTATGTATGTTGCTGCTCACATATATTCTGAATTCATGGTGTTTTGACACCGTGAATTGGGTCAACAAAAGGCAAGTCCTCGTGGTAATCTACAACATTTTATTAATTCGCAAAGTCCACTACGCCGTTCACACAATTTTCAAAATATGCGATGTATGGCTAAGGCTCATGGCGGCACCAACGATTATGTATATTCAATTCCCATCTAGAAGGGAATATTTAGACTTTTAACATAAAGGTACTAATACAAGATGATCCGGTAAAGGTTATGCAAAATCAAACAAATGTATAAAAAAAGTGATTACATGTAAAGCATGAAATGCGCTACGCAATAAGACATACGGAAACGCAGTAAAGTAAGTGAAAGAACTCTCAACAACTTTTATAAAAAAAATAACATTCCAAGTGCCACGGCATTCTCTTACTACTAAGCGGGTTTGTAAGGGAGAATACCAAAAAATATCTGTATGAAAACATTCAGCTGATCGTTACAACCAACATTTTTTTGTACGCGCTGAATAATGCGCTTACAAACCTGCTTCGTTGGAAGCTCCTTTATTTATTGGGTAGCAAAAGGTCTGGAACAGAATAAAGTGGCTGTAGCTGAAGCTGACGAATGATTTATTTCGCAACAAAGTTCAAAATTTCGAATTTTGAGCGTTAACTTCAACTGCAACGACTATTACAACTACGTATTCTGTTGACATAACTTTGAAACTGCAGTTTTTTTTACTTATGACAGATTGCAGCGCTTTTCGTAAGTACTACAACGACTATTCTATTCACCACTTAACACTTAATAAATTACATTTTAGAAATAAAGTTTTGTGTGTCAATAAATAATTAAACATAATAAAATTAATTATATGTTAATTATGCAACAGAAATAAAAATTTATTGTAGTAACTGATCTTTTAGACAAATGATTTTGTATTGCAAATTTATTTAATCTTTGCTAAAAGCATGAAATTATGAACTACCTCGGGTTGAATTTACGTTTCGAGAATAACCACATTCTCATCACAAAACAAAATATCTATGGCACAACCTCTACATGTTTACATTTGTACTTCAAGTTGTGCAAATAAAATGTCGACGAATGTGGACAAAAAACATAATAAACAAATGTAATCAGGTATTTAAGACAAAGTCTTGTCAGAAAGAGTACAAAAAAACTAAAGTAGATGAAGAAAGATGCACATAAAATTAAAAAATGATAATTAATTACAGCAGATTTCGAACCACCAATTCCATTGGTTAAAGATTGATGTTTGACTGTTAGCTGGCTGTCACCGCAGTGGTGCAGAGGGTAGAACGAAAAGAATTCTGATGAATTAATTCTGAATTAAACTCAACCTGAGTTCGAGCCTCAGCTCAGCCAAGAAAAAAAATTATCAATAAATTTTAATTAATTTCATGTTGTAAAATTCCTTCCTTCAGTTTACATTTTAAATACATTTTGACAAATTGCTTAAATATACATATTGTAATTTTGTGGATCGAGTGGCCAATAAATTAGAAAAAATTGTTTTGGAATGTTATTTGTTTAAATGCCAAACTCAGATAACTGATTGGCGGTCCTCTGATTCGAAATTCCAGACTTTTCAAAATAATTTATTGGGATCTAATAAATATGTTTGGTACTACTATTGAGAGTTTGCAAATCTTTGGGATGTTGCTCGTTTTATGGTTGTCTGGCTAACTGTCTGTCCTTTGTGCGCAAAGTATAGGTCGCAATTTTAGAGATCATTTGATGAAATTTGGTACATAGGTTCTAATTGGAACAAGTACCAAGCTTATTGAAAATAAGGCGAAACATTCCATAATTTTATAAAGCCCCCTTACAATGTTCTTTCCGAAATAAGGTTTTTGTGCCTGTAAACCATCTGGTTCAGTTGGTATTTTAATAAAATTAAACCTATTTTATTGCAATCTAAATTGCAAAAATTATTCTTATATACTGTGGTATATGGTTGGGCTTGACCGACTTTATTTTCTTACTTGTTTGGATATGGGCATTTCCATCATGTCGAACGTGACCATCGTACACATTTAAAGTTAAAAAAAAGTCAAAATAAAACTTTTTTTTATTTTGGCAATAGATTCAAGTTATAGCTATTAATTAGCCCTATAATTGGTGCTATTGTTCATTTTGATAAATTGTTTCGTTTTCAAGAAAATTGCAAAAAAACAAGGCATTTGCACGTGACGAAAACAGAAGTGTATTTGTGGCCATTAATTCGAATGCCGATTTCAGCGAAACCTGAGGCAATATTTGAATGAAAAAAATTGAAGAATGTTATGCACGCATGCCTCTTAAATATGGCTGTCATTTTAAATAAAAATAATGTATACTTTTTTTTTTATTTAGCTTTAATCGCAGTCGCACGTGATCTGTCGCACATGACATTTTTTCCATCATGATATTTATGTTGATTCTGTTACTCTTTTTACGAAATTATATATAAATGAGCTTAGTTAAAATGTTTTTAAATGAACAGAAGTTTTCAAAGTGTTTATTTTCATATTAAAACAACAAACTTAACAAAAATATGTACATAGTATGAATAATAGTAAAAGTTATAGTAATAGTAAAAGTAAAAGAATTAAATATTATGAGGAATATAAAATACAGTTTTTTTAGAATAGGCAGTCCTAGCAGATTTTATTTCTTGACCATCGCAACAAAAGAAGTGCAACTGGGCTATTCCTGGAATGCTTTTTACTTTCTTCCATTTTTCGTCTAACTTATATAATATGCTTTGCTTTTCAATTTGCTGAGAGGGCATAAAATACATTTGAACCCCATTAATATTATTTTGTGCACATTGATAAAATGAAAATGCATCGGGTATAGCAATGTTTTGGGATTTCGTTATCTGCCATACTTTTCTTTTTATAACAGCTCCGACTCCATCAACGGCTCCCTTACCGTGTGAGCTTGCAAAAAAATTCCATTCCACTAAGCAACATCTAAACATCTAATTAATTGTCGTATGTGGATACAAATTACATATGACATACGACAATTAAATAATCAACCGACGATATGTATATAAAAAAATAATTTTCAAATTTTTAATTTTCACACTTACCATGTCGCACGTGAACAACTTTATATAAGTACCAAGGTCACAAATCTTGCTATTTTACCGTAATGTTTTTTTTATTTTAATTGTATAAAAAATCTCTGTTTGGTCTGGTAATTTGATGAGGTTTTTCCTTTTACTTTCGACGCACTGATAGAAAATGATGTTTTTCAATGTCGCACATGACATCGAAATATGAGATAATACAAAGAAAAAAATTACAGTTATTTGCAATCGCATAGTTTCTTGTGCATTCTATTTTGACTCTTTGGACCTTCCAAAAGGTTTTAGAGAGAAAAAGTCAATGCATAATGTCTCTCTTAAAGAACTGTTATCATAGCAAAACGTACAATAGAAATATCCAAATAAGAAAAGTTGCACTTGTTCCACTTTACATTCATAAATCTTGAAATGGGTTATAAATAAATATAAAACTTTTTTACTTTTATTAAATTTGATTGTTTCCTGTTAAAATATGATAAAACAAGGCCTTTTCAAGAACTTATAATTTTTTTGTTGCGGTGGACCTTTTGGTGGAAATGCCCATATAATTCTTTTATTTTATGTTTTTTTCTCTTTTTGTTTTTCAGTATGTACCTATTAGAGTTCGGGAGATTCCGTAGTAGTTCAAGCGATAAAAACGAAAGTAATTCTTTAAATTAAAATAAAAAATATTTCAAAATTTGGCATAGAATTTAAAAATAAAACAGTTATTCCAATAATAAATAACATTTTAGACAAAATATATGGTTTTCTTTTTGCTATGCAATATGGTACCAACTTACATACATATAAACAAATTTTTATTTAAAACAAAATTTTTTTTCAAATAAATTATGATAATATGTATAGCCTTTAACATACTACACAGAAAAAATATTTTAAAATCAAAAAACAAAAATTACCATTTTTTTATTAAAAATTATAGTTTTTAAAACAAGAATGTAGCACGTTTAAATCAAGAATTTAATATTTTAAAATTAAAAATGTTTAATATTGAAGGTACGTTGCTTCATACTTACCTTTATACCAGGCAATAAGTAAATATATCAACTAAAAAGGAATTATTAAATTGTAAAGGTTTATTACAGCATAAAAATATACAGCTTAATGCAACATATACAACATAAATGTTATTTACTGACAATGCTAACCAAGGGTTAGCGAAATATCGATAGAAATTTAATCTATATATATAAAAATAAGTTGTCCTATGTTCGTCATTTTATAACTCGAGAACCACTCAACAGATTTTCAAACGAGTACATGCGAACAATTTCTACAAATATGCGTTATACACGCACATTTATGATGGTGTGTTTTCCCTATATAAAATGTATTTTTTCCTTATGAGAATTACATTTTATCGGTATAAGGCTCTGCTTGCTCGCGTCATTTGACTTATTTAATTTCTGTGTGTTTATTAATTGTCATTTAAGTTTACTGTGCGAGCAAGGCCCATCTATCAGGTCTGCTTACTTGTACAAAAACAAAAAACGATTCGTTTTAGTTGTCAAAAATTTACTACCACATATACAAAGCAAAAGGAAAAAACGTGTATGTGTCGCATACCATAAACGTATACATGCACATGTAAACAACTTTTGACAAATAAAAAGAACATAAACAATGATCATCAGGCTTCTTGCGCAGACCTTTTCAATGGGCCTTGTGTGCGAGCATCGACATTTTTTAATTATTGATTTGTAATCTTTCAGTAAAAATTTAAATCTTTTGCTTAAAAAAAAATTAAAAAAATGTTTCAATTATGCCCGCGACGAAGACGTTCCCAAATTGGCCGACGAACACGCTAGAGCAGCCAAATACGTTTTAATAGATCTAATCAGGATGAAGAAGAGCAATTAGAAAGCAAAGAATTAGCAAGGCAACAAATGGCATGACCAGTCGTTGTAAGTTTGCGGAATAAATTTAGAATATCCTGTATTTTCACACGGTCAACTGTATGTTGCATGTTCACGTGTTGGGAAGCCGACGTCTTTATTAATTTTTTGTGAAAATGGCAATACTAAAAATGTCGTTTACCACCAAGCTCTGCAATAAAAATTTTTTTTCTTTTTGATGTTCTCACTTTAAAAAATTTATATTATTTTGCACTTCTTTTTCAGGAAAATGACTATTCTTTCTAGAAAATTTAATTTTTAATACAAAGACGTAAACGTATGTTATTGTATTGTCCAGCAACGCGGACAGGGTTACTTTTGTATTTTATAAAAAAAGACCTTTAGCTTAAACAACTAAATATTTATATTAGTTTAGGAACTTATTTTTTATGGTCTAATATGTTTACAAAAATTGATTAATATTATAAAATAAGACAATTTATTTTTTATGTGCTAAAATAGAATACAATATTCTTTGAATTAGGTAAAATTAACATTTTTGTTAAAATATATTAATTCGCTCTTATATATTTAATGTTTTCACTTTTTCAATCACTTTATCACTTTAATTGTTTAACTTTTTAAACTGTTTTAAAGATACTGCGCCGAGCTATATTTTTTAATGACGCTTGAAAAAAATGGCGTTAACACGCTTGTAAAAGAATTTACATACATATATGTATAAAAAAAGGTTGCTGTCAACTTTTAAAATTAAAATGCTTTAATATTTTTTCAATAACAAAACTGCATTGATTTTAATACGTTTTTCAAAATTGCTAAACTTTTTAAAACAAAATCGAACATTTTTTAATTTTATAATGTTTTTTCTGCTTCTTATAGTAAAAACAAAAGGGCTACATTTTAATATAAAAGAAAACCTTTTTGTTCTTAAGATTTTTAATTAAAAAATAATATTTTTGGATACAAAAACGTACTTTTATAAACTACATCGTTTCTTTTTAAAATAAAATTGAACATTTTTGTTTTTAATATTTTTTCAAACAAATTGCTGCAATTTTAAAATAAAAAATTCTGTGTTAAATAGCGTTTTTTGGTTCAGTGTACTTTTAAAAATCTTGATGTATTTTGCCGTTAGCACCGAAATGCTTAAATGGCATTACTGCACACATCAATAAAAGATAACCTGTTCAATAAAACAACAAATATGTACTGATAAAGCGGTATTTAAATTTAAACATTTATTAGCCAGTACTGTCAACAACTGTTACTTCTGTCCTGTAGAGTTAACATGACAAGTTAACAGTACCAAAAAAAAAGTTGCATTATTAAACTAGTGGACGTATGATGGCGCTGCACAGATTTATTTTAACTGTACAGTTTTACTAAAATAGTAAACCGAGTTCATACATGTTCGGTAAATACAAATTGATGTAGGCTTGTAAAGGCGTTGACTCACAAATAATTTTTAAATAATTGAGCAAAAAATCAGTATTTTATTAAGTTAGACACTGGTACAGTAGTTTTGACTTAACTGCCTTTTGTTTACGTGCACTTTTGACTAAACTGCACAAAATTGATAATTTTTGGAATTATTCTTTCTAATTCCATACAAATTCCTTTTTTAAGTGAACTTTCTATACCTGCACATTTAAGATAAATGCACAAAATTTTTGGCATTTTAAAATTATTTTCATACAAAATATCAAAGTTAACTGCACTTTGACTTAACTGCCCAAAATAAATATTTTCTAGCAATATTCTTCTTCAGAATCCTTGTTTAAGTGCATTTTGTATACCTGCACATTTTTCATATATTTGGGCAGCTTTAAAATATTTTCATACAAAACATCAAAATTAGCTGCACACATAAAAATATATGGTGGCCACTTTTTCACATAAATATCCAATTAAAGCTGTTTATAAAAACTAGTGTTCGCCTAATGGTCAAAATTCGACCATAAATTTTTATGTTAATATGAAGAAAACATATTTTATATAAGTATATATGAATTTATATGTTTCGTGCATTTATTTTTTCAGTCTTAGCTGATCGATTTGGCAAGGGACCAACCTCCGCACAGAGGGGTGAAATCACAAAAAATGGAGATTAATTAAACTACTTATCCAATTTTAAAAATTCTTTCACTATTAGAATGCTACGTTATCACTGAGTGACATAGGCTACACATCTTTTGGAAAAGTGGGCGGTGCCACTCCCCCTATTAAAAATCGCTCTAGCGGCCATAGTAATAGACCGATTGTCATGAAACTTTCCTAATGTACTGTTGACCTGCTAATAGTCCTTGGATATACTTGGTTATGATTGGATAAAGGGGCGTGGCACAGCCCATATAACCTGAAACTTAGAACGGATATATCTCATGAACTATCAGAGGTATGAATATGAGATTTGGTATATCTGTTAATCGTACAGTATGAATTACATCCAAGGTGGAATAGGGCGGTGTCACGCCCCCTTTTAAAAAATAGCTCTGGCTCAGTCGGATTTTTTTTTTTTAAAAAGGTTGGAGGCATGTTAAACCACTGATACTTCTTAACAAAAAGTCGAGCTGTATTCTGAGCAAATACTCTAAATTTTTCTACATTTATATCATGACCACAAGATACGGCAATTAATATTGTGTGCATGTCCTTAATCAGCTCCAGATCTAGTTTCGTAATATCTGCTGTGATTTCAGCGTTTTCAAAAAATCTTCGTGCTGTGTTGCCATCATTTGAATTGCCGAAGCCGGGCTTAGGTTGGTCAATAATAAGTCCAGTTTTTTTCCTGAATTCCGTTTGAATACGACTCTTGTTTTCAGCAACAACAAATTTTTCGAAATCGGTTCTTGCTTGCCATTTTTTAATTGGTAATTTATATGCCATGTGAAGAAGACATTCATAAAAACGTATCCAACCATGCAGTATAGAAAGACCGAACTCCAATTTTTTAACCTCTTTAGCGATCATTCTTCCAATGTCGTTAAATTCTTTACTCGTGGATCCACATAAATAACACTTCTGGGTTGACAATTATAACAACGAAAATGTAGACAAAGCAAACAAAAGACAAGAACTGGTGTTCTTTGCTTGAGTGACTATTTTCACAATTAATTTAATAAAAAAATTTCGCGCAAAAACGCGCAACATCTTATTACTGAATATGAAAGCCTAGGAACTGTTGCTTCTTAACAAATTAATATTCTAACGCCAACTAACACCATTCATATTTAAATATCCACGAATATTTTGAAAATAGCCAAAATTGAGACATATTTTAAAAAAATTTTTAAAAATACTTCTACACAATTTTTGTTAACACAATTATTTTTAGAATAACGCTAAAATACCTGAGGTTGAAGTTTCCATAGTAGAAGTATTACTTTTGACTTGCGAAAAACTATATATTAAGCGTCGAAATATACCGAATTTCAATTAACACTATTGTGCGCGAATAGCTCAAAAATTACTTAACTTTAATGCAATGCATCTGGACAAGTAAACAACATATGACATTGAAATTTTCAGTAGTGATGTAGAATTTTATATACTGTAATCGGCTACTAAATATTTTTCAAAAAAACTAATTTTATTTTTCAATTAATATCCATTTTTTGCGATTTCACCCCTCTGTGCTCCGGTTCATATTTTATCTTCTACGTGAGTTAATCTAATTTTGTAAGTTCAATATTAAAAAAACTTTAGAAAATAACAATTGAAAAACCCAAAAAGTATCAAAATGTCTCCTTTATAGATTGTAATCCACTCAGGACATTGCATGTTTGATTTTATATTTCTATGTCTAAAACTTACGAAAATTAATCAAAGTAACAGATGTAGAACGAAAAAGTACCAAAAATCTCCCACTAATACATTCTTATTCAATCATGACCTTGCATGTTTATTTTTATCTTTAGTAGGTCGAATATTAGCAAATGATGACAACAGATGAAAAACAAAAAGAACCAACATTTTTCATCTTATATGTAGGTTTTCATTCACTCAGTAACCTGCACCTATAATATTTTATTATAGAAAATTTAAATATTAATACATGATGCAAGGAAAAGTAAAAGTAAGATTTCATTTTCCGTATTTCCCCTTTTTGATACTTTTTTATCTTCGGTTGACAAACAAAGGAAGAAAGCGTTCTTAACTGTTTTGCCTGTGCCGATTTATACATAAGATTTATATATTCGAAATATTCGAAAACCGGTTTCTGAAAATTGTCGAATAATCGACCACCCTATTTTTTATTATTTGATAATTGAAAAAAATCAAATTTTTTTTATTTGTATTAGTAGCAAATTCAAACGCTTATAACTCTGAAATTATTGAACAGATTTTAATAAAATATATATTCTGCACTTATGTATGTTAGTAAATACTATTCAAATGATGTATATTTTGTTCAAATCGGTTGCAAAACAGAGGAGGAAAGTGTTCTTAACTGTTTTCCCTTTGCCGATTTATATATAGATATAAATCGAAATTATTTTGTTTTTTTATGTTTTATGTTCTTTGTGAATTCTCATTGTTTTTGTTAATGTTTATTTTATATTAAATAAACATACATTCATGTATAAAATTATCTGTTATTTCTCAGCTAGCATAGGCTGTTTGTTAGACGATTATGTTTAATATACAACTCCTTAAAGAATCTTCTGGTGATTATCTGACGAGTAACAAAAACATCTAAATCTTTTTTTAATTTATTTATTTTTTGACACGCTCGTCTTTAAATCTTGAAATGGACCTTTTGGGACTCTCTGTAAGAGTCGTATAAAAATTACTGAGCTACCTAAATAAGACAGTTTTTGAAGTATGAAAATGCTATTGCCAATACAATTTTAATAAAACAAACCGGTCTAAGGATCTGCAAAAAAGGATTTTCAGACAGAATGGTATTGATTTCGCGACCTTAAGGTTTGTTTTATAGAAATTGTATGAAAATTAGAAGTTTTGGCATGAAAAATACGCCTGATGCCCTTATTTAGGTAGCTTCGTCATACGGCTGAGTATTTCACGACTTGTAAAATAATACCTACATGAGTCTCATACGACTCTTAGCATGCTTTTTGAAAGACTCGTTAGATAATCTCAACAAACATCACAAACGATTCCCTTTACGATTAATATAAGCGTTTTTCGCTGCGTTATGGAAGAATCTCTCTTACGAATCAGCACGTGTAACAGTTTCTACCGTGCTAGGAATCGTCTACAATTAAAAAATGAGCTCGTCGATGATCAAAAAGACTATTTGTGAGATTCCCAGTAAGCTCCTGGGTTGAAATAAAATTTTAATAAAATATAAATTTATGTATTAAAAAAATAATTTTTTTATTCTTCTTTTAAATCAAACACTTTACTTTAGCTGCACTTTTGTGCAGGTAACCACAACTGTGTACCTACACATTAAGGCAGGTAAATGCATTTAAGATAACTGCATTTTTGATTTACCTGCACAAAAAATCGTGCAAAGGAGATTGTGCAGCTAAGTCAAAACTACTGTATAATTTTGCAACCCGTTCCAACCCGCACAAGCCGAACAAAACCAATACACGCACAATTTCAAAAAAAAACTTATGCTTACAAAGCATATTATATTATATGTACTATATAATTTAATGCCAAATGAAATAACCCCGGGTGTGACTGAAAGAGCAAAAATTGTGCACCTTAAAAAATGTTCTCTTCTGTGATTGCTGATTCACTTCAGACCAGGCAAGTTAGTTGCGCAAGTTACTTGCCGAGAACACCAAAGTCTGCACAACATTTTTTCCTTACCCCGACCGAGTGTGAAAGGGGTTTAAGGATGTGTTTTTAACAGCCATACCTAAACAAGAGCGGAAAGCGTTTTCTAGCTGTCAAAAATTCTCATGCCCATACAATTTGTATGAAGCATCCCTAAGTAGCGCGGCGTCAACGCTTTACAATTGGAAAATCCCATTTTGACAGCGCGTTTATTAGTGAAGTTGGCCGCTATTAATAATAAATAATGACAATTTAGCTATTTTTTGTCAATCAAGCGGGTTTTTTTCTTCTTTTTATTTCCATTATATGGGTTTTATTAAACAAGAAAGTTAACACTACTGTTTGTGGCACAACGTTGACGCTCTTGTTTAGGTATGGCATATCAGCGTAAAAGCTTAGCGGAAGAAAACGTTCCGCCTTCCGCTCTTGTTTAGGTACGGCTGTAAGATGTGGATTAAGTTTCAACTTAGTTTAAGGTAGCCTGAAACTCTCAATTTTTCCGGCGAAATGTGATTTTTTTTATTATTTCATTAAAATACCAACATTTTATGCAAAACTAAGCTGTTTCATCAAAATTGTGTAAACAAACGCGATTCTTTATTGGTGATAGGGAATAGGTTAATTAATTCCATCTCCCCTCTCAACAATAAAGTAAGAATTGCAACGACAAACACCAGGGCTGTCAGATATGGCTTTTTCTCGCCAAACGTGGCGATTTTAAAAGTGTTTGTCGGTGGGATTTTCCATTTGGCGACTGGCGACTTTTTTTGCGGTTTTTGAAATAACGATTTACTTGGCTATTTATCCCATTTATATTATTTCAGCGGTTTTTTTTAACAGTTTGTCATTTTTTGTTATCATTACAAACTTAAATAAAATCTGACAACTTGTTTCACTTGATTTTTGTTTTGTTATAATTTAAAGTGAATTCTATATTCAGTCACTACCCTGCAAATAATAAGACTAGAACAAACACGCCTGTAAACTGTAGCCCACAAGGGACTAGGGCTAGTCCAAAAGTAACCTAAACGTATGGAAAAACATGGTCTATTTAACATTACGATGTCCAAGAGGATTAGTTTTAACTTCGTTTAAAAACGAAAACATGTCGTTATAAACGAAGACATGTCGTCTCACTACAAACACTTTTTAACAATGACATGCCTGCATTACATCGGACCAGTCCATGGATTAGTCCATTTAATCAAAATGGATCAGGTGGGCCAATAATATTTGCAGGGTATTTAATTCTAATATTTAGTATCTATGCAGGTCAAAACACTAGTAATGAAATCGATGCGCCTGAAGTGTACGATCTTATAGACTTTTGTACATAATTTTAGTTTTTTTGACTGAATATATGATTTCCATTTTATGTTATTAAAAAATAAATAACAGAAACTAAACAAAACTTACTTACGGCGACTTTTTTGTATTTTTTCGCAGTTTTTGGCGATTTTTGACTGAAAGATTAAGCTAGCGTTTGTTTAAATTTAATTAAATAATAAATAAAAAATGTTACGAAAACTGAACAAAATTGACGTTTGGCGATTTCTGACATCCGGCTTGGCGATGGAGCTCAAAAAATCTGACATTGTTCACAGCGTTGTCAACTCGGTGCGTTTCGCTCCATTTCGGCTGCGTTTTTAAAGTTTGTTGCGCAAAAAATTCCTTTGTTGGTGCGTGCTGCGCTTTTTTTAAAATTTCGGTGCGTTTTTTAAATTTTTGGTGGCACCAAAGAGAATTCGACACAACTTTTTGTTTCACTATGAGAAAAAAATCTTTGTACAATAAAATACACCTGTTTCAATACCATTTTATTCAACAGTGCAACATTCTTACAAACAATTTTACAGACCACAATGTAATGATGTATAAGGCGTACCAAATCATATGCACTCAGTAAAACGGTCTTGTTATTGTAGGTAATTTGTATTATGCACAGAAAAAAAACATTTTATTTAATTTATTATTAGTTTTGAATCCTTACTATTTATCGTTAATCTCTTTTCAAAGAGTTTTGTATAGATTTTATGATATGAAAAAATGTGTGTTATCAACACCAATTTTCATTGAGAATAAGAAAATTCCAGATGAAATTGAGAACATTCTAAATGAACATGAATGTATTTAAAATTATGTAACTCAATTGTATCAATTTCAAATTAAAACTTCTCAATGTTTTTGGAATTTTCTCAATTTCAAATTAAAACTTCTCCATGTTTTTTGAAATTTTCTTAATTTCAAATTAAAATTCACAATTTCCTTTGGAATTTCCTCAGTTTCAAATAAAAATTCTTAACTGGAATTTTCTCAATTTAAATTGAAATTTTTTAAATTTTAATTAGAAATTCTTAATTTTATTTGGAATTTTCGAATTTAAATCATCTTAATTTCAATGAAAAATGGTGTAGTACCAAGGTATATTTACACAAGGTAAACTCGTTGGCCCATATGTTTGTCAGCTGTTTACCTAAGATGGAACACCAATGTCAAATTCCGTGTATATGAGCCATAATTTGTACATGTGTGCGTTAAATTTATATGAAGACAATTTTGACAATTCCGTTCGACTCGGTTATTTTTATAGAGCAGCATGTCTACACTCCCAAATGAGTCTACCTTGTGTAAATATACCTTGGTGTAGTACAAATGAATTATATAGTTTTCTTTATTTTTGCTAAGTTTTTTCTTTTTTCCCAAAACCCTGAACTGTAGAAAAATGTTTTATTGTTATATGTATTTTCAAAACAAAAATTATTCTTTTTTTGCTATATAAACTCAATAAAAATTTTAAATAAAAAATTGGTGCCTGTTTCTTGAAATGGCACGTTTTTTTCTCCGTTTTCGTGCGTTTTGAAATATTAAAGTTGACAACGTTGACCGCACAATTTAAACTTGCGCTTTAATGGAATTTTCGAGAGAACTTTTCGTGGCTAATTTACTGCTCTGGGCGGCAATCTGCTAGCGCGTATTTTTCGTTCTCTTAAAGACAAACGGCTGTGTTTGTTTGCTTTTAGTGCGTTTTAGGTTTCACCTCGCATTGGCTAGTGGCGTGGCATCGCATACATACAAAGGTATCTGTGTCGAGTTACAGTTCAACATAGCTCGATTTCGAACTGCTCAGCATAGCATTTTTAAATTTATAAATCGTTGCCCAAATTCAGGGAATTAAGATAAAGGCTCGTATTAGCAATTTTGTAAATTATTTTTAATTAATCAAACAGTAATTAGATAAGGAGAAATAAATAGAATTTAGTTTTAGCTGTTAATGCTTGTGGGTACAGATATACTATGCAGTGAATTCTGGAAGCCCTTCGCCTTCCTATACGAAGGTGTAGGACAACCAAGGACTTGATAATCTGGCATTATAACAAATACAGTGTAGTAAGCCAAAAACTGTTGCGTTTTAGGGGAAAATGCAAGATCTGACCACCCATTTCGAAAAATGAATCCTTAAAGAAGCCATTCTTTAAAAACTACAATTAATCCCTGAAGGATTGCGCTTGAAGGTGGGACACTTGTAGCTTGTTGCTTAGATATCGTAGCTGAATAGAGTCTAACCCCCATATTCATAAAAACAATTTTGATTGATTTTTTTAAATGTTTTTTATGAATATGGGAGTAAATATTTAGGAAATCACTTGCTTACTTTGCTTAAACCAATATTTCCAGAATGGAAAATTTAAAAATATCGGGTCACATGTTGGTTTGTTTTAGATCCATATCCATATGTAGTTTAGGAAACCTGTGAATGTTATGACAGTCATGTGATACAATTCCCACCTGTCTATTAATTTAATGCTTATTGGGACTTTAGGAGGCACATTATCCATCGAAAATGTATTAAAAGTGACGTAACTGCGTGACGTAACGTTGTGTGTAGAATTATAAACATAAAGGAAATTATGGTAAGGGTGTTTTGTTAAGACAGACAGCACTCACGCAAAGGTTTACTGTCATACTGCGCTCATTTTTTAAAATTTATGATAAGTATACGCAAGTAAATCCTCATGAATATATTCACGCTTAAACAACGCTACTAAATAATATAAATTACTTTTGAGTACTAGTTATCGATCTTTTAAAGCAAAACAGTGTTCAGAAATAAGTTTTTTTGGGGCAAACGTGTTTTTTATTAAAATAAATTGCCGCATGTAGATTGAGACCAATGTACAACAGACACTTCAAACTCTTGGCAAGAATGGACCTATCAATTTGTCTACAAGGTCTTGCAGTTCGACATCTCTCGCCTTTTTCCTCATCAGTGACTTCAAGAATATCATGAATAAACAGGCGATTATGCTCAAAAAAGTGACCCAAATCTTGACGTCACAAGCATGTCCTCCTTAAGGCTAGTTTACACTATTATATTTTGTATTAATACATGTCAAAAACTCAAGTATTACGTAAAAGTCTGATAGTATGAATGCATGTGTGATGAAAATGACAAGTATTAAAGAAAAAATTTTGACATCCCATACGACTTCATCGTTTTTTGAAAAATTTCAAAACAATAATACTTTTCATTGGATCAGGGCTGCATTTTATTTCATGTGTGAGTGTTTATACTTTGTGTGATGGTGTGATTACAAACTGTCATGTTACATTCGATTTTTTGACAGTCGCAACAAAACTCTTTAGATTTCTATCTCACAAAGTATTATGGAATACATAAGGTTTGTGAGATAGTGTAATCTAGCCTTTATTTGGTTTTAGGCAGTTTCTCATGTTATTTAATATTTTATTGGCAGCTCTTTCTAAAGGGAGCGAAAAAGCAGAGACTAATGATATTCGCCGTCTTATCTAAATTATTGGATTTTCCATCCAGCATCTTCGGTGTCACACATACACATACAAACACATTTTTACTAATACAAAGCTTGACCAGTATTTTGATACGTGTATTTGGGCCTTTATGCCGCTATTGGATTTGCATTTTTGGTCCAGAAACTTTTCACACTAATGTTTACCAAAAATTATGAAAATTTGCAAATATTTTAATCTTTCAATCTTTTATTTTAAATTTTAAAAATGTTTAAGTGTAAAAATTAATGCATTTTATATTGATTTTAAAACATTACAAAAACATTTGACATTTCTGTGATTATAGCTGCTATTACATCGAGCCTTTTTTGCGATTATATTGTAAGCGACAAAAGCCAAATTTAGCAGGAGAGGGTTATTATTTATTTTTACTTAAGTCGTGCAGAACTTTATTTGGATTCATATTATGAATTTATAATAGCGCATTCGATTGTTATTAAGAGCATGCTGAGATTCCATTGATAGTTTTAATAGTGTCGCTTGCGATACAATCGAAAAAGGGCTCGACATGTTTTCATAGCTGTATTATGAATAATTCTATCGATATTGATATTTTTCCTATCGATATTTTCGATAATTTTAGACTATCGATAGTACTATCGATAGTTTCCCAGCACTACTGCCCATATGAACAAAAAATTTTTTTGGAATTAAATTAAATTTTGTGTTAGTTCTACAATTTTAAGTACTGTCGGGGTAAAAAAAACACCCTTTATATAAACTATTCACTTTTATAAAGATGTCTATTACATTTGCCAAAAATCAAATTGACAATTGAAAACATTTTTTTTTCTGTTTTAATCATTGTTTTATTTCAAATTAGCTTTAATTAAACCAAATCACATTTTGGCGGAAAAACAATCATGCCATAATGGAATTTGTAAAATATTTTATAAAGAACTTGAACTATGTTCAACGAGTGCAAATGAATATAAAAGTTCGTAAAAAGGTAAACAAACTAAAGCTTGTAGTAGTTAATAAAAAAATTAAAAATACCCACCAAAACATACAATTTAAATTAAAGTTATTGTTGTTTATTTGCAAGCATGTTTTTTTTTAATTTTGTTTGTATTTTTAAAATATTGTTGTATTGTTGCCACAGGTAACTGACCACACTAAATACGACCCAAACAGAGAACATTTCTAAACTAAAAAAACAATAAGAGCGAAAACTTATTGTTTAAACAAAGAGGAAGTCAGACTATAGGAAAATTATTATAGTACCACCACCAAACGAACACATTGGTACAATCAACCAACTAACGAACAAACTGAAGGGGCACAACTGAATGATTGAGGAAATCAGTTTTCGAAAAACATTTGCCGGAGAGAGTTAGAAAAACTTGAATTCAAACTAAAAACGGAAAAATACTCTTAATAAGAATGTGAAATTTTTGTTGTAATAAAAACAAGGAACTAAAGAAAATTAATAAAATAGTTAAACCAAAAGTATTTTGAAGAAAAAACATCGTATAACAAAAGTGTTTAATAAGAAAATACATGCAATGAATTGCAAAGTGTTTTTTTATAAAAAATGTGTTTCTACCTCGAAATGAATTACATATTATGAACTATTTTTTAATATTAAAAGAAGAAAAAGTTTATAATTTCACCTCCATTGCCTTAACTTTTATTAAGTGGTGCGCTTACATTATGGCAATTATGGCTACGAAACAATTTACAAACACTTACGCTGACACTGACATTTTATGTCATGCAGTTAGTTTTTGACGTCAACAATTGTAGAACAATTTTGTAAAAAAAAGAACACAATTGTTTACACTTACAAACAAAGTTACCTTTAATTAATAAAGTGCTACATTTTTATTTTGGTATTGCTGGTAATTTTGTGACTAACAATAATTATGATGATTTCCCAAAAAAATGTGAAATCTTTAATTGTTATTTGGGGATTACTATTGAAATTCTCCAATAATTGTCGCGCTGTGGAAGTTGGTTTGCCGTTAATACAGATAAGTCATGGTAGGTTGAACACCACAAGTGTATGTATTTTTTTGTAAAATAATAACTATTAACTGTAAAAAATGAATATTTTTTAAATATTTTCATACACTTGACTTATTTTATAATAATTTTTGTTTAAAGCGTTATTTTTTACAATACTTACATATCGCGCACTAAATCATAGGCAGGCCCAACTCAAAATTTATCAAACTCTTTTTTTTATCCAGTGCACATATTCTGTAACGCCCAGATCGAGAAACTTTTCGATTGAAATGTGAGAAATAAAACAAAAATGCTATAAATTGACAGCCTGTTCAACGATTACGAACGTTAACGTTCGCATAGAAAATTATATTTAAAACAAAAACAAAATTCGAAAATTTATTTTAAATGTAATTTGTTATGCGAACGTTAACGATCGAAATCGTTAAACAGGCAGTGGAACTGAAAACTGAATTTCTCACTTAATTGCGTATGTAACTTTTTAACGTTAGAAAATTACCCGCCAATTTGCAGAAAAAGTGTGTTTGTAAAATCTTTGTAAGAAAGTTCCCACTTTGAATTAAACACACGAATTAAAACGGGGGAATAAAAAATTTCAACACAAAAAAAAATGAAAAATGTAATGAATAATAACACGGAAAAGGTAAGTAATTTGTCCTGGGCAGATTTTTTCTTTATTGAATTATTTTGTTTTTAACATTTTTGAAAAAAAATATAAGAATGTTTTTAAACCTATTTTTTAAACAACAAACATTAAAGATGCACTATACATTATTTGGTATAGCCGACGCAGTGACTTCACGAATTAATTAAAAAAAGTTAAAGTACCGTGAAAACTAAAAGTACTCGGTTAAAGTGCACAAAATTCTGCATCAGTAGGCAAAAAAATAAGTGCCAAATATGTAACAGTGATTTTGTAGTGGCGCGTTAAAGTTAAACATTGTAACAAAAAATTTAAAAAAAAGCTAACTTTTTTTTCTTAAAAAATCCGATTAACCGAAAGTGAAATCAAAAAGTAACAAACAACGTTTATATTGGAAATGAAAAACAAATTAATTTTCTCAATTTAAGTGGACATAAAGTTATTAATTAGGCTTAATTAAGAATAGATTTTACCTGTATTCTAAAGGTTGAACAAAGCTGCGTTGTTTTAGAAAAAAATAGGGTGCGCATCGGTGCGCTTTAGAAGTTGTGTACGAATTTGTAGTAACACTTGTGAGTTTACCAACATACACGACTTCTGCTATAATTTTTAATTGCTATTGTTGTTGTCATTTTTTTTGTGTGTTTTATTAGAGATGTGCAAATGTCGTGATTTCTTACAAATTATTATATTATATATTATAATTTATATATTTTAAATGTTGTTTTGTATATTTCAATGCAATATATTTAAATTTTGCAGGAACAAGCTCGAGTGTTGTTTTACTCAGTCGCCAAAGCTTGTATGCTATTTTGAAAAATTTCAATTGTAAAACAAAAGATGAAAAATTACCTATTTAAAAGAAGCACTAAAGAAACGCACTGAATAACCAGGCCAACTCTCAAGTTTTCAATAACACATTTATTATATTTAAAACAAAACTGATAAGATATAATTTTTTACATAATATGTATGTGAAAACATTTATTGCAGAGAATTTAGGAGTGTGCGTGAATAAAAAATCAATTTAGTATTTTATTATTAATTTTTTTGAAGGGAGGGTACCCGTCCCCACCTTCTTTTGTTGGAACATGCAGTTTGTTCTAAGTGTTACGCACATCAAATTTCGTATGCTTCACTATTGTAGTTCTTTAGATATAAGAAAAAAACTAATTATTTTGTATGGGGGGTACGTGTATCCCTAACAGTTACCTACATCAAATTAAGTGTGCCTCACTTTTGTGGTGTGCGTCGTTGAAAATTTTTCAATATGGTCGCCGTCAACGATATGTGTGACCGCCGTATTCAACGTCAGCAATTTCACATCGGCATCGAGTGGAATATTCAGCCTTAATGTGGTTGTCGTTTTCGTAAACAAACGTGTCGTTTTTTGTAGTAGATTAAAGAACACATGTTGTGTATTACTTTAATCTATTACACAGTCGTATACGACAACGACAACCACAATAAGGCCGATTATGACATGTTTAACGTAACGACATAATCTCTCTTGATAGTTTTCAACATAAGTTACAGACACACGTTTTTCTCATTTTTTTTAAAAACGATGGAATATTTTTTTACATGGACAACCAGCCAGCCAGTCGGACAGAGATAGGTAGATTGATTCAAAAAGTCATTCTTAGTCGATCGCTATACTGTGGTTATAATAACTATGATATTAAAATGCATAAATTCGATATATGCTTAAAAATTTTTAAATTTTTATTTTTTTAGAAGAAATTCATACCCATGATTGAGAGAGATTTAGTTTATAAGTATTAATATACATTATAAATTTTTTTTGTAAATGTCAATAATTATAGTGCCATAAACAATTATACTGTAATCAATTTGGCCTTTTTAGGGCTTAAAGATTATTAAATAAATAAAATTGAAAATTGAAAATCAAGTGCTAATACATAAAACAATTTTGGCAACTTAAAATAGCAAACTAGAATTACACAAATGGTTGTGGCCTCTTGAGGGAGCACTAATTTTACCATAATATGGTTGTCGGTGACAATAATATGGTCAAATTAAACATAATAGGGTTAAAACTTTCTTTAAACATAGTTTTGTTAGAGGTGACCATATGTAAACATGTTTTTTCTCTGCGTGGTATGAATTGGCTGTCAAATTGCTTTGGAATTTCGAAAAGATTCATTCGAAAGAAATTTATTGTTTCGTTGGTTGTGTAACATGTCGCTCCGTCTTGTTGAAATCACATATTGCAATATTAACATCACCAAAAACAGGCCAAACCAGTCTTCAGCATCGCGCTATATCGTAAGCAAGTAGCTTTTTTTTTTATTACAGCGGAGTTATTTAGATAATTATTTTATTTATTCGATAACTTTATGGCATTAACGTTTAAAATATGGTTTCGAGTATGTGGCTACATGATATAATTTTGAGGAAGATTTACGCAATTATGGGAATTTGTCCAATATGGTAGTTTCGTATAATTTTTACTCTACATACTTTAAAGAATTTGTCTTTCATTGTAAAGGATTTTTTGAAACTTTCCATATGGGACCTGTGGTCAAATATGCAGACATCTCAATGAAATTTAAAAAAAAATTCGTGTAAGTCTTTATGTTTTACATATTTAGGAGATTTATACAGTTTATGATGAATATGGAAAACAATTCTTTTATATGAGCTTAAACTAATTTTGTACTGATACCACTTGATACGTACGAGACTTGTGTTAGTTGTGGTCTATAGTTTTTTATTTTTTCCATTTACATTTTCAAACTTTTGACTTCGGAAATAAGTGTTTTAAATGACATGGTCACCTGAGCTGTGATACTTTTGACATACTTTTATCTACCAATTATTTCTGTTTGGCCTCGGAAGTTACAAGTGAGTGATTTATTTAGAAAAGCTATTAGATTTTAATAATATATTCTATTGATATCCCAACAAACAAAAAAACGAAACCTTATCGTTAATTACACATGCTTTAAATCATTTAAAATTCAATTAATAAAATTCATATATTTCTACAGTGATTTTTTTCATATTTGAAATAATCAGGTGCGAGATAGAAATCGATTTCAACGACAACACGTTTTGAAATCGACAAGGTATGAATGAATGTGTTAACTTTTGTCATTTTGTTTTGTTGATTTAATATTTTACTTTCTTCCATTTAATTTTTGTAATTTTTGCCAATGTGGTGCATTCGACAATATCGTTTAAAAACCATTTTTAAGTCGTTTTGTTTGTAAAGATACCCAAAAATTTTAGTAAATAATTTTTTGTTATTAAAAGGAAGAAGAAAAAAATTTAATAGAAAAAATATAAAAATGCTGCACTATCCTGGTTGTCTGTTCATATAACGTTCTGTGCAAAGTACATACGATAGACACTGACGTATCGAATGAAAACTCGAGAAATGTAATGTCGAATTACTCGATATCGAATGCTATTATTTCAATTTCAATAAATTTCCTTCTATATCAAGATTTATGATACCAAAATAAATAATTTCGATCAATTTTGCTCGATATCGTATGCGGTGATTAGACCCCAGGTCGCAATTTTGAACATAAATTAAAAAAGCACTGAGCATATTGTCCCATAACAGATACCATTCTTAAGCGGACAGGCCCTTTTGACGGACGCTGTTCCTTGGTCCCGACAGGGTTCTAATCGTAATTATCTTTTTTGATGTCTGGTCATAAGAGATTCTTTTGTTTTTACTTAAATTACACTGGTCAACAAAAGAAGAAACTTTGTATGTTTCTTAAGATTTTCTTAATTTTATAATTAAAAGCATTTTTTAAATTTCTAACTGTTTGCCAAAAATGCTTTTCATTTGTAATTTCAAAAATGTAATTGTATGATTTATCATTGGTTTTACTATCTAACAACTCAAATTCATTTATAACATTTGAAATAAAGATATGAGAATAATACAAATTATATAATTCACTCTTGCAAGCAAATTAAGTTAAACATAATATAAATTCATTCACCCTTGTTATGGGTAATAATAAAACTAAAGGATAATATAAGCTATACAATACGGTGTAATACAAAAGATAATAATAAATTCAAATAATTATGATTCATAATTATGGTGTAGTCTAGGGCATGTGACTCAAAAACGAGGGCTACGACTTTTGCTCGTCACATATTCTTAAAATCTATTCCCAAGAAGCCATTTGTGTTATCTGCCTTGACGAGTTAAAGGGTGCTCAAGTGTTGAAGTTTTTGAAAAATTGTATATTAAGTTATTTTCCAATCCAATACCCATGTTCTGTAACTTTTTTGAGAACTTCTCGCATCGAAAAGATGTGAAACAAAACATTTCACCGTTTCTCAAAAAATTATAAAAATGTGTGTCTGTAACTCATGTCGAAAACAATCAAATGAGATTTCGTCGTTACGTTATATATGTCAATATTACACTCGAAGCCGAAGTGAAATTGCAGACGTTAAACACCAGTCGCACATATCGTTGATGGCGACCAAATTTACTTAAATTAATACATTTTCAACGACGGCGGCGAATATATAACCGACGGCTATACCAAATAATGTAAAGTGCGACTTTATTGTTTCTTGTTTTCAAAATCGTTTTGAAAACATTCGTATATATTTCAAAATTGTTTAAAGCAAAATAATTAAACTATGAAAAAATCAACCAAGAACAAAATACTTATCTCTTCCGTGCTATTCATTACATTTAGCATTTTAATATATATTTTTGTACTAAAATTTTTTTCTCATCCCATTTTTATTCGTGAGTTTATTTGATAGTTCAAAGCGGGAACTTTCTCACAAACATTTAACAGACACACTTGTTCTGCAAATTGGCAAGATATATCCTTACGTGACTGATATTACTCGCAAAAAATGTTATAGACGCAGTTAAGTGAGAAAAACAGTTGCTTGTTTAAATTTATGGCATTTTTGTTTCATTTCTCAGAATTCAATCGAAAAGTTTCTCGACACGGGAGCTACAGAACATGGGCACAGAAATAAATAAAATAAACCAATTAAGATAACTAATTCTTATAGGAAATCTTTTCAAAATTATTTCAAACAATTTTTTTTATCTGTAAAATTGGGAATGACCAGCTATGCTACGAAATCAAATGTGATCATTTCAATAAAATTTATTCTAACTGCGTTTAAAATTTTTTTTTACTGATATACGTATATATAATTTTTGGTATTTTGTTGGTTATTTTCTTCATAATTTTCTGTGTGTCAAATTATAATTCCTTAAATCTAAAGTACAAAAAATTCAAAAGACCCCTTTCACATTCGGCAAGTCTCTTACGCAACTCTTGGTTTGTATACGCCAGCGGTTAGGTCGGGGTAAAAAAAATGTTTGTACAGACTTTGTTGTACTCGGCAAGTAACTTGCGCAACTAACTTGCCGAGTCTGAAAGGGGTCAAATTGTATGATCTTATTTCACTTAGTTTAAAAGGTGGGATTGTTTTTCTAGGCACAAAAATTATTTCTATGTAGAAATTTCTTTCATTAGATATTCGCATACATTTTAGCGAATGTGAGTGCAAATAGCAAAATAAGAGACTAGTTTGCAAATGCGAAGCCGAATATTCGCCGCCCCCTTAAGCATATATTCATGGTTCTGGAACTTGTTAGAGATTGGCAGGCTTTTATGGCTCATAGTATTAGGTTTCTGTTACAAAATTTGTATTCAAATGCTATTGTATATGAAAAACTTTAATTTATTCCCTGCATTTGCCTTAAAATAAAAAATCTGTCCTTTTTACCTACGCTTGAAATTATCCGAAAAAAACCTACAAAAGGGAAACCGTTAACAGTTTTTTGAGTATTCACTAGGCTATCTACGGATTTAAAGAAAAAATTAAGCCAAGTTAGAAAAATTGGAACTCAAAATGATCACTTCTGGTTTTGAAGTACATAACGCGTGTATAGAAATATGCATAACTTTTTAACTTACGGAGATCCGATTTTCAAACTTTTACAGTATAATAAGGATATCCTATAATTAGCACACCCTAGGCTTGATCAAAATAAAATAAAAAATTAGTCGAAGTAAGAATGATTTTAATTTAAATTGTTCATTTTCGGTTTTTCAGATAAAATTCGTTTTTAAATTTTTTAAAAAGTTATCAAACAATTTCCGATAAAAATTACTTGTTTTTTGTTTTATATTTCTCCAGTTTCGACCAATAACTTATGAAAACAATTTTTCAATAACGGCTACAGTTTAGCACCCTATACCTCGACAAAAAAATCATCACACCAAACAAATATTTGGCACGCACTTTCACATCTATTAAATATTAAAGAATTCCGGCCAAATATTTTATTTAGGTTCACAATAATGCCGCTTCAGAAATAATTTTTCATATATTAGAATTGGTTTGTATTTAATAGCAATTTTCATCAACGTAACAATGAATAAAAATTTGTCCGTCATTTACGATTATCAATTAATTGCATTTAAAATGACTTTGCATTTATGTTTAAAATAACCATACAAATTATTTAATGAAAATCTTAAAAAATTTGAAAATAGTCGAAACCATGGGACCAACCATTACTTTTCTACAGGTTCGAGTTACGCTGAATCCGAATATGTTCTCAGAATTTCTCCATTACGACGTTATAACGCGCAAATTTATCTTTATTTAAAAAACTAATATGCCGTCCAAAAGTCCTACCAATTTCTTTTAAGGCAAAGGTTTAGCCTTTGGTATGTATTGTCCTTCTCCGAGATATATTAACCTGAAGTTTGATAAATCCGATTTTTCGCTATATTCATGGTATTTTCGTCATATTATTTAATTTTTTTTTTGTGAATTCTTTTTTATAATTTTGACTTAGTTTTTGAATTTTTTTAAGATGCTTTCAATTTAATAATTATAATAAGCAGTGGTTAAATTTTTATTTAAAAGGTAATTCATAGACGACATATCAGTTTTTTTTTGTTTTTTAGTAACTTATAGTCGAAACTTTATCACTATGTTTATTTACACGTTTAATATGCAGTCACGTTGAAATAGCATTGGGGAGGTGGAAAATTTCGACGTCGAGTTTTGAAAAACCTAATACATTGTAAATGTACTAGAGTATGCAATTATTTGACTTTAAGTTTTGTTCGAGTAAGAAATTAATCGATTTTTTAATTTTAAATTTGCTTGATTAATCAAGTAAGGTTTTTAAATTGTTCGAATAATTTAAATAATTTTATGCAATGGGAAAAAACAATAATACAAACATGTAGTTTTTTTAATAAGCAATAAAATGACAACTTATATCGCTCCTTTATTGCAACATAGTTATATCTCAAAAAATCAAAAATTTCAAGTTATATATTCATATATGTAAAAATAAAATCAGTATTATATCTCAAACTAAACCGAAGTTATAGCAAAATATATTTTATTAAACCTGTATCAAAACGTTCATTTTGCAAACTTTAATCGCATTTTGCCAATTTAGTTTTTTTTTTGAGATATGAATTTGTTGTAATAAAGGAGCGATATGTGCTATGTAGATAGTTTTAAAACTTTTAGATTAAATAAATAATTTAAGATATCTAAAAAACTCGGCTGCAAAAAATACAGTTTTTAAACATTAAAAAGACCGAAACAAGATTAAGGTAATCAAAATTAGATTTACACTTTACAAGGGGTCTGTACACGTCAGGTATTTCTTTTCAAGCGCTATGGTGAACATTACAAATACACCGTCACACATGTCACACCGATGATGCTGGATGGAAAATCAAAAAATGTTGACATGACAGTGAATATTACGTCCAGCACATGTACGTACACGAGTGAATTTGCCTGCTGAACTAGCATTTGAATTGTGTATTTGGCCCTTAACAGACTTTAAAAAAAAAGTTTAGTACAGTTATGTTTATTAGCAGGCGGAACCAATAATTTTTTTCGGTTTATAATTTGCAATTGTGTTCCCTGTTTAACTTAATGCGGGTATTTAATATAGTCTTGAGCTCATATTTGTTAAGACAATTTTTTATTTACTTCTTATAATTTGTCTTTTTAGTTCCGGCATATTTCGTGAGAGGTTTAAAAACCAATTTTTTCATCCTTAAAATCGAGTGAAATTTAAGTCGATGGACATTCTTAGTTAAAAATTATTGAAAAATCAGATAATTTTTTATAATAGGATACAAGGAACCTTTTCAGCAAATTTCATTAAAATCGAAACAATTGAATTACTTTATCAGGCGTGTGCTGGAAATCGCAAACGTAAAACGCAAGAATTTTAAAAGTCGTTTTTAAGTAAGATTTCTGTAATAAAAGATTTTTATGACAAATATTAAACAAATCTTTCCCTATTTAACAGGATTTAAAACAAAAAATTATAAGAATTGTGTTTAAGGTTTATTAAAAACAACTTCCAAATTCTTGCGTTTTGCGTTTGCGATTTCCAGCACACCCCTGTATATGGATAATTTAAAATTTAATATAAATTTCGAATTAGTTTAAAGTAAAACTAGACAATAAATTTTCGAATTTGAATTCCCCTTACATTTTTTTACCTTTAAATTTTTTCGCCCTAGGCCCTGGCCTCACGGGCCTTGGCATAAATCCACCACTGTGTACATTTAGATTAAGAGGTTCGAATTTATATAAAGTAATTTTAAGTTAAATAAGTATTTTTATTTTCAATTCTCTTTTTATATATATTTTAGTATGACTGATAATCTTCAGTCTTAACAAGACCTCATTTAGTAAATTGATCAAACAAACTTTTTTTACTAGAAAAAAGAAAACTCAGAACAAATTTGTATCAGAAAGAAAGAAATAACAACCAACTATCTTTATAACGTTGGCAACAACTATAACAAATAGACGATTTGTCAATAAACAATGTCTGGAAAATAATACACGAAATACTAAAAAAATAATAATTTCTATAGTAACACACATAAACATACATTAATAAATGTACATATAAATTTTAATTTTATTCAAATACACACCAAAACTAGCTACAGGTGAATTAATTTCTTTTAAATGGAATATTTGTGCTCTTTTTTGCAGATGATGACTTGGGCGATGATTATCCGGAATTACGTGAAGAAGTGCATTTGGAAGATTTCTTTTGGACAGGTTCAGGGGATGGTCCCCCAGATTATTTGAAGAAAGTGCATACGGGCATAAGTAAAGGAAAAGATGTTGTGGTTAAGACAGAAACAGTTGTTGCCACGGTTTATGTGGATGGGAACAATGTGAGTATATTGGACAAATTCTTCTTTAAAGCATACAAATTTGACTTCAGGGGTTGCCTCACTATAATCAGTGTTCCAGTAGTTTTCCTCACCAATAAAGGGTGCTTTTTTAAGAGCGCCACAACTTTGAGTTGGCATCACTGCTTTATTTGAAAACCAATTAAACAGTTGATAATTGCTTTTTGTTTAGTTTGCTTTGAAATTGTTAATCAAAATAATTCGGCGAATGTGCTGAGGCACAAATTGATAATGATTTTGAATTCCCATTCAAAATTTTATTTTCCGATGAAGCCCTTTTCTGGTTGAATGGGTTCGCATATAAGCAGAATGGTCGCATTTGGAGTGAGGATAATCTACAAGCTTTTGTCGAAACACCATTACATCCACAGAAAATTGTCATCAAAAACGATGACGTGCGAAAAGTGGTTGAAAATTTGTGTACCAGATTGCGCCAGCCGTGGCGGCCACATGGCAGAAATTATATTTAAACATTAATTTCATAAAATATTCTTTCCAATAAAGCCCGTTTCATTGATATTAAAAATATATTTTCTTGTTTTTGTATTATTATTAATGCATCTACATAGCAGTAAATACATGAATTCCTCAACTAAATATCTGGGAATTAAATGTTAGTATTTGTTACGTTTGTTCGTGTGCTAAACATCGATAGGGAGTGACATTCATTGTCATCCTTGATGCAATTGCACAAAAAACAACTTTAGCTTCAACATCAAAGACATCAGGTTCAACTGCAGTAAAATATTGCTGTAAGCTGTGTGGGGTTTGCGACGAAAGATATCGTAACGCACGTCAAAGGTGCCCAAAAAAATGTGACCCGGTATAAGGGTCTGTGATGAAAAGCATACACAAACTTAATATCGTTTTCGTTTTCAATATAGTATACTTTATTTTCATATAAATACAAAGCGGTACAGTTGTACCAAGGATTTTAGTGGAATAATTGTAAGAAGGTTGTCTCAGAAGGGTTAACAAAAAATAATTTAGCATAAATTCAAAACGTTCTATCAATTTTTTTTTGTTACTATGTTTCATTTTATTCATTAAGTTGTTACTCAACAATTAGAAATTATATTATTACTTAACAGCACAGCAATAGTATTTTAAACCTGTTATAGTGAAACAGACCAAGGTGTGCTATCATGTTGTGTTGTCATAATGTCCTAACATTTTACAATGGTTTAAAAATATTGTTGTTGCTTTGTAAACAAAAAGTATCTTAAATTAATAAAACTTTGCTCGCTATAATTATTGTGCTGTCGTAATTAATCAGAAGAGACCTAGGGCCAAATTAAGTTATTCGATTTCGATTGAAATTCGCATTTAAATTATATTGTAATTTCGATCGATATTGAATGCGGTAATTTGACACCTGCGCTGATCGGCTGAGCCTAGCGCCTATGTTTTTGTAGCCGTCGCCGTTGATGGTAAAGCTTTACCCGGTTAACATCCGAATTAAACCTGCGGCTAGCAATTTTAGCAACAAAACACTTGCGGCGTCAAAATAGTTCGGCTAAGGACTCTGATGTTTGGTAAACAAAAAAATTAAATTTTTTTTATGGTTTGCGTCTGAAAAATGGAAAATAGTCAGGAAAGATCTAATTTAATTTATTAATTCATAGATTATAATTAAAAAATATTTTGATTTTAGCAAAATATTTATTTTTTTATGGTTGTTTTAAATTCAAAATAGTACACTTATTTATAAAGGGTTGTTCGCAACAGTTGTATTTGTTCATGTTATTATTTTAAGACACATAACTTTATGATACCTTGTGAATCCCAAAAATATATATAGGTATTAAAAGACAGAACTTTAATACACTTTTATAAAAAATATAGATTATAGATCTGTACCCATGTTCTGTACCTTTGGTGAGAACTACTAGCATCGAATAATATATGAAATAGCTTCATTTATTATTGAAAACATCGAGAAAATCTAAAAAAAATATTAAAACGTTAACAGCCTTCAGCTACTTCACCCACGTTCTTTAGGCCCAACCCCAATGTGCTTAAATTGGCTTAAGCAAATGTGCGAATACATGTTAATTATATGAGGCAAAACATATTGAACTTAAGGAAACTTTTTGCTAAGTTTAATGAAACTGTCTTTTGCTTAAGCAAGGTGCGAATCTAATCGCACATTCCGTACGGAATCAAATGTTTTTTATTTGGTTTTTTTCTAAACATATGAGAGACTTTTTTTCAATTTTTGACAGTATGATAAGCAAGGCTATGCATATTATGTTAGGCCCTTAGTTTTATTGCTTTACAAAAAGAAATAACATTGTTATGCGGATTTGGCCGAAATCTCCTAATATGCATGGTAATGAAATGTTTTCTCGTTCCTTAATCTTGTATGTATTTTTTGTACGTTTTAAGATTTGTCTGCTTAATAAGATCTCCTGATATTTCTGCAGACGAAGATCCGCTGGTTCACTGGCGTAATGACAGTTATACCCAAAATTAAAGAAAATGGTGCAGAAATACTTACGTTTTCAAATTAGTTCTGTCGCATCTGAGAGAATTTTTTACTTTGCAGATCTGGTTCCAACGGATTTGCGAAATCGTCTATATGCGCAAAAGTTGAGAATACATTGTTTTTCAAAAAAAAATTCTTATGAATATTGATTTTTAACACTTTTTTTTTAAAAAAACTTAATTTCTTTTTAATTTTACCACGAATTCAATTCGACGTTTTTTCTAATGAATACTATTATTATTATTATTATCTAATGAATACTATTTAAAATATTAATAATCGTTTGCACTGTAATTTTGTACAAAAAAAAAATTACTCTACTTGAGTTTTAATAATTTATTAAACTGGCATTTAAATTCAATATTGCTATCGGTATCGGAATTGGTATCGCTTATATTTATTTTTGAGTACCGGTATCGTATTTCATTTCATTTTCATTTATTTATTCCTTTTGGCAGAAACGCTTATCGTTACTCCCTAATAAAAAACATACTTATTATACAACATTGAAAAATTAATTTTACATTTAATTTAACACAAACACTATAAATTTTTGTATTAATAAACAGGCCAATATTATTCTCTCTTTAATTTGAATTCTATTTTTCTTTCATACCTACTACAGCAAAACCAATTGCATTTAAAATTGTTTTTGCTTAAATTTTTATTTCCTCTTGAACACATTCAAAGAAACACAAAAACAAAACGAAAAATACAACTAAACGCAGCAACAAATTATGCAAACAGAGCCTGCGCTGCCGTCAGCAGAGGTGATATTTCTCTGCTGATACCTACATACATACATACATACTTATATAGAACGCAAATTTTTCAAGAAAATACCTCATTAAAATAACAAAACTTCATTAATAGCTTATTAGAAAATAAGAATTTGCACTTTTTTTCACAATTTTAAATAAATTTAACAATTTGTACCCATTACAATTAAATAAATTCAGTATCAAGCTTTATAAAACACTCGCGCACCCGACAAAATTTAAATAGAAACTGATTAAAGAAAATGAAATGTAAAAGGGAGTTGGTAAAACAGATTTTTGTTGTAGTTGTAAGCGAATTAAAGAAGAGATTAATAGTAAAAGAAAGAGCTTTAAATTTAAAAATGCTTGAAAAGCATAGTATAGAAAGGAATTTGAGGAATATTTTTGCTATTTTTATGTTTTATGTATAGGCATGTAGCAGGGCTGCCAGATTTAACGGTTTGTCGTCATTTTGACGATTTTTGTTCCGGAATTAGCAAAGTGCTAATTTTTTTTCTAAAAAGTGACGATTTTTTTTTTGTCACCAAATTCTCAATGTTAAACAGTCGTTCCTTAACAAGAGAGGAACGCGGAACGTGTTCTTTCGGGCATTAACATGCAAGTAATTACTTGCAAACAGTGTATACATTAGGGGTATAACCAAAAAAAATACCTATCACGACGGGGTGGCCACTGATGTATATATCAAGAAAACAGTTTTTTGAGATCAATTTGGATAAAAACCTCCCCCCCAAACCGTTTTTTCCATTTTGTTCAAAAAAAGAGTTTCCGTGTTATTTTAACATAATTTTAACTGTTTGGATGTAGTATAATTGGTGGTATAAGGCTTATTTGTGAAATAGTAAAATAGAACTGAATGTTTTTTGTTTTTACAAAAGAGATATTGTATTTTTAATTAACAAAAAAAATACAAATACTAAACTTCAAAGTGATTTGTGGGGGAACTTTTTTACGCCCGCGAAAAAGTGACCCCAATTTTTATCATAGATTTTTATGGTCTATATGGCATGGATAGGTATTTTTTGATAATTTAAAAAATTGTTCAAAAGTTATACCCCTAGTATACATACATATGTAATTCGTAAACGCAAGGGACTGGCCATTTCTTACGCATTATAGGGGAATTCGATTTAGCGGAGTTTCGATTTAACGAGGTTAAAATAAAATAAATACGAATTAACGGGGTTTTTCAATTTATCTACTAAAACGATAAAAAACAGTTGTTAAAAATAAAATATGTATATAAAAATTTTATATAAAAATTGTTCATCCCTGCAAATATTAGGACCAGTATAAACACGCGTGTAAAGAGTAGCCCACAAGGGACTAGGACTAGTCCAAAAGTAACCCTAACGTATGGAAAAACATGGTCTTTTTAACATTACGATATCCTAGGGCAGGACCATATAACCCATCTTTGGACTACAAAGGAGTAGTTTTAAAACAGTACACAAGAGGATAAGGTTTAACTTCGTTTGAAAACGAAAACATGTCGTTAAAAAACGAAGAAATGTCGTCTCATTACAAACACTTTTTAACAATGACATGGTCCATGGTTGCATTACATCGGACCAGTCCATGGAGTAGTTCATTTCATGAAATTGGATAAGGTGGTCCAATAATAATTACAGGGATGTAACAAACTGATCTTAAGAAAATATTACATACACAAGCAAAAACCCACGCAAAAAATAGCGGTGAACAAAAAATCATTCTTTCCATTTTTCTATTGTTTTAATTACGAATTATAAGTGGTAGTTAGCAAATTCCGATTTATAAGAGGCAAAGAAGATTTTTATTGAAAAAGAAATACGATTTAGCGAGGGGACCAAAATGTATGGAAATTTTACGAATTAACGAGATTTTTTCAAGGGGCCGACAGTTTGTTACGAATTATCGGGAATTACGATTTATCAGGGTACGAACTATCGGGATTTGACTGTATCATCAACGAAATATCGAGGAAACAGCCGATTGGCTGAAAGTACAAACATTTTATGAATGTTAGTGAAAAAGTGAGTGTATTGAGTTTTTCGAACTTGCACTTGCATGTGGAAACGGGGATAAGCGATGAGGAGCAGGGATGGCAGGTAAGTTTTATCCTTTGTTTGGAACAGGGATGATAAATGTAAAAACCAGTATCGTACTAACGAAAGTTTTCGACCCCAATAGCACTAAATATTTTTTATAATTTTTTTTTTAAGAAAAAGTCTTTTGTTTTGGTCACAGTTAAAACAGTTGGCACATACAGTCTATTTCATTCCTTTGTTCTTATAATATTTTTGCATGAACATTTTCTTTCCACATTCGCAAAAGAGTCTGGAATGGAAAATATTCCTTCGTTTTTTCTACTAAGCAATGATCTAATTAATTTTTCATTGGTCCAGACAACAGAAATACTTTCGTTTTTTATAGCCTGTTCGTTGATTTCGAACGAAGACATCGTTCGCTTAGTTCACATGCAAAACAAAACCGATATTTAATAATTTGTTTTTGTTTTGCATGTAAGTTAAGCGAACGAAGTCTTCGTTCGAAATCGACGAACAGGCTACTTAGTTTTGTAAAGCATCTATATCCGACAAAGCTCGAAACTCGTTATAAATTTGACTGAAATCACATTTTCTAGAGTAAATTTTGCTATTCAATTAAAAATTTTCTTCGTCGAAGTTAACTTTATTTCTTAAAGCTTCGCTAAGTTATATTGGACTAAACTTTCAATGTTATTTCTGAATATATAAATACCTACGTTACATAAATATCGTTAAGGGGCAGATGATTTTCTTCAAATCTTAGTCTTGATAATTCGAATTTATCTAAAAAGTCCTTTTCCAAAAAGTTGCGCCCCGTTTGACGAAACAAAAGTTTTATGGGATGGCATTTCCAAATTTTTTGTGTTTACAATTTTCAATGTGTACTGCAGAAGGAGGAAAGACATTTTATAAGCTGGAGTAGAAAGTCGGGATATCATAAAATTTAACTTAGCGCTTGTAAAATCTCCATCAAAATCATTTAGAGTTAAATTATAATGACCTGGCAACCATCTTGTTGACGAATATTTCAAAATATTATGAGTTTCCGTTCCAAAATAATCTTGAAATGAGAGAAAGTCGTCTTTTCTACTAGAACTTTTGCAGAATTGATCTTTAAAAAACTTGCCAATAAAACCCGAAATGCAAGCTTATATGCTAATACTGGTACTTAATATAAAATAATGACTTACATTTAAATGTGTTTGTTTTGGGACATCCCTTGTAAAATTCATCGGTTCTTTCAGTAGAATTGTTAGTAGTGCTTTTATTTTTTCCTGATTACTAAACAAATTATTTTGTAGGCAAAGTATTTACTGGGTACTTTTTAGCTTTGAATTGTACCAAAAAAAGTACAATTGTACCAACTTTATCAACCGTGGTTAAGAATCTTAAAAATTCAAAAGAGGACTTTAAATCAGTGTTGCCACTTTACATTCGTGGGTAATTTCTTTTAGGTGTAATTTAAATTTCTTTCGAAAAAAAACAAAAGATTTGATTTAAACCAAACAATTATACCATTTTGAATATTGTTGACACAAAAAAACCAAAGTCTCGTTTTTTTATTGAGAAAAATTTCCATCGTTTAATAAAGACTTTCAAAAGCTTGATAATGAATGGCACCAGATGGACTCTTGGATTTCAATATGTATGAGATTCAAACTGATTTAGAACCCGAAGTTTATTGCAAAAAGGTTTTTAAACTATTATTTTAAAAAGTAATAAATATTTTTTTATTTTGCCACTTCTAAATGCTTTAGTTGGGAGAGTACTTAGCGCCCTTAACAGTCTGAAACCATAAAGGATATTTTTTTAAACCAATAAAACATGAGTTGTAAAAGTATAAAAATAAACAAACAATAATTCTGATAGTACATAGAAAATATTCTTGGAAAATCTTGAAGGAATAAGAATATTAAAGTATTTATAAATTGTTATTTCACTTAGAATACACCTTCTATTAATACGAAAATTTATATAAAATTAAATTTATTTAAAAGATCAGTACATGGATGGCATTAATGTGTATACAAAAATGTTTTCGGGAGTATGGGCACCACGGCTGTTCTTGACGAAACACATTCTAGCCGTTATATTATGGGCCAATTTTTCGAGTATTTCTGTTCGTATGTCACGAATAACACGAACAATGTTGGCCTTTAAGGCGTCAATTGTAGCTGGTTTATCAGCATTAATCAGTGACTTCACGTAGGCCCGCAAGAAAAAAATCGAGAGGTGTCAATCCGCAAAACCTTGGAAGCTAATTGACATTGACTCCTACATCTGTGAATATTTTTCATTTAAAAATTTTATTATTATTTTTCAGGAAGTTGACATACCCATTTGTTTGGATTGTTATGGTGAAGGTACTGTTGGCATCGATGGTACCTGGACTGGGGTAAATATGCCACCGCTAAACTACTCAGCCACAGATAGGCGTTATTGGCTGTTAACGGTAATGTCTGGGTTCTACACTCAGAAAGATAATCCCATATTAGAAGAGAAGCTGGCGAGACTTTATCGTTTGGCTTTTACAAGGTTTAGTTTAAAAAATATTAACAAAAACTTAGTCAACAATTTAACAAACTTAATGAATTTCAGGCAACAGACACGACATCTGGGTATAAATGGAGCTCAACATATATCCGGCATTTCGATATCAACACCAGGCAGAGATAGAAGACATAATGAAATCGCATCAACTAAAGGTAAACTTTAATGTTTAAAAAATCATATTATTTTTATTATAATAATGTTGCCTTTACTTAGAACCTTCTGAGTCTGACAGCGAACTAATTGACATGCATGCTAACAATGATCCCTTTAACAAAAATCCTGAAACAACTTATCCTTATAACAAAAATTCAGAATTAATGACCTCGTCAGAAGAAAATTTAGATGATACCACAACAATAGATTATCAGGGCGCTGCAACTGAAATGCGACCTGAGAACACAGATATTTCTGAACAAGTAGCAACCGAAACACCTTGGGAACTAATTCAGCAAGGTGATGAGACACAAAAGTTACTAATTCCCGTAGCACTCAATGTTCATTCAATGCCCATTTTAAAAGCACAAAAAATGACAGCATTGACTTTTCGTGACGACCAAGTGCGAGTTGTCATACATAATATCACGCGACTTACAGAGGATGATGTGCAACGAATGGACAATGAAGGGGCTGGTATTAGCAGTATATTGTATGATGAGGATGTTAATGAAAAAATGTGAGTGTGTAGAAATACTAAGTGCCGACCAAAACTAATAAAGAGCTTATTTTCTTCTAGAGGTGAACGACCTGTAGCCAATCAAACCGAAGTTATATACTCCGTGTTTGTTAATGGCCGTCCCGTTTTGGCTGTCACTGCAGCCAACGACATGAAATTAGTGAGGGATTCCGAGGTCTCTGCGGTAATGGGGAAGGAAATTTTTATGAAAGCAGAACGTAAGTGGTTTAAAAGAAAATTATGTACTTCGTTTGTATAAATATTATTAAGACATGGAATTAAAATTTCCAGCTTATTTGAGAGAACCCCAGGCAACACCATTAGCCCCTGCCACTCACAGCAGTAGAGATGGTTTTATAGATTCCATACAAAATAATCCTTTACTGGTCATAGTTAGTTCAATTGCTATATTATTGCTGCTATTGTTACTAATAGCATTACTATTAATGGGACGCTCTCATGTCCGTCAGAAGCAAACAGAAGTGAATAGGTAAGTAAATTATAGCTTAATTGATTACTTTAAAATCTTACATTCTACCCAATCTTTGCAGAACAACCAGCCGCAATGACCTTTTATCCGAAACGCAATCTGTACGGCCGACTTCTACAATTTCTGCCTTAGACACCGGACGAACAACTACCCAGTCTCGAGATGTGGGCATACAAAATTTTTCATTTGAAAATGAAAATATTCATGAAGGTCGAGAACCACGCATACATTTTCCAGGACCACCAACAAAGCGAACACGTAGAACATCTATAACATCTTCCGATAATACTTCCGATTCATCTGTTTACTGTCCCATAAATCCACCAACAGCTGATGTCCAACGAATGCTTGATGAAAAAGCGGCCAATTTGTTTGAACGTCATAAAACGAGAAGACAAAACCAGTATGATAGAGCTGAGGGTCACGAGGAAGCTGTTTATACGACAGTTATTTCGGAAAAGAAACGAGATAAATCCAGGCAGCACAAGCCAAAACGCAGATATTTATCCGAAAATCGTGTAGGATCTTTGGAAACAAGTCCGGTACAAATTCAACGAGGTTACTCATATGATGATGGTGAGGTAACTGCCAATAGACAATCAAATGCCCATTTCGAAAGAACAAATGAAGCATATAATCCGCATAATAATTATCATCGCAACAAATTGCTGCATCAGAAAACCATTTACGGTGACCAGGTGTGTGATGATGAGGATGTGCCGGAGCCTTCATCAGAAGCCATTAATAAAGAGATTATACGTGTTTTGCAGCCCACGGAAAAGTCTTCTGATTCTGGAAGCATAGGCTCCTTTTTGTCCATGCAGTCGGTTAAAGCGTTTCCGAAAACAACATTGCCCGAACCTTTAAACCGTGTCTTAGAACCGGTTTTTGTTACATACTATGACAATATAGAAAACGTGCATCAAACTTCAAGCAAAAGTGGCAAGTCTCATAACAAAAAGCGTTCTTCGAGAGATAAGTTAGACGAGACTACCATAGCTACAATTGAAAGCTTTCCTACACCCAAAGCTCCTCAAAAGTTCTCAAGGTTCGCTTCACAAAGTGATAATCCAGATCCAGGGGTGGTTGGTCCTATAGTGTGGGAACGGCATAAGAAACGCTTGAGTGCTGATGATGTCTTAGACAATGGTAATTACGATAGAAGACAACGTTACTGAAATCTTTTATATCTTCCTACATAATTTCTGTTTTCGACTTTTCAATTTCACTTTTATTTGTACGTACAAAAGGAGAAGATAATGAAGTAAATACGCATAAAACTATAGATTATTATAGTCCTTCAAGAGATCCAGCTGCTATGCGCAACCACTATGAAGGCTTACTTGAAGGAGCTCTACAAATGTATTCCAGTCAAGATGATCTACCAATGCCATTGCCCACCAGAGATTTCTCCAATCAACGGAAACCAACTAAACGAGAACTACGCGGTTCTTCAGCGGGAGCTTCCAAGTTAGTTTTTAAAACTTTAGTTATGTTTTAAGAATATGGTATTAAGTTTTGATTCTTTTCCAGTTGCAATCTAAAATCTTCAGCTCTTGATAATCGTCCATTTACAGCTCAACCAGAAAAAACTTCGAAATCCAATCACTCCACACAACCACCGTCACCTAATTTAAAAGCATGGGGTAGTGGTGGTGGTAGTACTCATGGCTCTCACTCGCCCCTTGTAAGGCCCATGAGTGCTGGACCATTTCATCGCCCAATTGATTTCCAGAGTAGTAATATGGCCCCACGCCCTGTGCCAGACCTTTCCACTGCACCCCTTATAGAAGCCATACAAAAAGAATTACGCAAATTTCAAAATGATCCGAAGTAATTGATTTTTTTTATCAATTTGTCACAAAATCTTATTTGTATTAAAAGAAAACATTTTAATTATTGCATTTAAATAAAGTAGAAGTTTAATAAATAAAACTATTTTAATCTGTGTGTTCTTTTGATATCGATTTCATAAATTATTTAAAATTGAAATATTTGATATTTAGTTAGGATTGACTGTTGGCTGGCTGGCACTGCAGTGGCGCCGATGATAGAACTGCAAAGAATTCTGATGAATTGAATCTGAAAATCGCTAGATTTCCCGCTTACCGCTAAAAAGTATTTTTTTCCCGCGATTGAAATTTCAAAAACGATAGATTTAGCGGTAAAATCTCGAAATTGGCAACAGTGGTACAGTATTTATTGTTCTACACCAGGGGTTTCCATTTCTTTGCACAATTGTGCATACCACTACAAACACATATTTTTATGCTCTTCAATTCAGTCGTCGGTGTGACTTCGACAAGTGTACATGTTTAGCGGATGCTATATTATTTTGTTTCAGCATACACTCAAAAATATTGTGCGGTCAAAAATGCTTTTAGTAACATGCCTTGCGTGCAATATTTAGAGTCTAAATTTTAAGACTTAAATGCAGAGTAATAAACATTTCTATTTAATTTTAACATAATTTAAATTGTTGAAAATATTTAACAGCAAAGCTAACGTAAATTTTATTAAGTAACTTTTTTTAACCATAACATTTACTGCAACGTTTAAGATAACGATATGTGTTTTGTTTGTGAAAAAAAATTCTTTGATACCTGTAAAAGGGTGCCTTTTGCTTTCTTTAAAAAGACGTACCTAAATGCAGAAATTATTAAGAAAGAAAAAAGTCAAAAGGATTTGTAGGTATTTTGCTTGTAAAAATATTTTGGTCACTTTTTTTAAGTAAGTAGAAATATTTAAAAAACAAGTAAAAAGGTCTTGTTTTGCTACAATTTATGTGTAAATAACCTCTACACATAAAAGCAAATGTGACAGTAGGTAAAATGTTTGGGTAAGAAGATGTGTTTTATTGATGTATTAATGAAACTTTATTGTCAAAAATCATTCACAATTTTAAAACAAAACTTTTTCTAATTTTTTCCCAAATTAAAAGTGGTGATTTTTCCAACTTTCCAAAAACTTCACTTGTTTACAGAAATCTCGAAATCGACAAGAGATATGAATATGCCGAAACATGTTTTGTTAAGTGTGTATGTAGACCTTTTCACTTGTTAAATGTGTTATGTTTATATTATTCGGCTTGAGGTCTGTTTATAAAATATAATAAAAATAAAAACTCTTGTTTTTGTTTTAATTTTTATTATTTATTTGTTCCAATATTTCGACCAACTTTGTTGGTAATCCTCAGGGAAAAAATTATGATCTAAAATATTATAAATGTTAAACATGTTTCTTAATTTTAATAACAAACAATTAATTTACTTAATATTTAATGCAGTGTTGTACGATGTTGTCGTTTTAAGTTCTCTTCATTGACGAAATATTTAAAACACTTTTCAATAATTTTCAAGACTGGCTTCAAGATTTTGCAATTTTACAACCGCTATTAGATCTTTTCGAAAACCCTTTTCGTTGCGATGTAAGCAACTACGAATTTGATATTCAATCAGAACTAATCATACTACGAAGGGAAGTAAATGCCCCAGACGTAAATAATATTGTAGAGTTCTGGAAAGATTTGGATGGCGAGTTATATCCTGAACTAAAAAAAATTCATTGATGTGCCTCTCTTTATTCGGCACTACTTACCTATGCGAACAAATTTTTTCGGATTTAAAATTTATTTGTTCCAAGCAACGTTATAAATTAAGTTCATCCCATTTGAAAAGCATTCTACTATTACGAAACTGCCATAAAAGTATAAATTTAGAAGATTTTATTTTATAACTTGCATAACACAAGGGAAAAAAATTAAAAATTTTTTGTGTTGCTAGAAAATTTGTAGCAGTTCTTTACCAATTCAATGTCGCTGATTTTAAAACTGCACTTTTTTTCTATCAGCTGTGATTTGCGTGCAATATTTATTTTTTGAATTTTTAAAACATAAAAATCTTTAATTTTTTACATTTGTTTGATAAGATATTTGAAACTGATTTAGAGTCAAAAAGCTTCCGAATAAAAAAAGTGTAGTTTTAAAATCAGCGACATTGAATTGGTAAAGAATTGCTACAAATTTTTTATCAACACTAAAAATTTTTAATTTTGTACCTATGTGTTATACAACTTATAAAATATATTACTAACATTTTATTTCGGCTGTAAATTAATGCATTCTCTCAATTTGTTTACTCTCTGGTACTCACTAATACACAACCAAAAAAATTTTGGAAATCCCTGTTCTACACCAGGGATGTCAGCGCCTTGCACAATTGTGCAAATTAATTCACATGTACGCTTACGCTCTTTTATTTTGCGAGCGTAAAATATAATTGTTTACTGAGAAACACTCTCATTCAGCGGGAAATATCGCAAATATTGCAAGGCCTGTTTTGAGGCCTCTAAATATATTTATGTATATAAATAAATATACAATAACTGTATGTAGGTACATCTTTTTTTTGTTTTATTATCTTTTTTATTTTATTTATTATCTATGTTTTTGTTTTGTTTTATTTCTGTTTTTGACATTGTACAATGATTTTAAAACAGGGATTTCCATTTCTTTGCACAATTGTGCAATTGTGGTTATTTTTTAAGATAGAATTTTAAAATTTTATAAAAATATATTTGTAAAGTGAATCCTAATCAACAAAAATTTCAAATTTTCAAAATAATTGTTTTGCATTTAAGCTAACGATATGTGTTTTGTTCGTGAAAAAATTCGTTGATGCCTGTAACAGGGTCCCTTTTTCTTTCGTTAAAAAGACGTACCTAAATGCAGAAATTATTAAGAAAAGAAAAAGCCACAAGAATTTGTTGGTATTTTGTGATTGTAAAAATATTTTTGTTTCTGTACCAATCGCGTCGGTGGGGGTTTTTTTTTTGAAAACTCTTTTCTTAAGTAGGTAAAAATATTTAAAAAACAAGTTAAATAAGTCTTGTTTTGCTACAATTTATGTGTAAACCTATACACATAAAAGCAAATGTGACAGCAGGTAACATTTTTGGGTAAGAAGATGTGTTTTATTGATGTATTAATGAAACTTTATTGTTTCACACTATTTTTATTGCTTACTTTTTTATGCTACAATTATATGACCGAGTCTAAAGAGTAAACTTTACTACTTTATGGTATTTATTTAACGTAACTTTGACCTGTTATAATGACTTTATACATTTTTGCAGGCAAACTCAGGTGCGCATTTGGTATTTTGTAAAAAGTTATGAAATACCATTAGCTAGAATTAAAAAAGAATTGTATTAGGTTGTAAAAAGACTTCAAATATTGTGAACTGCGCAATTTTTCCAAAAAATAAGCAAAGTTTCTGAGGTTCCAAATTAAATTTATTTAAATAATAACTGATTGTGTCTGTCCATAGCTCAACATTTTTCGATAACTGTATTATTATTTATTGCTTTTAAGTCTTCATAGCAATAAATGTAAGTTAACTTTAAATGGTCTGATGAAAAATGAATGGAAAGTTTTAATACCTTACCTGATTCCCAACTATTTAATCGAACATAGATGACCATTAGAAAACGTCTTTAATAAGGCCTCGCAATAGGCCTCGCAACCGCATATTTCGCCCGCTGGGCATGTAATAGATAAGAGTAATCTCACCAACACAATCATAATTGACATCACTGTCCCTGCAAATAATAGGACCAGTCCAAACACGCGTGTAAAGAGTAGTCCACAAAGGACCAGGACTAGTCCAAAAGTAACCCAAACGTATGGAAAACACCTGGTCTATTTAACATTACGATGTCCTAGGAGAGGATCATATAACCCACCTTTGGACCACTAAGGAGTAGTTTTAAAACTACTCCATGGTATATAACCCACCTTTGGACCACTAAGGAGTAGTTTTAAAACTACTCCATGGTATACTCAAGAGGATTAGTTTTGAAGTCGTTTAAAAACGAAAGCACGTCGTTAAAAAACGAAGACATGTCGTCTCACTACAAACACTTTTTAACAATGACATGGTCCATGCTTGCATTACATCGGACCAGTCCATGGAGTAGTCCATTTTATCAAAATGGGTCAGGTGGTCCAATTTTATTTGCTGGGGTTCTACACGTTCACATACTTACATACATTTGTACTCAACTTTCTCTTAACTATTGTGTGTGTTCAAATGGAATTGCCAATTTAAGCACATTATTGCTGGGCCGTAAGGCTCTCGCGGTGCATCACATTTATTTGTGTGCACGTTAATATTTTTAATAGTTTTAATAATTCGGTTTTTTTTTTTTGAAAATATAAATCCATCATTAGTGTATACTTGTAGCATTTTCTTTATTTTATTTTTCATATATAATTTTAGTAAATTTTTTACAATGCAGATAAATTTAATAAAATAACAATATCACTTGTATGTAAACTGTAACGAATAGACGACATACAATAATATTTTTTAAAATATTCCCAATATATAATATTTACAATTTTTATATATTTAAAACGCATTAATACAAAAGTGATGTTTTAAGTTTTTTTTAGCAACTATTAAAAAATTATTTTTAGACTTTCATAAAATATCATGAAAATGATATGAAATGAAAGTCTACACCAGCCCATTTGAAGTTATTTAAAAAAAAAAAAAGTTTTTATATTAAAAACATCGATTTTAATTACTGGAGTAAATTACAATTTCATGTTTAAATTCAGCTTTTTTGAAATATTTTCGTTTTTTATATAAGGCTTAATATTAAGGGTTTATTTATTTTATTACTACAATCGTTTAAAAATAAATTCAAAAATTGATCTCTTTACAAATACAAAAAAAAAATTTTTTTTATAATTTAAAACCTTTAACCAAATTAAATTATACATTTTAGAATGATTTAGGATATTTTGTTAATTCCATAGTACTTAGTCTTTTTAAGATATACATATTTAACTAAAAATATTGATTACTTTACTTTTTCTTTGTGTTTATATGAATATTTCGAAAAGTAAATTCCAGTTAGCAAGTTTCATAATTCATTTACGATTAGCCAAAGTCGTCTTGTTTTTTAAGGAAAGTTAGTTAGAAGAAATTTAATACTCTTCTTTTTGACCCACAGATTTTTCGAAGTGCTGGTTATCGACACTACGTTTGCCCAAACGGGGTCCAAACCAAACTCCCGTAGTGGCACTGGGTCCTGCTCGTTTGTCTAAAGCCTGCTGTAAGGCCAATAGTCTAGCCCATTTGCGTACCTCGGCATCACTGCGACCAATACGAGGATAGACAATCATACCAGCTCTCTTAACGTCTGATTTGGGATATTCTAAAGACATACGTAAATGTAAATTGGAAAAGAAGAAGCAAAAAGGTTAATTTATGCCACACATTGTTGTCTTAAGTTGTAATGCTTAAATAGTCAAATAACAACACAAGTTAACAATAGCATAATTCTATACAAACCTTCATATTCTTCAAAGGATGATGCGGGATAGAGAACATCTAAGGCCGCAGCGGCCGCAGCTGCCGCATTGTCGGCTGCCATATCTGTGTTATGTAAATGATTGGTATTTAAACTGGGATCACTACGACCAACACGGGGAAAGGCAAACAGTCCGGAGGTGCCACCACCGCCACGACGATTTTTTGTTTGTTCTAATTCTAAATAGAATAATAAATAGCGAGAACGAAACCAAAAACAAAAATATTGAAATGATGAGGTAAATTTATTTTATAAAATTAAACAAGAATTCAAATTAAATTTAACTCAAGTAACTAGATGTATTTTAAGTCTTTAAATAAAATGGACAATTTTTTTGCACAAGTTTCTTTTTTTTGTGAATTATTAAGAATTACCAGTGTCTTTTTGTTGAGAATTAATTTTACTCTGGGGAATTATTTACAATCGAAAACATAATAAATAAATGAAAGCAAATAAAGTACAACATATTTTGCGGGAAGAAGAATTTAAAGATTTTGGCAAGTGTTGAATGAAATTGTAAATAACACTGAATGCAAAAGAAAAAATTAATAATGTTTTAAATTTGCACATTTTTCTTAAAAATTACCCTGCCTCTTAAATGTGAATATAAGCGTGTAATATAAAATCAATTTTACCAACTTGGGTGAAATATCTGGGCATAATTTCCGACAACAAGGTTCGCTTAAAATAAAATGTCAGGATCTTAAAAATCAAAATGTTCATTCCATTCTCTACATGAAATTAATACAGAACAGTTGTGGGCAAAATACTTATTAACAACCATAAATTAATAGCCAAGGCGAATTCATGTATTCGGTGGCGGCAATGCTACAACAATAAAAATAACATCATTGTAAACCACAGTATAGAAAGACAAATTTTCGAGAGCACCATATCTGGGATCCATGGGCAATCATGGCGACTTCACAACACAATTTTGAAATAATGTTAAGCTTTATGTAAAAGTTCTTTGTACTTAATATTTCTTAGATATCTTCATCTTTATGATTTGTTGGCCTTTAAGTGATTTTCAGCGTGACTTTTATGGGACCTTTGGTCAATTTTGAACAATATTTTGTCATGATTTGCGTCAAATTGTATGTCAATACCAATTTTTATTAGGAAGTTATAACATGAAAAGCCATTTTCGAAAGTAGTATTGGTATGGGATCTATAGCCAAATATGGACCGATTCCATTTAAATTTAGTGTGATGACTAAGATTGCAATTAAAAAAGTTTGGGACAAATTTAATCTAAATGCTGGCATACAGGCCTGTTCTGCAAATCACTTTAGCTCAAATCACGTGATTTCAAATCACATGTCCCTTTTTAAATCACATGTGTTATATTTTGGTGTTCCGTTTTTGTGTAATTTGGGGTGATCTGCAATTTCCGAAAGCACATTAAGAATCACAAAAACCGTATGACTTTCAGAATCCCACAAAATCAAACTTGTGATTTTAAAAGCACGTGATTTGAAATCACGTGACTTTCAGAACAGGCCCGATAATTAGATTATTTATGGGCACAAAGACTATTTAGGAAAGCAGTTTGTATAAGGGCCTTATGAAATTATGGACCGATGTGCACCATTTTCAATAAGCTTCGTCCTTATGACAATTGAAATCTTTGTCCCAAATTCCATCCAAATATCTTAGACATTCCGACCTATACTTTGCGCTCAAGGTTTGTCGGACAGCCAACCAGTTATCGTGCTAGAAAGCCAGCCAGCCGGACAGGCTTAGAAAAAAATTCCGAGTCGATCGGTATACTTAAATGTGGATATTAAACAAATATTTTTAGTGTTACAGTGGTCAAATGATTGTTCGAATAATTTAAAACTGCTTATTTTCTATTGACGAATAATTCGAATAAATAATTTCGATTAATCGAAATTTTTTTTCACAGGAACATTTTCTTCGAGCAAAATTTGTTTAAATATTGCACACTGAAGCCCCCGTTTGTGCCGTTTCGATTTGCATCGCCTTAAAAAAATTGGTTAAATCCACTTTGCGTCGTTTTGATTTCGATTTGTGTCGCTACATACGATTGGATTTTTGTTCATTGAAGTCATAATCATTTGTGAAGAATTTTTCTTCTTGCGCGTAAAAAAGGGAATTCCCATTTTATTCGGTTAAGTTGTTAAGTTATTCTAAACATAGTTGCGTGTTAGGAAGAAAGAATTTAGCTCTTAATAAGAACTGCTGCGGAAAAATAAGTGCAAAAACAGGAAAATGCATTAGCTTGGAACTAAAATTGGACGTATTAAAACGTCTCAAGGCGGGAGAAAAATATGTTGACATCGACAGACCAATTGGCTTAGCACCTACAACAGTAAATATAATTTACAACAGAGGTAGGGCTAAAAATTAATCATTTAAAGATAGCTCGAGTTAATCGCAAATGAGATTCTATTTTTTATTTAATGTTTGTTTCGAAAATGGACAAATAATATACATATATATATTTTTTTTTGTTTTTATGAAAATATATTTTTTCTTATGTACATATTTTTATGTTTCTTTTCAAATACATAAATATATTTTTAGTTATCTCTAGCTCTAGTGTATAGTACAAAGACTAAAACCAAAGAGGTTAGAAATAATTAAGGTTTAAAAATGTAAAGTACAGACTTTTACCACAATGATGCAGATGAAGAAGATGATTTTTTTGAGGCGAATGAAAACAACCTTCTACCAGACCTTAACAAGACTATTAAAAGTATTTAAATTATTAAAAGTCAAAAAGAGATTCAAGTGGTACAATGAAAGACTACCAATTCTTAAGAAAGACAAGAAAAAGAACAGAGCAATTGGATATGCTATTTAACGATTTACTTTTAATCGCTCCAACATCAAAAATAAGTGTTAATGATGGCATGTCAAAACGTCCAGTGACACAGTGTCCATGGACGTTATGACGCTCAAAAAAGTGTCATAGTGTCCATGGACAATATTAAAGTAATTTTTGGGAATACAAAATTTTTAATTAATAAGATTTTGTTTGTCGTGCTTAATTCCCAATTTTTATTCTTTTATTCTGTTTTGATCAAGAATAAAAATTGGGAATTAAGCGCGACAAACAAAATCTCATTATAATAAATTTCAATAAAGTTTGTAAAGTTGAATAAGTGTGCTTATTAATTTTGATTTGCAATTAAAAGAACACAAATGTAGTACACTCTAATGGTTGTGTTTGGCCGACTATAGTTTCTTTCCTGTTATTTTTATATTAGTGCATAAGTACCCTGCAAATAATAGGACTAGTCCAAACACGCGTGTAAAGTGAAGCCCACAAGGGACTAGGACTAGTCCAAAAGTAACCCAAGCGTATGGGAAAAACATGGTCTATTAAACCTAGGGCAGGACCATATAACCCAGCTTTGGATTACAAAGGAGTAGTTTTAAAACTACTCCATTGTATACACAAGAGGATTAGTTTTAACTTCGTTTAAAAACGAAAACATGTCGTTAAAAAATTAAGACATGTCGTCTCACTACAAACACTTTTTAACAATGGCATGGTCCATGCTTGCATTACATCGGACCAGTCCATGGAGTAGTCCATTTAATCAAAATGGATCAGGTGGTCCAATATTATGTGCAGGGTATAAAAGTTTATGCACGGCTAAAGATACATCAAATTTTTTATAATTTTGACTACATCAAATCGAATTTGTACTTACTTTTAAACTTTGCCAATAGTATCTCATTGAAAAGATATTCTGCCAAAAACGAAACTATTGCTTGTACTATCGATTATGATGGGATTCGTAATTGGAATGACCTGGCGGTATAACGTGCGGCGAATATATTTCTGTGATTTTGTTGGGTGTGTGACGTCAGAAAAAGAAAAAATGCAGTACGCCCATCAAAAATATTTAGGCCCGTTTTCACAACTTACCGATAGCTAAAGATAGGATTTTGACGGCCGTATAAAGAGTGTTCCATTATTACAACTTTACTTTAACCTGCCTGGTAGGTGAACTTGAATCTACTTTATCGCTCACTTAAGGTTAAAGTAAAGTTTCAATTATGTAACACTTTTTATAAGGCAGGCTAAAGTCTTCTTTTAGCTATCGGCAAGTTGTGAAAACGAACCTTAATCTTATAATGAAAACAACGCTTGTCTTTGTGTTGCTGTAGCTGTAAAAAAGAACTTAGCTCAGCCGCTGAGAAATAACGCAATCCATTTACAACTTAGATCTTGTCCATTCAGACTACTTTATATTTTAAAAGTAAATGGAATTGTGGAGGGCCAGAATTCCAGGGTTAAAGACAAGTTATTGGTAAGAAACATGCGGGGGGTCACGTGGAGATTGTAGTGTATATTCAAATACTACACTTTCTCATTTTTTTTTTAAATTACCAACTTCTTTAAGCATAATGTGCGTTCGTTTACTTTTCCAGTAAAATCCCAGTAACATCCAGTAGGTGATTAATATGAAAATTTTACAAATTTATGAGTACGCGAACGCATTTCAGTAAAATCCAGTACAAATTTGTACAAATTTTGGGGTAAACGAACGCAGCTATATTCGCAACTACAGGGTGGTCCAAAACTACCAGTAACATTTTAATTTGTTAATATACTTGTTTAATTATTCTTTTTGCAGGTTATAACTGATTCCTTGAATGTTTAACACATCAACGCGTGCAAAGTATAGAGTTTTTATACTCTTTTCAACGATCATGTGTGATGAAGCAGTGAAAATATCTTCAATATTTTTATTCAAGATCGGCCTCCACAGCCATCATTCTTAAGCATTTAGGCGGCCGTTTTGGGAGACAGGGTTCAGTGATCGGCTGTCCTAGAAGATGTGCTTATCTAAGTTTTCTCAATGGAAGCTGTGTTGTAAATGATATATCTGTGTCAACTCGTTGTCTCTGCAGCCAAGTGGGCATTTCCACAACAACATTTCGGAAAATTTTAAAGTTGGATCGTAAGATGCATCCATAAAAAATTCAAATAATACAAGCATTGCTACATTAAGACCACCAACAGCCACTACTTGCAGATCTTATTTGGACTACCCTTTAAAGTTTTCAGTTTTTAGAAAGGTTTTTTTTTTAAATTTCAAAAGAAAATTTGTTTGGTTTTAAAGCTAAAATATTTTTTAAAAAAAAAAGCCGTTAAAGTTCACCACAAATTAAAAAAAAAAACAATAAATAACAAAGACATACATACATATGTACAAATTAATATCCTGATGTTTGATGTTTGATACTGTGATGGACTTTTAAGCCATAGCAATCAATCGTACCTTAGGCCAATAATATATTCACCGCCTTCGCAAATACTTTCCTCTTTAATTTTTAACGTTAACATTCAAAACAATTTAAGAACAGAGGATAAAATAAACTTTTGCTTTTGTTTGGTTTGCTTGCTAATTTATTTAAATTTTTCTTACAATGCAAATTTACATATTTTTTCAATATCCCTGTGCTGAGAGACATTAAAGCTTATTCCGCACATTATTACAATGTAAATTGTTTTAAATTATTTTTATCTAGATATTGTAATATTTTCCGCATAAATTCTTTTATTAAACAAGTTTAACTTTTCTTTTGGTTTCTTCATTTTAATATCTTTTAATTTATGTTTTTTTTTTGTTTGTTTCGATTCTTGGATGAATAGATGAATTTTTAGAGAAAAAAATATAAAGAAATAAGAGCATCAAATTGTATAAAGTTGGTAATTGTAATGTTAACATTCTAATTAAGTTCAGTATTTTTTTGTAGCTTCATTATTTTCGTCATTTTAGCAATTTTCCAGGTATTTATTTTACAAAACATACTGCTAATGCGTCAGGGTGTTTCTGTGTGTGTATTTGTGTTAGTACTGGGGTCCAAGTATATTTAAGACCTATTAAAGTCCTTGTGCAATGAATAGTTAGAGTCTCTCTAATCTCTTTCAGTTTACGTTACGTGTCATTTCTGGCAATTAATGAAATCTATGTTTATGATTTCATATTTAGAAACATTCTAATTTTCCCCTCTAAACTCTATTGCTTTAATGTATCATAAAGGAATGGCACAAATTAAATAAGGGAGGCAAACAGAAATGTTAAGAGGTTGAACATACATATGTATATTTTACTTTTACGATAATTTTTTTTATGTAACCTTAAATTATTATACTAATTAAATAGTTCGACATTTTAAAACATTTAAAAGTTGCAACAAATACAATTTCTTAAACCATATTTTTAAATACGTTTTGCTTATAGGTACTTTACACTATCACACAAGGCTTATACCTTGTTCAGATATGCCTTTTTTATTGAGTCAATATTCGGTTTATTGACATAATTATCTTTCTGTTCACATAAACACAATTAACATTGTTTATATTACTACTACACACAACATTTAACGTAAACAAATTTTATTTTAATCAATATTTATAACAATTTGGTATTAATTGAGCAATAACTAAATTGCGATTTTATATGGATAATTGAGCTCAGTAATTTCATTAATTGCGTAAAACACAATTATGGTGCATATCTGAACACGGTATTACGTAATTTGACGAACATCCTCGCTGATCTAATTATTGCTAGAACATTTTTCAAAAAACAATATCAAACTTCATTGACATATCTTTCATTCTAGGGGGTGACTGGCACAACTTTTTTTTTGTATGGAGGTCGACCCGGTCTAATGTACTACTTATTTTTGGGCATAAAGCTCTTTATTGTTGTTTGAAAAGAAATCAATTTTTCGTTTCCCCCTTTACAAATGTGCATACTAAACTAGTAAAAATAACGTGTTCTCTGTTTGCAGGCATCTCCGGTGGAGAGGTTGTTCACAACCCTTAATTGTGAAACTTTCATATGAATCATTATGAATCGCTTATAAAAAAAAAAAATAATTTACGGAGTGAAAAAAAGAAGGAAGAATATTATTTAGATAGCTTCATATGGTTATATGAGATTTCTTTTGTCATTAAGAGATTTTAGGGAAGGGATTTTTATAGGACCTCTGTTCAATTTTAAACCTACAAGCGAAATATTTTGGCCAGGCATATTTAGTTGCTGTCGTCAAAGTAATTTTCACTAAATTTTACATCAAAACTGACATTTAAAGGAAGTTATGGCATTAAAAGTTATTTTCGCGAGTATAATTCGAATTGGAACTATGGTCGAATATAGGTAGATATTAGTAAAATTATTCAGACTGAAATAAAAAAGCTTTGGAACAGATTCAATTTATATACCAACATAATAAAATGGCCTATAATCACAATGGCTTCATTCCTGAAAGAAGCTTGTTTGGGAGCATTGTTAAGCTATGTTCTAAGTGTTTCCATTTTCAATAAGCCTAGGCATTGTGAAACTTAGAACCTAAGTAGCTAATTTCGTCAAATTATTCCCAAAATAGCGAACTGTACTTTGCGCACAAGGCTAACTTGGACAGTCAGTCAGTCAGTCGGCTGGACAGGTGGACATTTTTAGATCGATTCAAAAAGTGGTTCTAGGCCTTTCGGTATACTAAGATGGTTGAGTACAGAGATGTACACATTTTAAGCTGTAGTTGTATTACCGCATATAAATATTAGTCAAGAGAGTAAGTTTACCCAGCAAGCAAAAAGTCAAGCGTTTGAAAAATGATACTGTACTATATTTCCTTATTAATACTTTATACCTTCAAGCTAAAAAAACAACATTTTATGAATAATTTAAGTTTAAATGTTCTACTTAAATTTTTGTGTAAGCAAATTATTTAAAATTAACCACTAAAAAATATAGAAGCATACATTAGAAGCAGTGCATATTGACAAAAGCCTTTGACGACTAAATAAAAGAGAATAAGAATGCGTGTGAAGAATGTGTGTGAATTAATTTGAACAATATTGTTCACATCAATATTTTAAGGTATAACAAACATTACCACAAACGCATCAATATTTTACTGTGGGCATAACAATTTGTCTGAGTCAAGGCTCGGAACCCAGGCCATCTTACTCAATAGTTAATGATTACTCTACGTTACATACAAACAGTAATTTTAATATTTCTTTAAAAAATAAACATTGTTTGCTTATGTTTAGATTTGAACTTGGGTCTTTCCTGTTATTTTTTTAGTTTTGCATATGCAAATAACGTAAATAACGAAAACGGACTTCATGAACAAGTGCAAGGTAATGCTGCTAGTAACGATTAGGTGTAAGAGACAATGTATATGTATGTATATTTATAACATCAAAACTTACTAAAGTAAATAACGACTTAACATTATTTTGAAGCAATTAGACATATACGATCTTTAACCGTAAAATATACTACGTTTAACATTTTGCAAATGCAAGACAATTTGCACAAGAGTGTTTATAGGGGTATTGCTTTACTTAATACATGTACTTGTAAAGGAATTAGTTTTTAACTACCACTAGTTCTCATTGTAATTGAAATAATTGTGAATGCCCATTTCAGAGATGGGAAATTGAGTTTTCCTCTTGATATCAAGTAAAATTTTTTTACATTACTTTATTTTACCCCAGAAGAAAGTTTACACTAAATTTTATCTTGACAAAACATTGTTGTATTTTGGGCCCTTTTTGTTCAAATAATCAGCCATGTCACACTGAATAATTCCGTTCGGGATCGAAGAAAACATATTTGTTTCAAAATAGAAAGTGTATTTTGAAAGTTCTTTGACCTTTGTGATACAAAAAATCCCATTCCGTTCATGCAAACAAAAATGGTTTCATTCCGAAAATTTTTTTCTTAATTTTTTGAAGCACCAAAATACGGAATGAATTCCGTTTCCGAACGGAATTGTATGTCCTCTGTGACATGGCTGAATATCCACTTTGCTACTTAATGCAAAGCTAGTTGCGCCTTACACCAATATATAAAAAAGCAAATTGTACATATAGAATTGTTTGAAAAACAATTTTAGTTCCTTGCTGGCGTTACGTTACAACAAGGAGACTTTTCGCTGCAAATGCCCACATACGTATTACATTATTGGCTCCCACTAAAATTATGATATATTAGATAAACATAGAAATATACCCATGAAAAAACAAAAGTTGATTTCATTTAAACAGTTTGTGATATAATTAAAAAAATTATTAAATTTGCACCAGTAAATAAATTAATAGTATCAATTAAATTTTTAATTCATTTGATTAAACGCTAAGTTCATTAACTAACAATTTTATTCACTTGATTGAACTTTTAATTTAAACTAATTTTATTTTTGACCAATTTTGGAGAATCTTATAGATGCAGGGTCCTGAGTGAATGAGAACCTATAAAGTGAAAAATGTTATTACTTTTTTGTTAAAATCAAGAAACTTACTGCCTGTTCAACGATTTCGAACGTAGACGTTCGCATAGAATTTTATATTGAAAAATTTTTTAAAACTGAGTGTTTTTTATATAAATTTTCTATGCAAACGATAACGTTCGAAATCGTTGAACTGGCAGTTAAGCTTTGGCCTATAAATATCTCCATTAAAGAAAGGAAGACGCTAACTAAGCAGCGGAATACATGTTAGTTTCTTATACAAAATATTTGTTTGGTATTGAAAATTGGCTAAAACGCAATATTATTTTACCTCACGCACATACAAAAGTTCTCCCGGAATAAGGTTTTTACAAGATTAGATTAGACTAGAAAAAAAGTAATTAAGACGCTTAAATTTGACTTTAATATTTTCATTTTGCAAAGTTGTTGTTAATATTAAAAGCGGTCTAAGAACGCGTCTTATTAAACCAAAGGTTATATCTGTGGCAAAAAGGAAATAGTGCTTAAGTCAACTTAACCAAATTTTAATATTATGACACCTTTGTAATCTCAAGGCCGTATTCATAAAAATATGTTAGGCTTATCACAGCTTTATGAAACGCATTTTCTATGAAAATTTGTTTAATAAACCTTTTATTGATCAAAAATACTTTTTATGAATACAGGGGTCAATGTTTAAAAGTACCCATGGACAAAGTTTCAATTATTTTGTACGGTTTTTTATGAAGTTATAGCAATATTATTTTTTGCTTATGTTTTTTTTAATGTACAATAAAATTTGAATAAAAGATTAAATTTACAACCGAACTGTGACATAAAGTTCATGTACCGACATATTTTTTACGTCTGACTTGTAAAATGTCCCACTGCAAAATACGTGCATGTCGTGTGTTACCAATAAAACATTGCTTGTGTAAAAGTCAGATGCAAAGTCATCTGACAAAATATCAATTAGAGCGTGCTTTTTTTTTTTTTTTGACATCACCTGTGTCAAAAATCTATGCCGGGAAGAAACCGGCAGTGGCGGTTCTCTATTGACGGCCTCATTAGCCGCCAGAATTTAATATTTTACCCATATGATCATTTAATAAAAAGTATATACACATATGTATGTATGTTATCCAAAATGAATAAATAAATGAAATAAAATGAAACGTTTCATTAAAATATCCTAAATTAATATCTTTTAATATAAAGAAAAAATGTTATGATGGCTGAACTCTTTTAAGTCGCAAATAAACACTTTTGTAGCGGCAGCACGCTTTTTTAAAACCGATAACTACTTCGACTTCTGAAATAACTATGCGATAAAAACACAGAGACAATGTCAGAAGAAAATTACATGTACGTTTGTGACCGAATATTATAAACCTTACCCTAGGTCTACACTAAAGATAAATATCTCAGCAAGTTGGTAATAACGTCGGCAGACTAACAGAGCAATATTTCTTGTTGCTCAGCTTATGTTAAAGGTATAGGAAACAAAATGTATGTTAACTCATAATTTGAAAAAAACAATGAAGAAGGTGCAGTGTAAAAACTGCCGCTATTTTATTTATATTTATATATTTTTATTAATATAAATTCTTTCTTATTCGACTTTTTTATTTAAATGAATATTAATTGGTTTAAGCTTGAGGTCTTTTTTTTAAATAATAAAGTTCGAATAAGAATAAAATTATATTAATAACAATTATTTTTGTAATTTTATTTTAGTGTTTATTAAATTCTTTAATTTAATCCTTTACTACAATTATAATTTGCTTCCATTTCACAAATTTAATTTCTTTCTCACACAATTTATTACTATTTTTTTCTTTTTTGCTTCTTTTTTCTCAATTGACAACCAAATTTGACGTTTTATGTTAGCAATAATTGTCAACGAAAATGGACTAACAATTATTGCAACATAAATAGCCGGCAACAAATATGTACTATAAATTGCTGTCTACATTAAACATAACATCATTTTGACGTTTTTTTTAATAATTATCTCTGGTATAGACGGGCAGTTACGTAAAGCAGCATGTGACTTGAAAAGTTGACAAGTCAGATGTAAAAAACATGTCGTTAAAAAACTATAACTGAAGAGAAGTGATGATTTAATTAGAACAAATATATATTTTAAAAAATACTCTTTAAAATTTAAAATTCCTTTCCTACAAAACTAAAAAATAGACTTAAGCACTTTTGCCTTATTGCCTTATAGTGTTTTCACACTTAAGGTTTTACCACAAATTTTGGTTTTAACGATAAAACCAATCATTAAACCAGGTTTTACCATACAAAATAATTTTGTTAAAACCATCTTAAAACCTCTTTTGATTTGGTTTTAAGTAGATTTTATGAAATACAACCATGTTTTAGTTGTACTAAATTCAGTGCTACCAAGTTAAAAAGATTGAAAACAGCTGATAATGTTTAATCCCAGCTAGCATTTTATATCACAATCGAATCTTTTAGGAATGAGCTCATATTTCGATCATAAATGATACTCTTGTTGGGAGAAAAAGCTACACTGCCGATGAATCACCTCAAAGAATTATTCGTGATGCAATTATCTGATTCTTTTTTGATCAATATAATGGTAGGTTTTATACTTAATCATTAGTTAGTTTTTTTCGTCACAGTTTTTAATCGTAAATTATAAAGCTTATAATTATATTTTAAAAAAATTTTTAATTGTCATGTTTTTAATTTTTTTTTAATTTCTTTGTTAAAAGTACCCCCTGATTATTTGAACAAATTTTATTTTGAGCCAAACAAATGTTACAGGGTTCTCGAACAGGAAATAAGAAACCATATTTTTCTCTTTTAATTTGACAAGACGAATGAACAAAAATACAAAATATAAAGAAATAATAATAAATTTATAATTAATTTGTCATCTATTTTCCTAATAAAACCCTTTTCAGCCATTTAGCGTCAATCATTTACGGCCTAATTTATAAAAAATAAAACAGGTTAATAAAGAGTTTATAAATTGGATTTTCATACAAAATCTGTTTCATAAACCCTTTATTAATATGTTTTATTTTTTATAAATAAGGCAGTTAATCTTTTGTATATAAATAAATAAAATACAAATAAATTTCTATGAGTACATTTGTGTTAATGCAATACATCAGAATCAATCATTTTTAATTTTTGGTCAATAAGGCCTTTTGCATTTTAGGTAACGATATATGAACTCGCAATCGTTCAAGTAATAAATCAGGTTGTAATCATCAAATAGGATCTAAGAAGACTCATTTAGGTAATATTTACAAAATATTATCACCCAAATGCTAGCTGGGATGGCACTCAATAAAAATAAATAAATTTAAAAAAATAAAAAACGTCAAACCGATGAAATATTCTAAAATTAATTATTTATACAAAAATGTTTGAATTCCAAGCATTCAATTCATGCACTTCTTTTAAAAATTTTCTTATTCCTACTTGAAATTAATTTCATTTTGGAGAAAATAAATAGCCAAATTGTGATTTAAAACCTGATTTAATAAAACTTGTAATGTGAACGCAAAATCAGCTGTTAATAGATTTAATGTTAAAATCAGGTTTTAACTTTAGGTGTGAAAACACTATTAGATATACAGCCCAATTATGAATACGAATTCCCCGGGAGTTTTTTCCCCTTCTCCCATTTTTCCTATGTAAATTCTACTGCAAAATTGGGAAAAGGGAGAAAACTCCCGGGGAATTTTTATTCATAATTGGGCTGATAAAATGAGGCAAAGCAGTGTTTTATTTATTTGTTTTAAGTAAAAGTATTGGAATACATTTTTGTTATTAATTCAGAATATAAAAATAATAAAATATAATAAAAATAAAAATAAATTAATTAATTTGGAATTATAATTCATAAAAATTATATAAAAATTATAATTGAATTTAACAAATATTTTGACTACTAGTTTACCCAATACTTTATTTTTTATTTGCTTGTTTACTTTGAGGTAAATGAATAAAATATAGATTTTTTGTAAAGTATTTTTTAATTGAATCCATTAACAATTTATTTGAAATCTCACAATTTGTTTAATAAAATTTTTAAACAAAATTTTAAATATCATTTATTGAAAAAAAGAGCACAATTTTTCCATTTTTATATTTTTTTATTATTAGTGAAATATACAAGTTAAAAAATTGTTTGTTTGATTCTACGATTTTAGTGTTTAACATCAATTTTTAATTGTTTCTGTGAAAAATATGTATTCCAAAAAGGTTACTAAGTTTTATTTTTAAACAAAAGCCGTATATTGTAAAGAAATTTAAGTTTCGAATTCCGATTATAAAATGTTGAAAAAATCTTTATAGTTATATAAAAAAAACTTATCTTAAAAACACTTTCTTTTCTTGTAATTAACACTTTCTTAACGAAAAAAAAACTTACCAGCCTTCGAAAATCCCACCATCACAATGACCAAAACGGAGCAAATAAGAAAATCCATACAGTGAACGGATTTCATGTTTGATTTGTGTTTATTTTTTAAAAAAGATTTCAAATGAAACAAAGTTTTTTTTTTTTGTTAATTTAAAAGAACAACAAAAGGCGGTGACACTCTTTTGTTTTTTTCACAAAGCAAAATCACTGTTGTTAAAAAAAAAAAATTAAATTTTTTCTTAAAGTTTTAACCAGAGAAGGATGTATTAATGGTTGTGTTTTAGAGAACGTTCAAACAAATTATGCTTGAATACTGTTGGGAAAATGTCCTTTTATATAGAAATGACAAAAGGTATGGCCCTAAGCAGAGGCATCATCACTACACTACAGCGATTATTACAAAAACAACTGCAACATTTTCATCAACAGCATACACGTTGACAAATCTATGTACAACACACTCACAGATTTATGTATTGACAAACATTCATACTTACATTCATATGTACAAAGAAACAAAATAAAAATTAGAAATGTAATAGAAACTACCAATTGAAATTCATTTGTTGATGGTTGTTGCTTTTTCCAAATGCCATTTTTCAGTTGTTTTCTTTAAGCTACAATAAAATACACCACGCTTCCACTCACACTTCTAAACACTAAACGTATAAACCCAACAAACACGGAGGTTTGATTTCAAATTGAAAGTGATTTGAAATCAAACGTTTTCTCAAACGACAAACGTTTGATAATGATTTGAAAATCATTTGTAAATCATAGCGTTCTCAACAAAAAGGGGAAATTATTTTCAAATTGAAAAATGCCTTTATTTTCAACTTGCTTTCAAACGTAATTCTCAAATGTTTTTCAAATGTGGATTATAATAGAATGTGGAATATAAATAAAACTTTTTTTAATTTAAATTTATTATTTATTTAAATAAACTTTGAGATAAACATTCGGTACCATAGCAAAAAGATGAAATAGTGTTCTTTCCGTCTTCTAATTCTTGGAAAGACAAAATACTTGGCTCCCTTTTATTTTGAGGATTGTAGCACTGCGATCGTTCAACAATCTTTCTTCACTTTCCTGTTTTATTATTTTTCTTTTTTTTTCGTATTTTTAAACATTGTATTTTCTCACAAATAATTTTTATTTTTCACTAGAAATAAACTGTTCACTTTATATTAAAATTTATTTTTAATAGTAAAACACATGTAACCACAAGGAAAAATAATTTAACTTTAATCGCCATTTTTAATGCTTACATTTATTTTTAGCTTTAGTACTGCCAAGTTTATTTTTGATTTGATTTTAACTTTGACAAACATTTGACATCAAATTGAAAAAACATTTGATATCAAATGTTTATTTTCAAATCATTATCAATTTGAATTTAAATGTTAAATCAAACAATTGAAAAACGTTTGAGAATTGCGTTTGATGTCAAATGATAAAGTCATTTCATATCAAAGGTTTGACTTCGTGTTTGTTGGGAAGGCTCACTAATACATCAACATATTTTTTTATATTTGTACGTTTGAAACATATTTTGGGAATAATGAGATGCTATTTGCTGTTTGAATTTGTTTTGTTTTTGCGTTATTCTTGTAGGTTGCTTGTACAATTAGTATTTTGCTAAAATTTTAATATTCAATATTGTTTTTTCTACAAATACAATTTATTAAACCATTTTTTTTTGTAATTGTTTATTTAATATAAAAATTTTTTTTCCATTCATAATTTGCATTAATGAATTTATTTTTGCACAAATATGCGCAGGCGTTTCATCGGTTCAACAGGTTTTGTTTATTTTACGCAACAGGTATGCTATTTGTATTAATAATGATGCTTCAATACCATCAACTTGTTGCTAAAACACCAACATGTTGCTGGTTTAGGAAATTTTGCAGCATGCTTACCGCATTTAGTTTTTCTTAAAAAAGAATAGTATGTTTTTAGGCATGAAGGAAACTACTTCTTTGCATCAAAATTGTAGTTAAGAAAAAAATGAAGATTTAAAAAAAAATATTTTTTTTATAGTAAACAAAAAAGGTTTCCATATACTACATACATATAAATTTTTCTATATTTTGCAATTGTAATCTTAAACATTTTAAAATAGAATTATTAATTGTAATTTTAAACATTTAAAAATATAATTACACAGTACCACAGCCAATCTGGGGGGTGAGAAATTCCAAGTCAGGGTGTTGGTACTAGGTCAGTATAGTAAAACCCTCAAAGGGTTTGGCGTTCGTATGTGTCAGTTTTTTTTATGACATTTAACATTTGTTCCTTATCTTGATGTTTTTTTGTTTAACATAACTCGAGAACCACTTTTCCGATTTTGCTAAAACAAACTGAAAAAAATTTAGAATTACAATTTCTTTAATCCGTTCATATAACGTTTTTCTTTATAACCAACAGTTTTGCCGGTAAAAATAAATTTGTGGAGAAAAAAAATTTTTTGCCTAAAAGTATACTATGAAAAAAATTTAATTTTAGGCAAAAAAAATTTTTTTTTTCTCCACAAATTTATTTTTACCGGCAAAACTGTGTTTTGTTTGTTTTAGCAAAATCGAAAAAGTGGTTCTCGAGTTATGTTAAACAAAAAAACATCAAGATAAGGAAAAAATTTAAAATGCCATAAAAAAAAAACTAACACATACGAACGCCAAACCCTTTGAGGGTTTTACTATACTGACCTAGCACCATCACCCTGACTTGGAATTTCTCACCCCCCAGACAATAATCCCAAAAATGTTCCATAGTGTTATTTGTATTGTATTTCGAAAATGGAGGAGGTGGCATATGTTCGCGTAACTCAAAAACAATTAAGTTTATTAAAATTATTAAAATAAATCCGAAATTCCACAATAAAATGTCTTTTAAGAAGAGTAAAACATTTTTCTAATATGCCCAGTCGTTTTAGAAAATTAATTTTTTTTATCAAAATTTCGAAATTTTTGTCAAAGTTATTTTCGGGAATACAGAATTTATTATCCATAAGATTTCTGTATGACGTGGTGAATTTCCAATTTTTTCATATTTGTTAAATACACTGAAATTTATTGTTGAGGGAAAGCTAGCTTCTATACGCATTTCACTGGTTACTTAGGCCAGACCGTCAGGAAACCTTTTCAAAGATTTTAGAAAAGCTGCATTTATTATACAAATAAAACCTTAAAGCGAATGAGAATTATAAACACTCAAAGTCTTACTTGTAACAACACCAAAGCTTAAACTAAAACCCTACAATTGGTTGACTTTTTTCCGACTCGAATTATAGTTGTAAGTGGGTAAAAAGAAAAAACTAAAAACCCAATTTGCCAGTTCAGTTTTTTGCGCGGGCACATGCAAGTATATTATTAAAGTTATTTTCGGGAATACAAATTTTTTTTTTTAAATTCATAATTCAGCTCAGCTTTTCTGCAGACGTATAAAAACGAAGCTGCAAACAAAATAAACCATAAATGATTAAAATCTGTTAGCAATTTTTGATTTTATTTGCAAAAGTCGAAAAATTTTAATTTATTTAAGAGTTTATTTAAACGCAATATTTGTATGGGTGACCCCCTAAGAAGTGGATATAAGGGGCAAGTATGTCTCGAGACAATGTTAAGGACAAAAAACTAATTGAGGTCGGTCATACATTTTATCCCACTATGAGCGACTCCTGGGGATTTATGGGACTTTTTCTTCAATCTATTTCTACTCTACATTGAACATTTTGTATGGGAGTTACCTTAAGGAATGGAAATAGCGGGTAGTTAAAATAAATGATTACCATAAAAACTAATGTGGGGTTGGACATACATTTGACCCTTTTTACCAAATTTAGGAATATCACTAAACGGCCATTTTTGTATGGTTGTGGCTTCTTTTTGCCATAATATATTTGGACAGTGACATTAATGTGGTTAAAGTCACTTTTAAATGCGATTTGTTTTTATTGGTAAAAAATCTATGAATTAAATCTTATAAGTATTTATGTAAATATTCCCTTTTTTATATGAATTTTATTTAAACGTTTTAGTTTTATTTGTCTTAGATCTTTAATAATTTTATAAAAAATTTAAAGCCAACCCGATATCATGCGGCCAGTAACAACTGATTTACCACGATCACCACCGGCTGCAGCACTACTTTGACCAACTTTAATCGCTGGCTTGGCGGGAGCAGGTTTTTTATCGTCAGGCTTTTTGTCATCTGGTTTTTTATCAGTGGGTTTTGCATCATCGGGTTTCTTGTCGTCAGGTTTCTTATCATCAGGTTTCTTGTCATCGGGTTTCTTGTCATCAGGTTTTTTGGTGTCAGCCTTTTTATCAGCTCCGCCGGCTCCATCAGCCGGCTTCTTAGCACCATCAGCCGCTTTTGTGGCACTATCTGAAGCTGGATTAGTTGCATTTTTAGCAGACTTATCTGCAGCATCTGGTTTAGCTGGAGCATTAGGTGTGGCTGTTGATTTTGCTGCTACATCCGGTCCAGCTATTTTAGCTTCATCAGTTTTAGAAACCTCTGTTTTTTTGACTGCTGCAGCTGGTTTGGTTGCCTCACCAGGTTTAGCCACATTTGGCTTAGCAGCATTATCGGTTGGTTTGCTAGGTGGACCCGGCGCAACTGGTTTATTATCTGCTGGCTTGGCGGCTGGAGCAGGTTTAGCAGCATCTGGTACGGCTGGAGCCGCAGGTTTACCCTGTGAAAAATTGATAAAAGTTAAAAATAATAGCAAAAATTTTCAACGTGTAAGATAAAATATTTTACCTCTGATTTTTTCATGCTGGACCTAGTAGGCTTTTCATCTTTTGTGGTTGCGGTAGTAGTTTCTTCGTCTGGCTTAGCTTCTTCTGACTCTAACTTCTTTTTCATGAATTTAACGTAAGCAACACGAGTAGCCCTCGTAACCTCCCCAAGGGTTGGATTGTATTCTATAATATTTATAAATAGATTTTGACTAAGCGAGTCTAATTAAAAATTATGTAAAATTTTTTACCTATTAGTTGATTCTGATTCATCTTAAGTCCCTCATTAGCTTGATCTATAATACGGCGCCTTAGACTGCGTTGCGAATGCCTCTGCATTGAAGAACGTTTTGAACCAATAGGATTTGCTGACATTGTATTACGGCGGGCAATAGCATTCCAATCTTTCTCCCCCTTTTGCTGAGACTTCCTTTTGCCAATGGCTTTAGCGAGTGAAGAGAATATATCTTTGCCTCCGTCGTCACTATTTTGCATTTCAGTTTGCAGGGTTTCAACGAATCCAATCTGGAAATCCTTTAAGATACGACGTTCTAATATCTTACCCTTCTTACCAGCTGCCCCTAAAGGTTAAAACAAATAAAAAAAATCGTTCAATTTAAAGCTCATTTTTACTATCCTAAAACTCCTCAGTACCTGCTGATTTTTTTTCAATATCCGGTACAGTAAATTTATTGTTTGTAAAGATATCCAATAATTCAAAACGCAACGAACTAATGTCTTGACGCACTTCAATGATATCATCTTCGGTGACGCCGAAATCATCTCTGCGACGCTGCTCGGATGTAACGTAACGGCGAATCAATAGTTTCATAACACGTTCATGCAATGCTTGTGCTTTATCCTTTGATTTCCGCTGTGATGAAAAGAGAGAAAGAAACCAATCGTAAATAGTTTTAAATATTTGTAAAAAGGAAGAGGGAGGGAGGTTTTTTAGGTAAATTAAATAAATTGATTTTTGTGTTTAACTGCTTGATATTTTTCTTTTGTAAAATTAATTCGCCCTTACTAGTTCTCCAGTATCATGTCTGTATTAACTACAATTACGAGGGTCAATTTAAAAATTCTATTGCAATGATATGATAGACTCTACAGTATCACCACAATTGTTTTGTTTTTTTAACGAAGAACAGAACACCATATAATGCTCGGCTCTTTCTTGAACATAGCTACGAACGGTATTAAGGGTTGTGTTCATCTGCACTGTGAGCCGAACCTAAATAATGTTCTGTTTATTTTCGAAAACTGAATTATTAAGAAAACAACTTCATATTTTATTTAGTTTCGTACAGGTTGATATATGGTGCAACTTCAAAAGGTAGACTCGTTGGCCCATATGATTGTTAGCTGCTTACCCCAGTTAGAACCAAATTGCCAAATTTCGTGTATATGAGCCAAAATGTGTACATGTGTGCGTAAAATTGTTTTTGTTTTATATGAAGACAATTTCGACAAGTCGGCTATTTTTATAGAGCAGCATGTCTACACTCCCAATTGAGTCTAGCTTGTGTTAATGTAACTCGGTTGATATGTTTCCTATCACATAAAAATAAACTGACTGCTTTTCAAAATAAAATTTAAATTTTCGCTGGGAATTTATATGGAAGTAACAATAAAAAAAATGAAATTTGTTTTTGTTTTTAATATAAAATTTGTTTTTGTTTTTAATATAAATTGCTAAACGAAAATTTTTATAAAAATAAAAAGGTCGAAGGAATAAAATTTAATTTGAAAAATTTTATAAAGTCTATTTTATTCAACCTCTTTTATTTTCTTTTTTATAAAAATAAATTTGATTTATTTATTTTACAATTTCAATATTTCAAAACAGCAATGTGTTAGAAAGATATTTAAACAATTGAAATAACGTTTTTAAAAAAATGAAAAAACAATAACAATAATCACATAGAAAAAATTGATTACAATTAAAAAACTTTTATACAAATAATCTATTACATTCTAAAAATTTTTTAATTTCCTCTTCTGTTTTTATAAACTAAATGTCTAAAATTTTGTGCTACATTTTCCGTGGCCGATTTAAAATTAATTCTTAGCAATTCTGGTACTTTACTGATTTGCAACATTTCTAGCATTAAACGTCGCTTATAATTTTTTTTTCTGTTCTTAAAACTGATACATTCTCAAAGTCCGAATTTAAACTGGCACAGTGGGCTGTTAATGCTGTTTTTTGTGATGAAATATCCCTAAACTTTTGAGATGATTTGTGACCTGAAATTCTAGTTTTCAGTTAATTCCTTGTCGTACCTACATATACTTTGTTGCATAGTCCATTATCATTTCCCTTACAGGGTATTTTATTAACTACATTCGACATTTTTAATGTATGTACTTTATCCTTAGTACTTGTAAATAGTTTGCCATACATAAAAAAGTAACATCCTTGCAATAAAAGTAAGATATCCTGTTATGTTCAATAAGGTGTATCTCTCAATTGAAAGAGCATCCTTATAATCCAGAAAGTATTTTAAGGTGTGTAAAACTGATCGTGAAATACTGAGCAACAATTCTACAATTTTTGTATTTTACTTGTAGATTTGTAACTTGTAGTTTTAAGAAAAATGGCCCTAGTAGGGAAAATCTAATGACGCTATCTTAGCATCAGCAGATCAAAAACATAAGGATCAGTTATTTCTATTTTAGAAAATTTAAAAAAGCTTAATTTTGTTTTGCTGTGTTATTGTTATGTCAGACGTTGCGTATTGAAACCCGATTTAGAAAATTTTGCTCCTGCCGTTCTCCAGATATACGCAATAATAAAATAAAACAAGTTAGAGTGGTATATTCGACTGTGCCGAATCTTTGATACCCTCCACCGACAGTTCAATTATTTCAGGAGTGATATCTACATGATATTTTTTATTATTAATTTATCTTTTAAAAACAGGCATCAGCATTAAAATCGGTTGTGGTTAAGTCCTATATTAAATTATTGACCGACAATCAGAAAGTTTTATGCTTTTTACATTTTCACTTGGTGTTCATAATAGAGCAACAATTTCTTTCGCCACCACACACATTTTGCATTAAGAAACCGTTTGCAAATTTTACCCACGACAATATTATGCATTTATTATTATTTTTAACAACATTATGTTAACATTTTGGGGGTGATTTTGTTGTTCACTTCACCTTGCGTTGAGAAAATTTTCATATAAAATTTTTTGAATATTTTGAAATTTCAAAAAATTGTATATGAAAATTTTCTCAACGCAAGGTGAAGTGAACAACAAAATTACCAAATTCAAAAAATTTTATATGAAAATTTTCTCAACGCAAGGTGAAGTGAACAACAAAATTACCCCCTTTTATTCAAAACTAAATAAAATTATTTTTAACGTCAGAAACAATTTCATACAAATTGTTGCTGAAGTTCTAGTTGACTCAACTTTAGTTACATTTTTAAAAAAATTTTAGTTACATTTTTGTTCTGAAAATGCAAGGAAAATATATGAAATACTTAAGGAAGAAAAAAAATAGAAGTAAAAACGATTTCTCTTTTGTTTCTCTGATTGTGAGCAAAGCTTAACCCAAACTTAAATAATTAACAGGAGTGGAACTTATTTTGGAGCCATGGTAAGTTATGAACTAATCATCCCAAAGTTTTACAGAGTGATTTCTGGTACTAAAAACCATACATTTAAATCATGGACCGTATATCACAAAATTCATGACAATTTTTCTGGCCATATGAAACTAAGTTGGAAGACATTTAACCACAATAAATGTATCTGCTACGGCTTTAGGCGTATTTAATTAATTTACCAGAGTGGGCTTTATATGGGGCCTTTAGTAAATCAGGTACCGATCATCACCCTATTTATTAGTGCTTTTTCTAGTCCTATAAAACTGTCAAGTATTCAATTTTATTCTGATAGCATTATTTATTACGGTATTAGGCGTAATTAACTGTTTTCCGGGAGTAGGGTAAATTATTGACCCATCTTCACGTAATTTCACTGTGTCATTACTAGTCGCATAAAACTGTGACGAACAAAATTCTATTATAAAACCATTTTTTATTACGGTTTTTAGCGTACTAAACGGTTTTCCGGGAGTTGGGTTTATATGGGGCCTAGGGTAAATTATTGACCAATCTTCACGAAATTTTACAGTGTGATTTCCAGTGGCATAATACGAACTTTTGCAAAATCTTATATCAGTCCGTGCATTGGTCCACCATTTATGTTAGTTTTTGTAACAAAATTATACATTTTTTAAGGTGGTGGTTCCACATTTTCATTCATAGCTCTGAGCCTACTGAAGCGATTTTGCTTAGGATAACTATAAGCAATTTGACACAATGTTTGTTCATTTCTTTTGAGTTTTTCGAAAGTGAACGTGTTTCAACAGGTGGACAGACAAACGGACATGGCTAAATCGACTATATATGAGCAACTTCAAAAATTTACGACACCTAGACATTTTTTTTTTTAATTTTTTTTTTTTGTCTGACATCAATGTTGATTTGCGTGTGTATAAACCTATATTTGAGCATGTGAAATCCGTTCGCGTTAATCATTTTTATCACACGGCGCAAATTTTTTTTTCATACAAGGATGCTTTTTGAGGTTAGAAAAAATTTGTTTCCTCCATAAAATTTTAAATCCTTGAAATTTTTTGGTGCGTTTTCAATTTTAGTATCAAGCTCAGTAAAGTCTTCTATTCGATGTACGTTTGAGCGGAATTGATACAGCGCTTCAGTTGTCACAAAGCGAAATGTGTTTGGAAAAAACTGCCGCTGCACGCGCCAGTGTTGAAAAAAAATTATTTTTTTTGCACTTTATCAGTTTAGTCCGTCGCGAAGAATCTACTTAGATACATAAACATGTTCTCATGACATGTTTTGATATAAAAAAAGCTTAAAAATAAATTGTTTTTTTGCAAAAATTTTCAAAAGTTCATAAAATTTTTGCGTTTAAAAATTTTAAAGTGCGTTTTCGTCTCGGAGGTGCCCTTTACGAAGTTACTCACATCACGCAATACACTAGCCAACTAAAAAGGCAATTCAGATTGTCAGACGCAAAAAAGATACATTTTTAAAAAATTTACGCTAATTTCTTTTAAGTTTGTGATGTCCGTGATTCGTTATTGGTGCGCTGACACCAACTTGATACACCTCAAACTTTGTGAAATTACGCAGTTTTTTTAATTCTGCGCTTAAAACTCATTTTTATTAAACGGCGCAAAAACTCTATGTAAAATCTTCAAAAATTTCAAAATTCGGAAAATTTTGGTTTCACTTTAAAACACCATGCAACTTTTCACCCAGCAGCGATATCAAAATTTTTTTTTAGTGGATATATCCTCCAAGTCTAGTGACTATATTTTGTATGGGTTTGGATCTGAAAGCTTAAAACTATTACAAAGCAAACGGAATGAATGAAAAAACTCTTGCAAGTTTCAAGTCGTTTTTTTAATTTTTCGAATTTTAGATGACCACCAATTCTTAAGGTGAGGACTTTTCAACGTAAAACTTTGCACGTCATATCCTTCAAGTATAGTCATCCAAACCCTGTACAACGTTTTTTTCAATTCATTAAACTTAACGAAATAAGAGCCATAGTATGTCGGTTTCAGCAGGTGCTCAAAAAATTTGAAGTAGCCCATATATACTTTATGGGGTCTGAGGTGAATAATAAAAAAGTTTCACGTGGAATGACAAACTTAGTATACCCTCTTTACAACTAATTGTGGAGGAACAACAACATCTCAGCCATTTGCACACTGATTGGGCTGACGTTCAATAGCAAACAATTACGGACTTTATGTGACATAAATATGTAACAACCAAGTCGCCAGCATATATGGAGTCTCCGGAAACACCATTTCAGCGCACACACGGACAGGCGAACATCCTTAAATCATCTTCGCTCCTCACAAAGACACAGAATATTCCTTTATAGGCCCATAGATCAATATTGGAAAAAATACAAACGAAATGACAAACTTATATACACGTAGGAAAAAAATATGGTTGCAGGTAACCATATTCTAAGACCAACATACTATGGTTGGTTGTTTAGCAATGTTTATGTTTGCAGGTTACCATATAATGTTTAAATAGGACCATAGTATGTTTAAAATCAACAAAATTTGTCCCTAAATCAACCTTAATATGGTCAAAATTAACCATATTTTAGTCAATATTAACCATAATAATGGTCAAAACTAAATATATTATGTTTAAAATTAACCATAATATGGTCAAAATTTCCCAGAATTTTGAGAAAAATAACCATATTATGGTCAGGATTAACAATAATATGGTGCATGCTTATCATATTATGGTTTATCCATTATTTCAATGTGTTTGTTTAGTGTCAAATTATTATTTTATATTCTTGATAGGTGTTACGTTCCACTTTTATAAAAAATCCCCTTTGGTTCATATTCTAGCCTGTGACGACCTTCATATTACCTACTAGTTTTTTCTACGTAAATTTATTTGTTTTAATCAATAATTAAAATAAAATGAATGAGAATTTTATGCAAACCAAGTAAAATGCAAACGACCAGAATGTTGTTGCTTTTCAAACATATTATTTTAAATTTAAAATTAATCATACAATGTTTTAAAATATTATAATTTCGAACATATTGTTGTTATTAAATGTTAACCATAACATGTTTGGAGGCAACCATAATATTGTTATAGCTTTTGGATGGATGCATTTAACTTCATATGGCTAAGGTAACCATAATATGTTCAAGTGTATGGTTCTAGTTTTATTTTATTTAAACATTATATTGTTAAAATAAATCATATTTGAAGTTTCAAGGGAGGTAAACACTTTGTTGTTAAATAGAAACAAAATATTATCAATCGTGAAAAAAGTTTTTTTAAAAACAACAAAAGTTTGTTTGTTGCCATTACAGGGACCATAATATGTTTTTTTAACCACTCTTCAACCATGTTTTTTTCTACGTGTATTCTTTTACGTTCGGTGAAGGGTATGATAAAGTCTTCATAGTGGCCATTGTTTTTCATATTTTCAAATTATTTGTTTTATTTGTATGTTGGTTTTCATTAAGGCGGCAGTTAGGGTTGCCAGATACCAAAAGTCAACTAACTGGACAATAGAAAAAATTCACCTGGATTTTGAAAAAATTAACTGGACAATTTGAAATTTGTAAGAAAAAGTAAAATTTTACTTCAGATTTTATTTTGCAATAAATAAAAAATTAAAAAGCTTGGAATCGAAACTCTTAAAACTCAGTCTTATATCATATTGTCAAATTATTATCAGAGCGAATTCACTACAAGTAGCAGTGAAAAGCCTGCTGAATTTGGCAGTTGGAACTTATTTGTTTGGTTTCATAATATTTTATTTATAAATAGTTGACATTTCGAGCCGTAAACACTAATAATGCAATGCAAAAAGCATTTGCTCAAGGCTTTCCTCTAAAACAATACAAAAAACAACAGGCATTATGTTTGTTTAAGATACCTCGCCGTTGTCAAAATCTTACTACGTAGTACGTAGGGAAAACAAAAGGAAGAATGTGTTTTGTGTAGCAAAAAATCAAAAACGTAAAAAAATATACATGTATCTAAGAAAAATTTAAACATCTTTTGACATCGTTAAGGAATAAACATCTGGCATCTTGCGCAGACCTTTTGGATTGACCTTGCATCTGTTGTTTCTCTGATTTTTGTTTTGTTGTAGAATTGCTGCCACCGTATATATAAATTCGACTTGGTTAATATTTTTTTAAATCAAATAATAAATTACATAAACAGCCATTTTATGGATCGGCTGAAATTGAAATCAATGGGATATTCAGTTACATTTTCATTTATTTTTTTTATTTTTAAGTTCTAATGAAGATAAGCTTTAATAAACTTTAAAAACTGGATCGTTTTCAAAGTTTGTTCGATTTTGATTTCAACCGAATTCGATATCCTGAACATGGCTGCTAACTTTTTGCTTAGCCACATATATATTTTTTTTTATTTTGTTATTTAAAGAATTTAATAACTCTTTTTTTTAGTTGTAAGCAAAAATGTTTGAAACATTTTGCAGCTTTCATCAAAATTTAGTCTTTTTAAAATAGTGTGCTTTATTCGGTCATAGCAAACGAGATCAATTTATATAAATTTTGTACATTATTTTTATTACTATTTTGAAAAACTGGTTCGTATCTGGTAAATTGAAATGTCTGTCGGCTAATTAGAATTTGTTCCTTACAATTTTTTCTTAGTATAGGATTTTGTTCTATACAATAATTAATTTAATTTATAAATAAAAAAAGGATTTTTCAAAATTAAATAAAGTTTTTTAACTGGATAAATTGCATTTTGGCTGACACCTGGACAATACCCAAAAAAAAACTGGACAATCCAGGGCATTCCAGGCCGTCTGGCAACCCTAGCGTCAGTACATTTGCAAATGACAAGTTAATTTAAGGCAGTGTACAAAACAAGCTCAATTAGGAAAATTAAAAAACTAGCTGTAAAAAATTTACATTAGAACTGGTAAACTATTTTTTTCCAAAAGCTTCTTATCCATATGAATGTTTAATATTCCCAAAAAAAATTAACTTTGAATTAAATTTTGAATTATTGATTTGATTATTTCAATGAAAAACATACGTTTATCACAACTGTACATTGTTATCTCATTTAACGAACACCTTTTTTTGAGGACAACCACTTTCGATGGCCCCTGTTACCTTTTTCCTGCAACCCTTAAACGGACACATTTAAATGTTTCCTCGGTGTTCGCTCAGTTCTCTGCTTTCTACCTTGTTGCTAGTTATGGCGAAAATATTTACTTTACATTTATCTAATATTCTTGTGGACGACTTCTAAACCCACCTACTTGCACTAGTCCCATGACGTACAGAAGGTCTTTATCTTTATTTAAACTGTAACAGCCACTGCTCAAATCTGAGACTCCTAGGTGTGATATTTTATTGCAAATAATGTCTATTATTTATTTAAATTAATCTTTAAATTCCTCGAAGAAACAAAAACATGGCTGTAAAAATAGTTTGCTTTTAAAATATGGCATAAATGACGATGATGGTTTAAATTGGTAAAAAAAAACTAAAAAATTATTTGGTAAGTTTTTGATATCTATTTTACTGTAATTGAGAGGATAAAAATTATGGTTTTTGTGTAATCAAAGTTACGTGCAAAATACAAATTTGTGTTTCCGGGAAAAATGTAGTTCGAATAACAAAAAAAATAACAAGGTTAAGAGTGACGTGAATAAAATACGATGCTTTGGCTTAGATTATAAAACAACTTACCATAAAACTTCTGGAACGTTTTGGTGGCGACTTGCCAAATGCTTTGCGCAACAATTTAACTGATGGGAACATATTAAATGGGGGTGGTACAGTGTCACCATCCTCGAAATAGCTCATCCATAATTGAGAACGGGCAAACTTCCATTCAACATCGGCTCGTTCAGAAATAATTTGATATGAATTGGACATCATGGCAATAAGCATGTTTAGCAATACAATAATATTGATCACGGAGTATGAGCCGAACATGAGCAGGGCCCAGAAGCGGGTGAAACTTTTAATACCAGCCAAATCGAATGACACTAAGTCGACCAAACCAAAGGAGGCCCAAAAGAGAGATTGTGAGGTTTCAAATAGACTGAAATAGGAAGCCAATTAGTTTGAAAATGAAACTATTTGTTGCTCAATTATTTTCATTTCAAACTCACTTTGAAAATCGTCTCCAAATGGTACAGGCCTTTTCTTGATCATCAAAGTCGGCTACGTCGGGATGTAAATGATAGCACTTATTCTTCTCCAATTCGGCATAATACCACAGCAATTGATTAAGACCGCAACCAAAGGCAAACAACACCAAGGTGTAGATAAAGAAGAACTTTATAATGTCGATTATCATGCGGCCCAATGATACTTGTAGAGGCCCCAAGTGAGGATTTATAGAGAAAATATGTACCAGTTTTAAATATGAAAATACCATGCCAGCAGCAAAGGCACCTTCTGACAACAGCATGGGGTCAAATGGATGCCAATGTTCTCTGGGAAAATATGGGTTGATATCACGATACCAGAGATCGCGCTAAAAAGAGAAAATAAAAAACTGAGTTTTCCTTAAAATGTTCAATAACCAATATTTTTTGGCACTGAAATATAAATAAGGATCTAATTTTTTTTATCTAACAATCCTTTACTTTGAAAGTTTTGCAAAAAAGGAAGTAAATGTATATGGAGGGCTCAGAGTTGAACGGAATCAAGGCATAAAAATAGCACAAGAGTAAGTGAGATGAAAAACTCGTTCGAGACAAAATTAAAAAACGAATTACTATGGTCCCTGCAATGGCAAAAAACTAAATATTGTTTTTTTTAACTTTACCTTTTATGCGATTGATAGTAGTTTGTTTCTTTTAACAATAAAGTGCTTCCCTCCCTTAAACCTTAAAATATGATTGAATTTAACAATATAATGTTCTAACAAATAGAATGTGGGAATGTATTTCTCATGGTGAGTAACAGAAATAAACAAACATAAATTCTGATAATGCATAGAAAATATTGAAGGAATAAGATTATTAAAGTATAAAAGCCTTTAAAATTTACTAAGAATACAAGAATACACATTCGAATTAATATGAAAATTTATATAATACAAGCATATAACCCGCTACTTCGTTAGCGTCTCCTTTTCCTTCGTGGACATATTTTTATTGCAAAAGTTTATTAAAAAAATACCAGTTGTAGAACCAAAAAGCTATAGAAAAATATCAAATTTCCCGTATTTTCTTTTTTGGGTAGTAGCAGCCCATAATTTAGTACGAATATGTCAATGAATGGAGAAAAATGTTGTATAAAAAAGTACCAAAAATAGTTACGATTTTCACCGCTTAAATGTTCGAATTTCGAAAAAGTACCAAGTTCGTATTTTTTGCTAAGTTTCGAATGTGATATTAACTTTGTTTCTATGTTTATTGTTTCAAAAGATAGATGGGGTGTCAAAAAGTGCCAAAATTCTGGTTTCACCCGTTAACTCCCTAATAGGGGCGAATTTCAAAAAAGTACCAGACACATGTCCTGTTATTTTTCCCGTTTTTACTTTTTTTATCCCCTAAACATTCAAATTTCCAAAAATCGATTTGGGGAGTGACCAATCTCTGGTTAAAATTTCAAGTTTTTAGCTTCAGGCGTTCAGGTTGTGCGATGATGAATCAGTAAGTAACGTTACAATTTTATATATGTGACCTTCTCCGATAAATGGGACCTAGTGTGTGAAAATGAAGTTATGAGAAAAACTCATTTCATCTTATTCTACATCCTTTTAGGTACAAGAATCCAGAGAAGTCACAACATACCATATAGATAATGTTTAAATAAAATAAAGCTGCAACCATACTCTTAAGCATAAAATGGTTACGTTAACCATATTATGCCACCGGCAACCATATTATGGTTACATTTATCGATTTTAAAGTCATTACCATATTATGGTTGTCTCCAAACATGTTATGGTTAATAATAACAATAATATATTCGGAATTATTATATTTTAAATCATTGTATGTTTAATTTAATGCTCTTCAATTACATACTTGCTTTGTTTGCTTAAAATGCTCATTAGTTTTATTTGAATTATTAAGATACATAAATTTACATGGTAGTTTTAATCTGTAAAACAGAAGGAGTGCTAATGAAGGTCGTTAAGGTCTGGAAAATTATTTAAATAGGGTTAGTACACTTCTAAAATAAAATTATAACTTAACACTTAATAATCGAATGGAAAAAAGGATGAAATAAATAACTGTAATATGGCTAACATTGACCATATTATTATTAGGTCCCCCGGTAGGATAGCTGATAGTAAGTTGGTCTATCAGCGCCGGGGTAGCGGGTCCGATTCGCGCCGGAGACAGTGGTTTTTTTCCTACAGACAAGCGTAGAGCTTCGCAGGGATTAGCTTAGGGAATTAAAAAAATGAATAAAAAAATAATTCTGACCAGTATATGGTTACGTTTGCCCAAATACTGGAAAATGTTGACCATATAATGCTTAATATTGAACAAAATATGATTATCTTTGAACAAATTATGGTAACATTTTATTACATTATGGTTAATTTTGGGCAAATTTATGTAAATTATAACCATATTTAACCATAAAATGATAACCTGAAAACATAAACATTGTTGAATATTAAGAATATGGTACCTCCAACCAAATGCCAAAATAACTATGAGAATCAATTGTCTTTTTAATGTTGTAACAAATACGTTTTGCATCTCACCGTAGAGTTTAACTCTATTCAGTTCTGTAACGGACTTAATCAAAAAGTGTTTTGTTCCTAGGTAACAGTTATAAACCCAAGTCAATGCATCAAGAATAAATAGCAGTTCACTTATTCAACATAAATTTTCGAATTTATTTATATTTTTTTTACTTGGTTCGCTTCAGCTCTGAGCCTTCCATATGTATACAGGTAAAATAGCTTTCGTGGTTGACTAAGTTGATAAAATTTGATCTCTTTTTACTTTTATACCAAATATAGGGTATCTTCAAGGGAAAACAAAAGATTTAAAAATCTTCGTTAAAAATACATACATGTACTATAATCCAGGCAGTGGCCCTACATAAAATCCATGTGACATAAAACATATTTGAAATGAAATCGACAATATTCCATAAATCCGTTATGTAATCAAACAAACCATCCGAATACAACGTCTTCAATTCGCCGAAGATTAAGCCTTTTAACAAGGTAACAATTTTATTAAACTTCTAAGAAGTTAAAAGTTTTAATTTGTTCATACTTACTTCCAATATAGGTTATAATACCCAATTCAATAGGTCCGGGTAGAGATCCTCTTTCATGCTTACGCCAATCGGCCAACATTTCAATCATCCAAGGAAATGCAATAAGTTCAAATGTTATCTGAACAACTCGCAATGAAGCAGCACCAAGCAGCACTGCGGATTAGGAAATTAAATAAAATTACTTTTAAAAAATGTGTACAAATACGGCCTTTCAAAGATCAAAGTTATGTATTTATGAAAGCAAATTTTAGTTTTAGAAATTATACCCCGATTTTATTACAATTAAGCATGTCTACAGGAAAGGGGCACGAGTTCAACAGTAGGGCACTTTGATCGCACGTACAAACATGCATCAACAATAGTGTAATATACGTGTTATATAAATATCACGTTTTTTTCTTGGTTCCAATATTTTGATAATAGGACAACGTGAAATGGCGCAACAATAACGCTGATGTTTGATAGTGCGTTTAGAAAAAGATTTTTTCAGTTTTTGTAATAATTTTGCCGTTTAATAACTACTTTGAATTAAATGTAAAAAGGTGTAAGACCCAGGCCCACGATGTCGACAAGAACATTTCTTTCGCATATTTATATTGAAAACAATAATAAAAAACTAAAATTAGTTTTGGTTTTCAATACAAATATACGAAAGAAATGTTCTTGTCTACTTCGCGGGCCTGGGGCTAAATGCCTACATTATTATCGTTCTAATTGGGTAAAATTTATTAAAATTTCCCCAGGCCATTAACGTACGTACACTTGTATCAGGTGTGTTAAACAAAAAATGGAGGAACAAAATTAAAATATTTTGAGAAATGTTTGAATAAAAGCTAATTTTTATTTAAAATATACCCGTATTAACTTGCATATCACATTGGGATTTAGTGAGGATATAATAAGAAATTAAAATATGAAAAAAGTAAACAGTATATTCGGTCAAGCCCGAACATATGATACCCTACACCACGGTATATAAAAACAATTTGTGCTAGTGTACCCAATTTAGGACCCATTGGTTATCAAGGACCCGTCTAAACAAAATTATGTTATGACGTTAAGATTCATCCAAAAGTTCTTTGAGTCATTGGAGCTATATCCAAATATGGACCGATTCCATAGAATAAATTTGGGGCAAAAATCTAAATTCCAACATAATAAGATGCATTTTGGGCACGAATATCCTATTCCGCAAAAGATCTTGTATAGGAGCTATGCGAAATTATGGGCGGATTTGCCCCCATTTTCAATAGATGTGGTCCTTGTGTCAATTAGAAGGGACCATCATCAAATTATCTAATTGTGACCAGTACTTTGCGCACAAGGTTGACATGGACAGCCAGCCAGTCAGAAGGACATAAATAATTCAGAAAATGATTCTGAGCCCATATTTTAAAGTGTTGCAAACATCAGGACAAATGTAAACTATTTAAATTATGCAATTTTCGGGAAAACTATTTTTTTGGCCATATTTTGGGGAATGAGCCAAATTTCCTTTCTATCATGCAGTTATTAGTAAAACTTATGCAGAATATAACTGACCTGAAAATTTTAAATATACTTTGAAGGTTTTACTAAAAACGAAAAATAATAACCTTAAAATCATGAAGGTCAAAAGTCATATTTCGACATATTTGGAATTTCGAAAGGAAAGATATCGTTATATTGTATATTTTTGTGCTGATTTTTGTAAAGAAAATATATCCTTAAGTCCTGCGACGACAGCTTAAAAATGGAGATTAACCGTTAAATGCACTTGTGGTCAGAAAGGCCCCTAACTTTTTAAACTTTTAAAAATTTTAATGGTTCTTCAACTCATTTCATGTATGATTTTTTTTATTTTTAAAAATTAAAGACTTTTCTATTTAATCTTACAAAAAACTACAGTTTCTGACTTAGGACCTTTTTGCCAAACTTCAAAGAATTGAATGTTTTAAATGCAAACATTTTTAAAAATAATAATAATTGTGAGAAGGTTTTTTTTAAAAAAAACCTAAAACATTCTTAACACTTGAAAAAATCTTTAAAAAACCAAAAAAATTTACACATATTGCAACATTGAATGCATGTGTGGTCAAGCAGCAGGATTTTGTTGCCGTACATACTATCGAACATGAGTAACAGTTTTGCGCAAAATTTCGCCTGCTCTTTAGTGTGGCCGCTAATTTTCGGCAGGAAACTGTAATAATTTGCGGTTGACTGTTGGCTGATGATAATTTTGACTGTTACTCAAGTTCGATAGTATGTACTCCAACTTTAGACGTGACACGTGTCGAGGAATTGAGAATATGTCCTTTATTGATCTTAATATTCTACAAATATTTAAGATACTTACTCAAAAAGAACATATAAGAGCATGAATGTGTAATAAACTTAACAAAAGGTTTACGCATAAATTTGGCAGCATCCGATTCAGGAGCCATCAGATAATTCATACTGTTAATGGGAAACATACAGCCTAATTTAACAACTTCAACAATTTGCTGAGAACCTTTTTTGCGTCGAAAGCCGGGTAAACCTTCATACCAAATGGCTGCCAATAGTTGTTGTACATTGGGATGAGACACAAACTAATTAAGAATAATTATAATAAAAACAAATTGTCTTCAATCATTTTTATAAACTTTAAAAAGTATTACCGTTTTTTGTTTATACTTAATAGCTAATTTTAATCTTTCCAATGTCTGTCTTTGTCCAGGAGTCCAAATGTCATGTGATGCCTCATGATTAAAATTTAACATAACTTCTAACTCTGTTGATGTTCGAACATGATCCAATAAAGAGGTTACAAATTCCTGAACATTTTGACGCATTTCCTGCCGTATAAAAGAAGTAATTAAAATAGATTTATTTTGTATTTTTATTCCACTCACTGTATATTCCGCACGAAATTCTGATTCCATTGCTTGCAAACGCTTTAATTCCCATGAAAGTTCAAATGCTGTTAAAACGGGATCACGTGAACTAAGTGCAATTAACGAACTGGCCGAAAGAGCACGAAAAGCATTAATGCGAGACTGAGAGTGACGTAAAGAGTCGGTTTCCTGTGATGTTACACACTCATCGCAACCGCATCTGTTAGTAGAAAATTTAATAAAAAATATCTTTGTGATTGTAGTAGAAAAATGGGATGGGTAAGTTTTTTCAGGATTTCCTTTTTTTTCATTCACAAACTCAATTATGCTTATTGTAAGACCATTATCACACTTTTTCTATTTACTTGAATATTTTAGACATAAAAAAATAATACAATTATATACCATACATATGTATATCTGAAGTTTTAGCCAAAAATTTATTAAAACATAAATCATAAATCATAGCAAATAAATGCTGTTTATTTGGTAAAAATGCGGTGAATGTGTTTTTAGCAAAAGCAAATAGTTAAATTAAATCTTTGCGAAGGCGAATACTTACAATATGTTCAAAATTCTAATGCAAAAAAATTGTTATACATGTTTAATTATTATGCAAATATAAACATATGCATACTAAAATAAATAATTAAATAAAACTGAAATAGCTTTGAAATAAGCTTTGTCTCGTTGTTAAATATTAACTCAATGGATACAATAAAAATAATGAAGGAATTTATTTCATAATAATTTAATTAAAAAAAAAGGTTTTAGATAAATAATTGCATTAGAAATTCGTTATATGTATTATAAGCCAAACATAATTATTAATCATAAGGGGTATAATGCACAATATCAACTTCGTATTAACATATGTGACAGTTTCAGTTAAAAGGGGCCTTTAAATGAAAACATCGATTTTTACTTTTTTGGTGATTTATAAAATAGACAATACGCTCTTTCTAATGCAGCAAACCGCAGTTTTCTAACTTCATTAGTTTTGTCATAAGTGAGCTTTAAAATACACCTTTCATAAGAAATAAAGTAAACTTGTTAACTTAAAAATCGTTTTTCTCCAAAACTCATTTTTTGCCCATAGGTCCCTTTTAACTGAATCTGTCACATTTATAGTATTTATTTTTAAGTTCTATTAAAATACGAAATTAAAATTTTTTTTAGTACATAATGTTTTATATTGATACTCAAGTCGCTTTCTTTTCTTTGCTTATTTCTGGATAAATAAAAAATATATATACAAATTTGCATTTTGAATGTGTATTCATATAAACTTAAATCGTATTTAAATACAGATTGATTTTTTGAGTTTTATTTGAAAAGTCTTATTTAATATAAAGATAAAAGTATGGCAGCACTACTAAATACAAAAAAATATCATAAAAAAGTTTATTTTTTTTCAAGGTGGTTTCAAAAAAAAGCTGAATGTTATTGCTTTGCCTGTTGTTATTGTATTGTTGTAATTTTGAGGCCACCTTGCTAAGTTAAATGTACCACATCGGTAAATTAAGTTTATTTTTTTTCAAGGTGGTTTCAAAAAAAAGCTGAATGTTATTGCTTTGCCTGTTGTTATTGTATTGTTGTAATTTTGAGGCCACCTTGCTAAGTTAAATGTACCACATCGGTAAATTAAGTTTTATTTATGGCGACGAATATTCGCGGCCAAAAATTCGTCGTTCGTCCCAGTTGTGTTCCTAGCATTATGTAACCAACAAAAATTAAATTTTACAGGAGAAGGTTTTATTCAAAATATTTTAGCTTCAAGTCTAGGGTTTCGTTTGAAATTTCTTTTGCTCTTATTTCGTAACGGTACTTTCCAGAGATATGAGATTTTTAGAGATGATGCAAATGATCAAAAATGATCGATTTTCATCAAAAAAACAAAAGTCTAAAATTTTGTTGGTTACATCATTTTTGCTATTAGTGATCGATATGTTGTGCAACCTCCTCCATTTTCGAAATAACGATATATCTCGAAAACCTGAGCTAACCTAAAAAAAAAACGGTTAGCACCATTGGATTCAGCGTACCCGAATTATGTTATAACGCCATGTACCCGGCTTGCCTATTTTTTCAACTAGCACAGTGTTATTACTAGGGCAAACAAAAAAAGCACTAAAACTCTCTTAAAAAAAGCGTTTAAAATTAAAAAAAGCTATCAAAATTTATTGTTTATTTTCCACTTTATTCGTTTAATACGTTGTAACAGTAAATTATAAATTGATGCGATCAATTTTCGAAAAGAAAACTCATGTCTTTTTGAATTCAGCACGTTCTTCCGCATAGAAAAAGTTATTTCTACTTTCTACAGATGTTAAGGTATCATATTTAAAATTATGTGTTTATTACGATCGGACTTACAATTTCGCTTGCCTCCCAGAATACCCCCAATATCTTTAAGTACCGAAAATCCTTAATTTTTTATTAAAACTGATTTAATTTTTTTTATTAACTTTGTCTCCTATATCCCCTGGAACATCGGTGTCCATAACTATATTCACCTGAGAAACCAATGAAAGATTTTTTGTTTCCAATTCTGTTACAACTTCGTGTTAAAACTTAAAATTTGCAAAAATCAACAATATTTGGTTCCTCGCATTACTTTCACTGACTGAGAAATTTTATCGTTAGAACTTAAACAAGCAAATAGTAAAAAAAAACGTTGATAAAAAAGCTTAATATTAAAAACTTAAACACTTATTAAATAAATACAAAAGTATGCTACAGTACCGCTAAGACAAAGTAACACCAAAATCAAGTAAGAAAGTATAGTAGGCCAACCCCGATTTAAAAATAAATTTCCGAGAGTGTATGGCTATATGAATAGGGATCTATATCTGTGTTAAATTTCATTAAAATTGGTTTAATAGTGGGCACAAAGGCCATATTACGGAAAGCATCTTGTATGGGGGCTATATGAAACTGTGGCAATTTGAACATAAATGATCTTCAAAATTTTGACCTGTACATTGCGCACAAGGTACCATAGACATCCATCCAGCCAGCCGGATGGACATCGTTGGATCTACTCAGAAAGTGATTTTCTGAAAAAAAAATTCTTGTTCTGCGAAGCACTAATAGTAGTTTTTAAAAAGTAAGCAAATATTTATGCGCTACGCAATAAGACAAACAGATATGCAGTAAAGTAAGTGAAGGAACTCTTAACAAGTAGTATAAGAGAAAAAATAAAATTTCAAGTGCCACGACATTCCCTTACTACCTATACAAAGCAGGTTTGTAAGGGAATATATTAAAGAATAACGGTAACAAAACACTTATGGCCATTTTCTCAATGTATCTCCAAACTGACTGTTACTTAATGTCAACATAAGTTTATTAGACCGATAAACTGTCTGTTAACAATTTTGGGTTTCTCAATATACCGACAAAAAACATGGTTTTAAGCTGGCAGCACCTCTCAAAATACATGTAAAAGTTGGGAGTCAGCTGATTGAATTCATCTGTACGGCAAATAAAAGGAAAATAAACAATCGGCAGATGAGTGCTGGTTAGCTTTGCGACAGAATAGAAGCAAATGAGACATTGAGAAAACCAAATTTCTTTAATGTGCAGTTTTTCGTTGGGAAAAAAGTTAATCGTGTAATGAGAAAACGGCCATTAGTCTGTAAAGCTGATCGTTACATTTACCAATTTTTCTATGCGCTGAAAAGGCGTTTTGTGTGTTAAAAATGTTTTGCTTTAAAGAGGGAACTCGCCATATAAAATTCCTGTCTACACCCAGAGAAAAAACATGTTTAAAATGGTCACCTCCAACTAAACTATTTTTAAAGAAAATTTTAAACATACATATTATGTTTAATAGAACCATTTTATTGTCAGCGGTTACCATATTATGGTTGAATTCGGCCTCCATCGAGAAGGCCAAACCATATCATTGTTGCCTCCAAACATGTTATGATCCATAATAACTGAAATTTGTGAAACACTTACAATAGTATGGTTTGTTTTCAACCATAGTATGTTTTGAAAAAGAGGAAAATACTATTGTAACTTTTAAAACAAATTATTATCATATTTAACCATAACATTTTTAAAGACAACCATAATATGATAATATGGGTTCTTGATGGAGGACTAATAAAACCATAATATGGTTGTCGCTAACAATTAAATGGTTATATTAACCATAATTTGTTTAAAATTTTCTTTAAAAATAGTTTGGTTGGAGGTGACCATAATTAAACAAGTTTTTTTTTCTACGTGTATCGTAAGCGATATAATGTAAGAAACGAATGTTTTCCGTTTCTCCCTTACAAACCTGCTTCGTTGGAAGCTCCATTTTTTATTGGGCTTTGCATGGATTTAAGAATATTCACAACCACCTGAACTGGGAAATGCTACATGCCACTAAAGGCCCAGTTAACTGAGAGTAACAGTAACTTAACATTACTGCATCCCATCAGCAGGTTTAAAGCGATTTTAGGTATGAATTCATACGAAAAAAGCACATTTTTCACTGGGTATGTATTGAATTTTTCCAAAATAAATTTTTTATTTTCTATTTTTAAATAAGCAATTGTCACTTTGAAATACAAAAAAAAACCATAATGCTAGGAACACGACTGGGACGAACGACGAAATTCGTCCAGCACGACGAATTATTCAGAAGAAATTCGCTGTATAAATTCGGCGTATGAAGCACAATAACGACGAAAAAACAAAATGGAAATAAATATTTTGTATAAACAAGAAATGGTGGTACCATATGAACAAAAAATACTTCACAAATAAAACATTAAAAACAACTTAACTAAAATACTTTTTTATTGTTAATTTTTTTTTGCAATTTGTATTTTATATGATATTCAGTTAAAATTTCACAATTTCTAAAGTAAAAAGTAACTTTATTTACTAAAACACCTACCATTTTGAAACAATATGGCTACCCAGTACTGATTTGTTCGTCGTACGCCGGCGAAAGAATTAGAATTAAATCTATTTAAAGTTTGAAACGTCCGGCGAATTTTCGTCCGCGCCCTGATTGTGTGCATTTTCATATGCACAGATATTTTTTATTTTTGGCGACGAATATTCGCGGCCAAAAATTCGTCGTTCGTCCCAGTTGTGTTCCTAGCATAAATTAAAAAATAAAATTAAGTGCAAAGAGAAATGTCAAAAAAGAAAATATAATTCATGTCTTTTTTTCTACCCTGCTGACTTCTCTACCCCGCTCGCTATCAAATTAAAAAATACATTTTTTTTTAAATTCCATAAGCTAATCCCGTGAAGCTCTTCGCTTGTCTGCAGGAAAGAAACCAGAGTCTCTGGCGGGAATCGAACCCGCAACCCCGGCGCTGATAGACTAGCTCACTACCAGCTAGCCTACCGGGGCACTCAACATGATTGAAAATAGGGGAAAAAATCATCATGTATTGGGTGTTACTCCCAATGCCGATTCTTTGAAACCCTCCTCCGACAGTTCGAGTAATTCAAAAGTGGACTCTATAGGATATCTGTATATTATTAATTCATCTTTATAAAAACGGACGTCAGCACTAAAATTGGTTACCGTTTAGATCCATATTAAATTTTTGACCGACAATCAGAAAGTTTTATGCTTTTCTTTTTGAACTAGCTTGAGTTAATTATTATGATTCGTAACAGTTTTGGCTTTACTTAAATGATTTTCAGGAGAAGAATTTATATTGGACCCACGGTAAATTATGGACCAATGATTCTAAAATTCTGTAGAGTGATTTTTGGTATTAAAAAATATATATCAGAATAAATTTAAATACAACAGTGAAATTGGTTTTAGCGCTTACAGTGAATTTCAGAAGGCTGCCTAATATGGTATCTAAGGTAAATTATGGACCGTATATCACAACATTGCAAGATATTTTTGCTGGACATAGGAAGCTAGTTTGCAACAAATTTTACCGCAATATCTATATCTGCTACTGTTTAAGGCGTATTTAATAATTTCCCAGAGTGAGCTTTATATGGGGCCTATAAAACTGTAAAGTGCATATTAAATTTAGCGTGGTTGATTACCCTTTAAAGCATACTAAATTCTTTTCCGAGAGTAGGGTTCATATGGGGCCTAGGGTAAATTATAGACCGATATTCACGAAATTTAACAGTATGATTTCCGTTCATTAGGACTTTCAAAGGGACAGATGTATGAGAATTTTTAGATTTAAAAAACAAACCAAAAAAAAAAGCTTTTGCCGTTAAAAGTATTTTTGTTATCCGATATTTATTTTGATAAGTAAGATGTGGAAGCCATTTAAGTTTTTATTAGACGTAAAATTGCATTTTCTAACATGAGACCTGCACTGTTAGATAATACTCACTTGACATCATGAGGCATTGGCAATGTGGCACCACGATCCAAAAGAATTTTTAAAATTTCATAGTTATTACGATGTGCAGCTAATATTAATGGTGTTATATCTGGTGTAAATGTTGATTTGGAACGATCTACAGCCTCCCAACTCTTAAAAAATAGATATTAAGAAAAATTATTAGTTTTATAAACAGAACAATCGTTAAATTGGAAAAAAACAACTCACATATGGTGCACCTTCCTTGTGATGGGATTCTTCCCATTGTAATAGTTCTTCTACAGCCTCAACGTATTCTTCAGATATCGCATGCAATAAAGCATCACCCACGTCTATGCCCTGTTCCAGCAGAACAATTATTAAATCAAAATTTTCATTCTCAATCGCCGATATTAAAGCCGAACGGTTCATGGGATCAACACAATTGATATTGAATTTTTCCGGGTATGGTTTATTGTCCTCAATTATACTTTAATCAAACAATATTTTATATAAATTTATATGATTAATAAAAATTTTGTAATAACCTACGCCTTAGCTGATGATATGTCACCACGTTCACAAGCCAATATAAATGTTTTCTCCGTCTCCGATAAAACGTATTCATCACCAAATTGTATATTATAAGTTTCGTCTTCGGTTTTCCCCTTTTCCGGATCAGCCATTTTTTATAAATTCTGTTTTACTCAATTATTCTGTTAGTTTATAAGATTCATTAACATGTATCGTTCTAAATTCTAAATGTATTAAATCGTTAATTATGTACTTTAGAAAGATTTATCAGACATTCTGAAAGCGAAAAAGAAATCAGTTTCATTTAAGTAGTTTTAATAAAAATTTTACTTTAAACGATAGTAAGATAATAATGAACAAGTAAATGATAATCCAACAGTAAATGGTTTTTGATCTGTTTTTAACAAAGTTGGCAATCGATACCGATACCCCTGGAATACCGTTTAAAATTCAGTGCCTGTATTGATACCGATACAAATAGTTTAATACCGCTATTGATATCAATAGGGGCCCTATGCTCCTTATAGGATCTTCGGGAACATATATATATATTGATATCAATACCGATATTACAAATACATACTTTAATACTTGTACCGATACCGAAATCCGTTTCGGTTGCCAACAAACATATTTTCCATTAGCACAATAGTCTACTACTGTGTCTACTCTGCAATATGTAAACCCCCTTTAAAAATTGCCACGATTTAAAAAATGTGTCCATTTATACCCCACCCCTTCTGTCTTTCTTTTAATATTCTTGTTTGGTTTGGTTAATTAAATTATAAAATCTATATACATTTAACGTTAAAAAAGTGTTTGTACCTGTATACCGATATGATTAAAAATACGACACCTCCAAAATATTTTTGATGCAAATTGTACTTTTCTGCTAAGGATGTTAAGGATAACAAATGAATTGAGGTCGGTCAAACATTATATCTCAATAGGGGCGACTCTAGTCTGCATTGAACATTTTGTATGGGAGCTCCGTTAAGGAATGGAGATAGCGGGTAGATATATTCGAAATAAATGATTGAGATGAAAAATAAAGTGGGGTTGGTCCTATGTTTGACCCATCTATGAGCGTCCTAGGCGCTGCAGGGGCCAAATTTAAGAATTTCAACCATACATACATATATGGGCGTTTAATATAATTATTAAATTTTACCCCACTTTGTTTTCCAATTTTGTATGAATTTTTAATACACAAAAATTTCGAAATTTTGATAAAAAAATTATTTGTTTTCAAAAACGACTGCTCACATTAGGAAAAAGTTTTACTTTTCTTTAAGGAAATTATATTGCAGAATTTCAGTTTTTTTTAAGTGACTTCAATAAACTAAACCGTTTTTGAGTTACGCGGAAAAATGTTGTGCAACCTCCTCTATTTTCGTAATAACGGTATATCTCGAACACAAGAGCTAACCTAGTACTGGATTCAGCGTACCCGAACTGCCTTAAGCATGATTAAATTTATTTTTTATATTATTCTATTTGTATTTTTTAGGGACAGATAAATGGAACTTTCAAGCGATTTGATTCTGTGGGGTCTATTGCTGTGAAGTTTTCTTAAGTCATCAAATATTTTTTACAATGTTTGTGTAAGGACTCAGTTTTAATTAAAGTTTTTATTCCATTTGGAAAAATTTGATATACATACATACTTATTTTAACGTCATAGAAGCTCATTAAAACAAATCCTACCTTATAACTAAAAACCTAACAAGAATGGACATAACTGAATTGCATTTCAAAAAATAAAACAAAATAAAAAACTAACTAGAATTGTGGTTATTTTGTTGAACTATTTATGGTTTTTAATCCAAATTTTTAATATTTTAATCAGGCTTAAGTTCATTTGGATTAAAAACCATAAATAGTTCAACAAAATAACCACAATTCTAGTTATTGTTAAAGCTAAGGCACGAGCTCTATGTGTACATTTGTCCTTCAAGTTGTGCTGAAAAAGGTCAACAAGAAAAAGAAAGACAAAGTGAAAAAACAAAAAAATGTACTTTGGACTTCAAGAAGAATTCTTGACATAAGTACGGAAAAAAGATGTAAAATCAATTAAAATGGATAATCATTAAAAAAGCAAATTTCGATCTACCAAAGGTTAAAATACAATTTGGTTTAAGGATTGATGGTTGACTATTGACGTAGCAGTCGTCGATGGCTGCGAGTGTAAGACGGCAAATCCATCTGAGGAGGCCGAGTGGTTGCGATCGAAACATGTCATGGTAACCAGCCGCCTGGGTTCGAATCTCAGGTCAGTCAAGAATGAATGATTATCAATAACAATTTTAATTCATTTTCAGGTTGTAAAATTCCCTTCTTCATAAAAATAATTTAATGAAAATTAAATTTGATGAACTTAAGCCTGATTAAAAAATAAAAAACATTTGATTTCGTAAGGAATGTGCGATCAGCTCGTATTTTCCTTAAGCAAATGACAGTTTCATAAAACTTTACAAAAAGTTTCCTTAAGTTTAATATGGTTTTACACATATGATGATGCGAACCAAAAGTTTCCGATATTACACAGAAAAAAATTACGACAAAGTAATTGTCATATTGAATACCATATTCGTCAATACAATAAACTTGTTAATTAAAAAGTCACCAACAACTGAATTTATAAATCCAAAAAAATTATTTTGTTAATAAAAATTTTTAAAATTCAACATATATTTTTAACAATGAGTTTGTAAAATTGAATAAAATATTTGTTAACAATTAAATACAAACTTTTATTACGAAATAATCATATAAACAAAATATTTTGTTACTAACTAAATTGAAATAAAAAATGCATTTGAAAGTTAGTTTTATTAATTTTTCAGTCAAAAAAAAATTAAAAAAAACGCATAGCAAAAACCATTATAACTTGTTAAGGAAGCAAATATAGACCTACATGCACTATAAGTTTCTGACATCAACACCAAACGGAATCTTGCCATTCTTAACAGTATTATTTGAAAAACTAGAATTTATAAAAGATCCGTTAAAATTGCTTTATGAATAGTTAAATAATAACTTAACTGACCATATTGATTGATACAATTTTAGAGCAATCACCACATCGTTCATTCTTTTAAAGATTTTAAATTGAAAATATACATATGTACATACATACGTAGATTTTTTCTATTTTATATTTTTAATTTTTTGACACAAAATAATTTTTTCTATGATATACACAATAATTTTTTACAAATGAAACAAATTGTTAATATGACAATTTACAAACTTGTTAATTAAAAAAATTGTCAAAACAATTTAAAGGATTTAACAAATTTTCTTCAATTACTTAGTAACGTTTGTTATTTTTGTCCGTGTAATGCTTAAACCAAAGGTGTTCGGCAAAACCTAATCTAGGACTCCAAGATTGAGGAACCTGATAAAAAAACACTGTGCAACATTCTTGAAGTCATCAAGTGCAAACTCTTTCTCGTGAAAAAATTTCTCGAAGCACATATCAAAAACAACAAAGCCTTTTTTGGGGATTGCTAGTCCAACTGGTGTTCGAATTTTATAGCATCATGAACGGTTTGGGTCAAACTTGATTTTTCCGAAGAATATCCCAATAAACAATTTTGGCATTTTGCGAAGCACTAATGGTACATTTAAAAAAATAAGCTCACAATTATGCGCTATGCAATAAGACATACAGAAATGCAGTAAAGTAAGTTAAAAAACTCTCAACAACTTTTATAAAAAAAAATATAATATTTCAAGGTAGAATATTAAAAAATAACTTTATCAAAACATTCAGTGTTTAAGGCCGATCGTTACATACAACAATTTTTATATGCGCTGAATAATGCGCTTTCAAAGTGGGAACTCGCCATATAAAATTCATGTCTTCGAAACGTTTATGTTTCTCACTTACCCTGCTTCGTTAGAAGCAATTTGAATTTAGGTTTTTGTCTTCGCCAAAAATGTAGCTATGACCTGGGAGATGGAAAGTGTTAATCTAACTTATCCGAAAAACAGCATTTAGAGCATCAAAATATTGAATAATTTTCAATTTGTATACCTTTTTCACCATTTTTGGCCCATAGTTAAAATTTTTGAAATCATTGACAACAAACTATTTCTAGAGTGGAATTTCATAAATTACCCTTCGAAACTAGGTTAGGTTAGAGAAGCTGGTGCAATGTAAGCTTCATACCCTCACCCAGAGACAAACATGATCTCTTGTGACGCCTGAATTAGTGAAATTGTTCTAGTATGAAAGCATAGGAGAAATAAAGAGTAAAAGCACAGGAAAAAAGTAGAAATATAAAACCTGACAATCTGACAAAAACAACCCTACAAAACAAAAAAAAAAAAATACTGTACATGTGCCCAGTCTCCTGGCGCGCAAACAGGTCATTCCCATTACGAATCCCGTCGGATTCTCGAGCTCGCAACTCAAGACATCTGCCAATTTGCGTAGAAATCTGCTACCCAGCCACCTCAGCCTGCTATTCTGAAGCATGGGACAGGGGCACAGAAATTGTTCACAAGCCTATAGATCCGACAACCCAGACCCCATTCTATCATGGTCCTGATGCAGACGCTACTCTTGCCCAGCAGCGCATCTGAATTTGATCTACTAAGCATCGACCACAGCGTGCGCGATAGTCCCGATTAGTCCCGCTCAGGACCCATTTCCTGATTCTTCCAAAGTAGAAGCCCATTACAGGCCTGCAGACTGTCAGAATCCTTCATTTCCGAGCCCAGTCTCGCAAACTCATCAGCTATACCGTTGCCGGAGACGTTGCAGTGACCACATAATTCCCTTAGATTTCCCCTAGATCCCTCTTGCAATCATCCACTAGCCAGGAGTTCACACAACAGCCCATCAAGGCCCTAAGCGCCGCCTGTCTGTCCACATATATAGTGACCTCCGAGCTCCTGGCAATGTTGCTTCCTTCCAATTCCATAGCCTTAAGATCAATTCGAAACTAACAAAACTTATTTTTGGGTTTAACCAGTTAAACCAGATTTTTGCGAAGAATATGCTAAATCTATATCTCGAAAACCATTTAAAATTGTTGGTCTCCTGTACTCGTCACAATTGTAGCTGTAGATTAGGAGAAACTATAGCAAATCGCAAACAAAGGGCCCGAGTTTCAGAACTAAAATTTAACTGGCGTTTTACGATTTCTAGTCGCGCGATAATTCTTCAGAACATTATGATCTGCTATAAATTCTACAACAAATAAAATTTATACAAAAATAAGTGACCCTTTAAAGGATTTTAAGTATTAAATATCTATCCTTGAATATAAAAAGGTCGATTTGCGAAATAAATCTCTTAAAAGAACTTGTTAGCCCTTGCATTCAGGCAAAGAAACAACAACAAATGCAAGGTCTGTTTCATTTTAATAGCGGGTCAGCGCTCAAAAAACTAGTTACTGTTCGTTGTTATAAATATTTCATACACTGATGATGATTTTTTCACCGATTTGTTTTAAAAAGTTTTTTTCTATCTTATCTCGACTTAAGATGTGTTGTCAAAATGCCACAGAAATATTTCTTATTAAACTAAGTTCTTTTTAAATTTCAAATAAACTATTCAAATTAGAATCTCCACAGTGTCACTTTAACGCTCAGTTTTGCGATCAGGAATGAACAATTTCACATAAACTTTAAACAAAGTTCGAGTAGTTTTGAAACCCACATATTTGAATCGTGAAAACGCCACTCTACAGGCCAAATTTCCTCCACTTTGACTAACACAGTTCGTTCATTAGATTTTAATTAAAAATTTCCGCTGATCAGGAATGAAAAAATTTAATAATATAAATTTGGACTTATTATCAGAAATCGGAAATTGAAAAGATGTGTCATGATTTTCTTAAATTAGATAAGGTTCTAGTTATATTCCAAATCCTCTGATTTCTAACCCGTAATAAGGAATGAAATCAAAACCTGATTTATAAAAATAAGCTTTAACCGAATTTTTTTTTTAATAATAAATACACCTAGAGAAAAACATGTTTTTTAAGTATTTTTAAAGAAAATTTTAAACATATTATTAATTTTTTTACCATGTTATTGTCATTGGCCACCAAATTACGGTTGAATTAGTCATTCATCAAAAAGAGGTGAACATGTCTTAACATGATTTTTCTCTGCGTGTACTCAACAAAATTGTCTTAATATTTGTAACCGATTAGGGTGCTCTCTGTTGGAGATTTTTTACTGTTATTTTATTTTGAAAACGGAAGTTTGTTTTTTTTTAATTTATAAATAACTTTGCTGAATTTAAAAAAAAAAATAAAATTTTTTTTTTACAAAACCACTTAAATCCTTAATTCACTTTAAAGATGATTTTTTCAGATTTTTTTTTAAATATCATATAAGAACAGTTTTAAGGTTTCTTTTAATAATTTTGTTTATGTAATAAGATTTTTTTTATGTACTTTTTATTTATAATTATTTCTTATAGTTTGCCAAATTTGTAAGGGTATATCCTTTAATATCCTTTTGCAATTTATCAAATATAAATATCCTTTTATTCAAATTAATTCATATCCTTGGTAGTAGAAATTTAAAAAAAAAATCAATTCACTTTTGAATTTCCTCCAATTCAATATTAGTTATCCAAAAGTTAGCGAAGAACTGTTTGAATTTTACTCGAGTACCTTGGTTTAAGTATGTCATTAATTACATTAGTAATTCTTCTAGTTTTAAAATCGGTCAGTGAAAGAAGAGCGCTAAAAGAGTATGAAAAAACAAATGTCTCAACAATATTTACCAGAAACTAAGAGAATTATCAAATTGTTTTTGTGTAAATTTTACTCGCGTTCTTGCAAATGTAACATTGGCATGTTTGGTGCTATTCTGATTTTTAGATTTTGTTTTGAAAATGTTTGGAATCTATTACAATTTTAAAGGGGTGACAACACGATTCATTAAAAAATTTCACTCGTCATTGTGGCACGTGAATTTATTCAATATGTTTGTATTGATCGACTGAAAGAAACCTTATTGTGCAATTTAAAAAGCTCGTTGTAGGAAATGTGATTTATGTTTGTATATTTTTTTTTGCTTAGATTTTCCTAAAATAAAAATCTGTTAAATGCCATGTAATTTCTTTTAACAAGCATTATATTTTTTGTACTCTACACCATCAAAGGGGTAGGATTTTACATAGGGGAAGTATTTTACGTTGTCATGAATATGTGTAACACATTTGTGTAACAGTTTTAGACCCAACTTTTGTGTGGTTCCCCTGCTGAAGGCTCATGTTTCAATACTAGGGTTGCGGCAAATGTATTTTTAGCGAATGCGTAATACTAACAATATGTTCAACGCTCAGACGCAAAAACATTTTCATTTATGTTTAACTATAATACAAATTCATATATACTACGTTTATACGCACCTCTTATTCGCAAATAAAAATATTGCAAGCAAAGAAAATTGCCGCATAAACAGTGAATTAAATTTTTTTTGCGAAAAGCTAACTCACGAAAACAATTCCTGATTAACGACACTATTTGCAAATAAGATTTAAGGCATTGCCACACTTTTAACCGTTTTACGTTTTTTGTTCGATGTGGCACATTCATACGACATTAGAAGTAAAACTAATTCAAAATTGTGGAAATAGGTGTGTTCCAGAAGATCTCGGGCAAGTTCGGACTAATAAGAGTAAAATGAAAATTACTCTCTAAATTTGCCGAAACTACCCAAAATTGCTGGAACGCAAAAATCCATTTTTGAACATCTTCAAATACTAATGCTGCTTACTTTTCAAATTAAGATCTATTAAAGTGATTTAAGACGCTTAAAAGTCATAACATTATAAAACTAAAACATTTGCATCAATCTAATTATTTATATTTTGTTTTAACCACTTTAATTTTTCACAAAAACCTTACATTTTGCTTTTTAATATGTTTTTAATTAAAACTAAACTTTTCCTTTTGCTTGTAAATTTCCTGAATTATGCAAATTTGTACAGGAAATGAAAAAAATTACTCTCTCAATTACTCTCTTTATTGCACAAAAATTGTTATGTGGAACGCTTTTGGGTTACTTTGTGCAAGTTCGGACTGTTTCGTTATGCATGTGGAACAGAGCTAATAAAATTTACAAATACTCAACAATTTTTGATTTTTTCATTATTCATTAAAAAATAAAAAGTTTTTAAACATACAGTGCTGCCACAAATTCCTGGTTTTTATGAGCAAATTTTTTAAATTTTTTTGGTATTCGATATTAATAAAAATAAAGGTATGACATACAAATTTATTTTTTACAATAAACGGTTTATTAAATTCCATACAACAAGTGATAATATTTATTCCTATTTTTATTCGATTAAAAATAAATATTTTCCCACAATTTACATCGTTTTATGTAAAATAGAAAGCGTAGATAACATTATGCAAGTTGAAAAAACTGACAATCGGGGCATCCGGCGGGTTAACCTCATTCGATAACACGATTTACCGCTATTTCGGAAATGGAGGAGGTTGCGCATTCGCGTAGCTCAAAAACGGTTTGTTTATTAAATAAACTCCGCAATAAAATTACTTTTAGGTATAGCAAAACTTTTTTCCTATCTGCGCCGTTGTTTTAGAAACATGATTTGTGATCTGCAAAAAAAAAAAATAACTTATTAGCAAAATTTCGAAATTATTGTTTTTAATTTTTTCTAAAATTTCTAATTTATCTTCACGAATTAAAAATAAACTTAGAAGCAAAACAAGCAACAAATGATTAAAATCTGTCGAAAACTTTTAATTTTATTAACAAAATTAATTGAATTTAAGAATTTCATAAGCCAGTGTTCGAAAATAAACAGCAAATAACGCTCCTTAGTGTTCGGTTCGATAGATTCGTGAAAAATACAATAGCTAATAGTGTTTGTGTTGAAAATCATTAAAAAAAATAACACAAAATAATACTGTTTTTATCAAACTCAACAAAAGGTGAGAACATTTAATTCCCTTCGGTTTTTTTGTAAACCACAAACTTCATTGATATTCTGATGCCTTTTGAGAATAAAAGTTGATTTAACGATGCCCGTCTAATCGTCTGTCCGTGTGAATGTTGAAATGGGTTTTCCAAATAACCACATATACTCCGTTTAGGTTTGCAATTGAAAATCACCCAGATCGGTCCATAAGTGACTGAGATTTGAACAAACAACTACGACTGCCTCTAATTTTATCCAAAAATCCATTATTGTTTTATTTTTTCTGTTTAAGAGCCGAAGGTTTCAAATTACATACGTTCACTAAACTTAGTTGTTAATAAACAACCTCTCTTCAAAAAATGGGCGGAATCAGAGAAGTAGGCGTGGTACTTACCATACAATGTTATTCGGCCTTATTATTAGTTTTTTGTTGTAGTTGAAACCAGGAGCGTTTAAAAATTGGTAATATGAGTGTCGTCCACGACATAAATACGACAAACTTTCTATGTATTTTACATTGTATGTAGTTGTAATTTATTTGAAATGATATAGACAAAAATTTCAAACGACTACGACTTCGATCACGATTCGCGTAATAAAGCTAATTATTGATTTCTGTATATCTAGAGAATGTCAAGAGCCAAAGCATAAAAATTAGATACATACATGCATCTTGGTTATCAATAAACAACATGCGAAAAATTTCAATTGATGTTATTGGATACGTAGGCGTGGTTTAATACAAAATAAATCAGTCACAGTTAAAGTTACAGAATTTAGTACAAACCCGCCAAGATCAAAATGAGCTTCATCTAAGTGCTAAGTGAGCTAAGTGTTATCATTTACGAAATAAGCACTAGTTGAAAAAAACGTTAGATGGCGGACCCGTTACAAGTTTTTTTTGTCGAAATTCAAACATTTGTAAAAACTAATTATGAGGCGGTCTTACTCTTCGATAGACCATAGTGCAGCGGCCCAATCAGCCACTCATCTTAAAAAAATAATGATTACTGAAACCACAACAAACAATATATGACCTTTGCTCGACATTGGAACAACATATAATTCTGTTCAAAGCATGGTGTCAATTTTAATTGCCTGAGTGCCGTACATTGGGCTAGTTTTTTAAGATTTCCTCTAAATTGAAGCTTAAGATAAAAAGATGGTGTTAGCAATCTTTTTGGAGTATAAAGCTTAAAAATTTCTGCTTATATGTCCACATAGCATATTATTTCTTACAACTTTATTTTAAAAATATTTAAAAAAAAAAATAAGGATCTCTTGACTACAAGTCTGTATTGAAGTAGGTGGTCTTAAATTCAAGATCAAAAGTTTTTGTTTTTGAAGGATGATAATTTGTACCTACAACATAATTGCCTTTAAGTTTTGTCATCGATTTAAACAATGCCAAAAACAACACATGCCTTTATGTTGTTTTGAGCTTTAGTTTTAAATCTCTCTTCGATACATGTCGAACACAATTTGTTTGTTGTTTCATAAATAGACTTCCACCAGACAGACATACGAGAAATGTAAAAATTTATGTGGCTTCTTTGGTAAACAAAGAATGAATAACTTTTTAATACCAAATAACATATGACAAAGGTAAATAAACTATTAGAATTAGAAAAATGTTCCTAACAAAACCGTTTGGAAAAAAGTGTTTTAAACATTTTTTTCAATTTGCTGTCAACTGTAAATTAAAAATGTGGGTCAAGAGGGTTTTCAATTCTGTTTCCTGTTTTTGCAATTTAATAACAAAAAAAAAAATTAATGATTAGAACTACAAATTTAAAGTTTTTTTCAGTTTTTTTTTTGCAGTAATATTTAGAATTACAGTGCATTTTTCGTTTCTTTAAGTGCACTTTTTGAACCTAGACATTAAAGATACATGTCCAAAATGGCCTTGTTACCAGCAGTTTGACTTAACTGCTCAATGAAATATGTGACAGGGAAAGTTAAAAACGATCTGTTGGTCGAAAAAACCGATTTTTACTTTTGTGGTGATTCTTATAGTAGACAACACACTTTTGGTAAAAAAAGTAAAAAAAAAAAACTAAAGTGACAAACTTTTCTGCAATTGATCCAATTTGCTTGAAACTCTTTACTCGTCGGTGGTTATTTAATTTAAAGTCGGATTTTTGAAATATAAAACAAAAAAAACACAATAACAACTAAAACCAATCCTGATTCCTCTTACATACTTTTTTCTCCGTTTTTACCTTTGATTCTGGGTTTTTTACTTTAATAACACTTCGAAATCACAATAGAGCTAAAAAATATTTAAATTTAAGCCTACACCTTAAAGAATACTATTTTCAGAATTCGAAAATACTACTTTTGCAAATAAGCAACATTGGCCATGTTATCAGTAACCTGGAAACACCAGAGTAATTTGCTTTAAGCAAATCTGCCAATGCCTAATAAAAATTCCGGCATTTTGAATTTTGAATGTCAGCCTTTAGATTGATAATCTAACACCAGATTCGTAATCAGCGACCCAGAAAATCCCTGAATGACGAGTTTCAAGCAAATCTAACTATGTTAAAAAAATAGTCCACCATAGTATACGTCATTTTGAATTTTAAAATCGAATACCAGATTAGTAATCTTTGAGAGTTGCAAGCCATAATAGCGTTCAAAATCAATTTGTTAACTTCAAAGTCGATTTTCTTCAAATATTGTTTTCTTCTCATAGGTCCCCTTTAACTTTCCGAGTCACATACATATTTTTCGTATTTATTCTCTAAATTCGTTGTTTACGTGCATTTTACAACATATATATTTTTTTGCAGATTTAAATATTTTAATATAAACTTCAAATATGGTGGCGACTGTTTCAAATAAATATTCAACTTAAGCTGTTTAGTATTCCACGGATAATTACCTCGCCAAAAATGCCAATATTTTTGGGTAATAATGCGGGGTAAGAATTTAAACTTATACGCTTAACTACCTTGTTGAGTTAATTATAAAAATACGTTTAACTACCTCATTGAGGTAACTAAGCGAATTCCTTTAAATACCTCAGTCAGGTAATTAAATGTATTTAATAACAAGATACCTTAACTTTGATGTATGAAAAAAAGTTAAGGCATAGGAATTTTCACTTGTATCAGATACATCTAAAGAGATAGCAATAAAACACAATGGGATTTTCTATATTATCAAAGTTATTTTCGGGAATACAAAATTTATTATTAATACGATTTCCGTATGACGTGCTAAATTCCCAGTTTTTCATATTTGATAAATACACTGAAATTTATTGTTGAGGGAAAGCTAGCTTTTATGCGCATTTCACTGGTTGCTTAGGCCAGCTCATCAGGAAACCTTTTTCAGAGATTATAATATTATACAAATAAAACCCTAAAGCGAATAAGAATTATAAACACTCAAAGTGTTACTTGTAACAATATCAAAGCCAAAACAAAACACCAACAATAAACAGTGAGTTTATCTTTTCTTACATTGTAACAATTGTAAGCCAAATCAAGTTTTCGTTGAAGATAAATGTTATCCCAAACTGTAATAAACTGTTTCATTAATTTGATGACAAATAGCCAGTCTAAATAAAATTTCTTGCATCAAATTAATGCATATAATATAATATAATATAATGCATATACATATAAACCTTGTACGGAATTATAATTTGTACAATAATTTGATAAAATTTGTTAAATACGTTTTAATTGCCATAAGAACGAAACCTATGTAAATTGTGAGGATCGGTCTAGATTATCACATAGTCCCCATGCAAACTTCTTTATTTATGTCCATTAACCATTTAATCATGTTCGTATTTTATTTTAAATTAAATTTTAAATTAAATTTGGCTCAGATTAAAACATACAGCTTCCATTCAAATATCAATCCCTAAAATATTCAAGGTATTTTATCCTTTTAAATGTCAATATAATTAAAAATTTAACGACCTTTCCTTTCATACCTTTAAGAAAAAATATCTCATATATTTGGTGTATCTAGATTATATTCAGCACAAATAACTCTTGAATGAATCTTAACCACATCACGTAACTATATTCTGGTAAGCCCGGAATAAAGTTTATTTTAATACGAAGAAGCCATATTTTGTTTTTGGTCATATTTTATTAAAACTTTGTTGCATTACTTGCTGTGTTGTTGCCAAATAGTACTGAGGCAATTAAACGAATGAAATTAAGGTGCTATTTTGTTTTGGTATTATTGTGTAATTAAACGTAGGCAATAAAGCGTGGATTTTTGTTTGAATAATGCAAGAAAAACATGGGGATTTAAAACTTAAGGTAATTAAGCGTGAAAGGTATTTAAACGTTGGGTAATTAACCAGGTTATACTGTAATAACAAAAATCGCAAGTTGTCTTCATTAAAATTCATCTTTTTGGCTTTCAATTTTATAGAATTTTAATATGTTAATAAAAAGGTTATTGTTATGCTTTTAAACACAATACATTGCACTTTTAGGCACATTAGAGAATTCTCTTCACAAATCAATTAGATTTTAATATTAATACAATGAAAAATTACAATAAAATTCAAAATATGTAACGCTTATTTGGATTAATGAATAATGTTTCATAAAATCGATGAAAATTTTGCATTAACTTGATGCAAGAAATTTTATTTAGACTGGCTATTTATCATCAAATTAATAAAACAGATTATTAACATAATGATGAAGAGTCACACGTTTAAAGAAGTTTTTTTTTTATTTAAATGAAAAGGTGTCTGGATTTCAATGGAATTTAAATTTTTTTAATGACATAAATTCTTTAAGTCCTTTAATAAATTTTGAGATTTTTATGACAGTCTTTTATAAGACACTAGAAACTTCTATTGAAAATTTATCGATTACCTGAATATTCTATTCTAAATTTCTTAATTTTATTATTTATTTTATAAATTGTCTAGCAAATTTATCGAACACTGAAATTTTCTATTAAAATTAATTGATTTTATACATTTTCTATAGAATTTTACAGAATTACCATTGAAAATCTACCGATTTTATAAATCGAAAACAATAATTTTCTATATAAATTTATCGAGATTATAAATTTTTTTATAGAAAATTTACATATTTTATAAAATTCATATTGAAAATTTGTCAATAACTTGAAATTTTAACAGAACAATTTTCGATCACTTTAATTTTTTCTTTAAATTTATCGATTTTATAAATTTTCTGTAGAATATCAATCGCTTTTCTGGAATTTGCATTATAGAAAATGTATCGATAACTAGAATTTTCTATATAAATTTGCTATAGAAAATTTACTTTTTTCATAAAATTACTATCAAAAACTTATCGATTATTTAAAATTTTCTAAAGAAAATTTATTGACAAATCAAGTTTTCTTTAGAAAATTTAACGATATTTGAAAAATGTTACTTAATTGTTATTTATTTCAGCTTTTTTCAATGTGCGTTTTGAGTTGTGAATTGTATTTAATTTTTTTGTTTAATTCCTGTTACATCATGTTATGTTATATTTTCTAAGGCTTATCATAAAATAAATTACATACATTGATTACAACCAAATCACCTCAAACTGAGTATAATGTAGAATCGGACACCATTCACGTACCCCACACGTGTACAACAGACCACGATTTCTTCTAAGGCCCTATTTATGTAAATCGTAACGCAACGCCAGAGAATTACATTGAAAGCAAAACCAAAGTCATAAATATTTTACCACAAGATATGAGGCGTTTAAAACGCAATAAGAATTTCTGTAAATAGCAACAACAAAATTGCAAAATTTTTATGATTTTGTTTTTGCTTTCAATGTAATTCTTTGGCATTGCGTTGCGTTTTACATAATTAGGGCCTTAATGTTTTTATATTGTCCATTAATAATTAATTAATATTCATAATTTCATCATGAATATGCCTAAAATAATCTTCTGATAACTTTATTACAGTATTTTTTTACCCATTTTTAATATTTTAAAGACATATAAATTTGTTTGTTGTTTTGTTTTCTTAATGAACTGTCATCTTAATCATCTCAATTGTAATGTGCACGGCTTTAATTAGCTAAATCAACATTTTGCTTAAACGTGTTTAAAAACCCAAGTGTGAACAAAGTATCACTTTGTGAATATAAATTAACAATAAAAGGAAAACGATTGTGAGAATTTTTCTCCTGTTTTTTATTTCTCGTTGCTTGTGTTTGAACGTATTACTTATATTTAGTTAATATCACTTATCCTTATCGTAATGAATTTTATCCATTGGTATTAGAAACATTAAAATTTACTATTTTTTTCACAAATTTTCATGTTTATTGCCAAAAATTTTATTCAAAATACATTTCTAGTTAGAACATATATTTTAGTTGTAATTTTTTTGTAGTTGAGAATTTTTTTATTCTCATTGATTCAGTTACATTTTTCATTTAAAATATGACAATATAAAAATTTTATTTTTTTATTAATCGAATGAACTTTTTTAACGAAATTTCGGAACTCAATTTCGTTGTGTCAATGAAATTGCTTCACTAAATTTGTAAAATGTTATCCCCATAATGAAATTTTTCATTGGATTAAAGAAAAAAAAAATGTATAGATTTGATTTATTAAATAAATCTATTAAGCATAATTCTTTGAGTAAACAATTAAGATAACAGTATTTTTAATTTATCTGCACAAAAATTTGTGCAAAGTTAATTGTGCAGTTAAGTGAACAATTCCGTTACTGGCAAACTATTTTTAAACAAATATTATATAACATTGGCATTATTTCAAAGATAACCAGGACGTTAGTAGTCCTTTGCTCATTTGAGATCTTTATTAAAAATATATATTTTATAAAAGGGACTTCTTTTCATGAATAATATATCAATCTGGTAGATCTTGTCAGAATAGGAATATTGTATAAACTGTCGAATTTAACGGTAAAGCTAGTAATTTGTTGATAAAAAGTTTAACACTTTTGAGTTGTAAGAAGTTAATGATTAAAAAAACTTTCTGTTAGAAATTCATATTATGTAAATATGAATTATGTAAACTTGAGCACCAGGAAAATGTTAGAGCTTGATTTAACATGGTACAAACATTTGCTACTTAAAAAATTTAGTACACAAAGCTTTACTACTAAAGTTGTAAAAAGCTCGTTATACCTTTTTCCCTTTAATACAAGAAACACAACTGGGACGAACGTCGAATTTTTTGCAACGAACACATTGGTGTATATGAAAATACACACAATCATTGCGTAGACCGAAATTCGTCGTGCATAGCGACCCTACAAGAATTGAATGAGCGAGTAGTCACATTTTTAATTTTGGTGTTAAGAAAATGATGAAAGAAATGACCGAATGTGTCCGTAAACTTGATTTCAGTCATTTCTTTCTATCATTTTATTAACACTAAAATGAAAAATGTGACTACTCGCTCATTCATTCCTTGTAGGGGAAGCTTGCGATCAGTGTTGCCAGAACTTTTAGAGGTAAATTCAGCAAAAATCATAATTTTTCACCAAAAAATCTGCGTAATTATTTTAAAAATTTTCAATAAATCATCAAAAGACATTTATTACATTTTTTATGTAGTTTATATAGAAAAAGATATAAAAATTTATTTCAAAATATCTATACGGCCATGTTCTGGAATTGGAAATCGATGGGAGGATTTTAAATTGATTTTTTTTAATGTATCTTTCCTGATTTTAAAAGTAGTTCTCGAAGCATAGGGTGAAAAATGTAAATTTGTTCTATTTTAATTTCACTCGAACGCGATTTTCAGAAAATTGCTGATATTTTTAATTAAAAAATATCTATCCAAATTTTATTTCTCAGTCTGAGTAAGGATAAATAACACCTTTGTGATTTGTGAGTTAATTGCTTGAAATGTTATTTAAACTATCAAAAGTCTTATTGAGAATTTCCAAAAGATCTTATATTGCAATTATTAAAGATATTTATACATAAGTACATATGAATATATACGTATATTTCGTGTAAAATCAGATAACATAATGTGTTAATGTGTCAAGGCAATGCGAATTTTTAAGTAACCTTTTGTGAATAAAATTTCTACTAATGAATAAATGTCCAAATGGTTCGGCATTATAGTTGAACTATTTATTTTCTTCTTTATGTTTTTTTTTTAAATTTTTCTTGATCAAAATTGGTTCATGTAGTTTACAATCATTGTTTATGATTTTCTGTACTTTTAGTGCAAAAATCTCCGTACGTACCGAAAATATCAACTCTTAAAACGAATTTTTCGGTTTTCTACCATGAATGGTTGATACTTTTATTTTTCATTGCAAGAAGTCGAAACAGTACAAACGTAAATGACAATGTAAAAAAGTTTCCACCGAGTTGAAAAATCTGCATTTTGAAGCCAAAAATCGTCAAATCTGGATCTTGGGAGTTTTGGGGTATAAAATCTGCCAAATGCAGATAATTCTGCACTTCTGACATCACGGCTTGCGGTGGGTTATTTCTATTTCCTACGCCGACGTTTTTCGTCATTCGTCGGCGTTGGAACAGAGTGACACATTTTTATTAGAATTTCTTAAGTGTTTTAGTAAATAAAAATTATTTTTGTTTTTTATGTATGTAAATTTAATAAGCACTTTTTCAATATGTATTTAAATTGTTTTATACCATTTTTTATAAGATAAGATTAAGATTCATAAAGGAACTCGAAAATTTCAAAAAAAGTAAACAAAAGGATAAACGAAAACTTTTTTTTAAGGAACAATAAGAACGGTTAGGTACAAATTCTCCTGTCTGTTAAGATTACAAATTAGAAAACAAATACATACATAGAACAAAATCGAAAATATTTTATTAATATAAACAAGTGAATTCGAAATCTTCTTCTTTCTATATTTTCCTGAGATTATTCTCAGAGCAGCTGCATTCACACATTGAAGATAAACAAAAATTATGTTATTTTATTAATTTTTCTCCTGAAACGGTGTTCAGCATTCGTATTATTTTAATAATAGCAATTTCAAAAATAGTTTTTTTATAGCAAATTGAATTGATTAGCTCTCAGTGTAAACATTTTGAATATAATTTTTTTTTTTCAATTGCCAATTAAAACACACATATTAAATATTCTTCTTGAGTCCTTTTCGAAATTCATTTTAAAAATACACCGGTTTTTCAATGCTATGAAATGGTCTGCCAGTCTTTTTTTAAGTTTTTTTCATAACTTAGTCAAAAACCACGAATTTCTTAACTTTTAAGGAAATAATTTAAGAGAAAAATGTCCAAGCTTTATTTTGGTGTACAAAGACTATAAGTTTTTGCAATGCATTTCCTCATTTATGCACCCTACATTAAAATGTTTTGTAATTTTTCCATAAATTTTGTAAATAACGCTTTATAACTTTTAAAATCTTTATGAAAATGAAACAAACCAACAATGCAGTTTGAAAGATCAATTTATTCTGAATAGTTGAGAAACAATTATTTTTGAATTTGCTCTTAACGTTTCTGAGTTATACAGCCAGTTTATGATATTATTACTCATACCCAACAAACAAACTAAAATCAAACGTTTTGTTTAGCTTTGTTTAAAAATCATTTATTGGGGTTCTTACGACCTGCAATAAATTCTGAAAATCAGTTTCAGAAGATGTGACATTGATGATAAGGTCAAAGTGCATATCACGCGTTAGTGCGCGCGCTATGTAGACTTCTGTCAAAAAAAGTTAAACTAGTGTATTTTCATAGATCAAGCTACATGCAAAATGTTTTGACGCGTCTGCGCCAGAAAGTTGGTTAACTTTAATCAGCTGACAATAAAAAAAGTTTTTTAACAAATTTGCGAATCGTGAAAGAAAAATTTATTGAAGAGCTTCAAAAACATACAATATTTATGTAAAAAGATTAAATTCAAAAAAATAAATAAATATTGATAAACTTTCGAATCCGTGTTCAATGCACAAATAAGTAAACAAATAAAAAACAGCTGACAGGAACGGCTTTTGTAACGCGTGTTGTGTAACTTGCAATTTTTCATGCGCTAAAGTTTTTAAACGCTCGAAAAACGTCGACGAATGAACGCGTGTTATGTACTTCTACCTTAAGTGATATCCATTACCAATACGTAAAGATTGGAGAAAATTAATTAAAGGCCACCCAAAAACTCATTTTCGAGAAAACGAAAAAAATTAATAACTGTTTAATATGGGTTTTAAAACCAATTTTTTGAAAAAACATGGCTTTGAGATTCTCTGAAGTACGTAACTGTAGCCAAAATTTTCGTTAAGTGTTTTTGGCAAAAATAGCAAATTAAATACAAATTTTAATTTATTTTTAATATTATCTTTTAACTTAAAAATTATGTTTTATGCATCGCACAATGAAAATTTTCGTTTTCCAAAAATTTCAAAAATAACCCACATTTGACAAATTACATGTTTTTTTCATAAAGTTTATATGTGTGACATTTTGGACCGACTCCCAACTTTTTTGCCATTTATTACAATTGGAACGTATGAGTGGTGCTCGTAAGGTCTACTTAGAAAGTGATTCTGTGCCAACAGTGCGTCTAGAACCCATATTTCTATGTGTTACACACATCCGCACAAACTCATAATACGCTCTCCACTATTGTGCTGCGGGTATAAAACTTGCAAATTAAAAAAAAAAATTCAACATTGCGCAAAAATTTTTGGATTTTTATTCATGTTTCTTACATTGTACAAGAGTTTACGTACATATTAAGCATTTAAGCAAAATAAAGTGCGCCGTTTAACCCCAAATACAAAGTATTTTAGCAAGGTGGTTTCGAAAAACAAAAATATTTTGCCGATCGTAGGGGTAACATTTTTGATGTTTTTTTATAACTTTATACAGTTGTATAAAACTAGATGATATAATAGATAATATATATAATATAATCACTATATAAAGCACATCATCGTGAGTATCGTGAAGATTATCTCCATGCAACGAACATTTGCGTTGAAGAATTAAATATAAACCTACAGCCGTATTCATAATAAAAAGTTAGCCACAGTTTGTACACTACGTACAACGATCTGCTAACTAGAATTCCGATTAAGCCTATCAGCTTTTAAGCACAGAGTTTATTCATAACAAACTTTTGTCCATCTGCTAACTTTTAAGGAATTAACTCTGAATTTTCAAAAATGCAACATGTTTGCATTATTTATCGCAATTCACCTATAGCAATTTTTTTAAATAAAACCAACCAAATTGTTTAACATTAAACAGCTGTTTTTCACAAGTTGCAAACGTTTGACAGCTTGTTAACAAGAGTTTAGCAAATTGTTAGCTGTTTGGTAAGTGTATTATAAATAAACTTTGTGCTAACTTCATGCCAAATTTCGTTATGAATACGGCTGCTAGAAATTACATCGTAATACTCCCCACCTAGATATTCAATATCAGAAAGCCAATATTATAAATATTTTAAATCATTAGGACCCTGTTTTATAGCCGTTGGCGATTATACCGCTAAACATAGCTTCAGGGGGTCACGACTTATAACACCAAAGGGTCGTGTTTTATTTAACACAATTTCTAAAATGGATTAAAATGTGGTCATTGATTTCGGCGTGGTTAAAAACATCTTCATAGAATTGATCCATGTTGAAGCTTCCTTAGAATTATCTTCCGACAACACACCTACAATTGTTACTATAATGAACCACAATAGAACTGTATCTCCGACTGGTTACTTAGCGACGTCAGCTACGCAAATTAATTGGTTAAATTATAAAAAATATCTCAGTACCCATTGCACAGAAAATTTTCCATTTAGTACACCGGAGCATGTAGATCGCTCTATAGTTAATTTTGACAGTTTTATGAAACAAGCTGTTCAAAACTCCAGTACAGCCCCCAAAAAACAAAAAATGTTAAAATATATTCCACAGATGTCGAGCGTCGCCTGTCTGAAAAAAAAGAGTTCGAAGAGAGTGGCTTTTCTGGAAAAATATCTAAAGGAACTTGATCCAACTTCGCAATCAGACTACTCATTATGGCGAGCAGCTAGAAATCTCAAAAGGCCAGTTGTCTCTAAGCCACCATTAAGAAACTTGAATAGAAGTTGGGCAAGAAATGATAATGAAAAAGGAAATCTGTTTGTTAATCATTTAAAGAACGTATTTACTCCAAACATGTCCTGCGATACTGCGGTCGTGTTACCACCTATTGATGCTAGAGCAGCTGTTTCCCTGAGATTTGAGGTAAGAGAAATCGAAAAGGCTATTTTCGACTTTAACACTAACAGCCATATTAATACAAAGTTCTTATTTTAAGCTTATAGCATGTAATAACTATCAAACGCTTTTTGTCTAATAAACGTACATTAACAGTTTTATTACTTGTAACTGTTTTTGACGGTTTTGTGTTTAAGTATGGCAACTTTCTTTATATTTTGCTGCCATTTTATTGCTAGTGATGCATGAAACTTCTATTCGGTTCACATGATATTCTATATGTAATTTTATATAGGTTTTTTTTTTATTGTAGAACTTAAAAATTATTCTTATCAAATACAACAACATTTTATTTTAGTTTCTGAACAAAATCTTGCCAAAAGGTATCATAAACACTTTTGTTTGAACCTTTTTTAAATATACGATAAGAAAGTATTCGAATAAAAAGTTTGCTTACTTTTTATTAATATAACTATTATTATGATTTGTTTATTCTATTTTTATACCCTCCACCACAATTAGTTGTGAAGAGGGTATATTAAGTTTGTCATTCCGTGTGAAACTTTTTTATTATTCATCTCAGACCCCATAAAGTATATAGATATTCTGCGTCCTTGAGTGATTCTAAGTCGATTGAGCCATGTCCCTCTGTTTGTCCGTCTGTTGAAAACACGCTCACTTTCGAACAACTCAAAAGAAATAAACAAACATAGTGTCAAATTGCTTGTAGTTATCCTAAGTAGTTTGGGATTGAAATTCAGCAAAATTAATGCAGTAGGATCAGAGCTATGAATCAAAATGTTGAACCACCACCTAAAAAAAATGATAATTTTGTTACAAAAAATAACATAAATGGTGAAACAAGGCACGGAATGAGATAAGATTTTGCAAAAATTAGTTTTATTCGACTAGAAATCACGCCGTAAGATCCGTCCATAATTTACCCTAGGCCCCATATAAACACTACTCCCGGAAAACAGTTTAGTACGCCCAAAACCGATAAAAATAATGCTATCATAACAAAATTTGGTACGTCCCAGTTTTTTAGGACTAGAAATAACACTGTGAAATTTCGTGAAGATCGGTCCCTAATTTACCTTAGGCCCCATAAAAACCCTACTACCGGAAAACAGTTTAGTACGCCTAAAACCGTAAAAAATAATGCTATCATAACAAAATTTGAATTGAAACTGTTACTCATACTAGTTTAAATTGCTAAATAATTTAATATAGATCTAAACCTCAAACCTGCGGCCCTATGCTCCCCAGAGGAGTAAAATGAACATATATATATATATAAACCTCAAACCAACCAATTTTATTGCTGATGTCTGTTTTTATAAAGATAAATTAATAATAAGTAGACATCATATAGATATCCCTCCTGAAATATTCGAACAGTCGGTGGAGGGTATTAAAGATTCGACACAGCCGAATATAGCACTCTAACTAGTTTTTTAATATTTTTGAACAATAATTCGTTGGTTTAAAAGAAAAAACAACTAGTTGCAGTAATTTAATGACTTATTAAAGATAATATCTGCATTTGCCCCTGAACATATTCTTTAAAATCATATAAAAATGTTTTAAATAATTAACCATATAACTTAAAGTTGGTTGTCTAAAATAAAAAAAAAAATTAATTAAATGTATGTATTTAACATGTCAATATTAATAAATAAAAAAATTGTTTTCATTATTTTTCAACATATTTTATTTTTGGTTTAAAGAAGGGTAAATCGAACAATAAATTTTCTTACTTTATGAATGGTTTATTAAAGGTTTAATTTATGAATACAACTTTAGCAATTTTGCCTTATATATGGTTAATTAACCATTAATAAATTTTTATGAATACGGCTGTAAGAAGGCACCTGGTATTGATAAGATCAGCAATAAAATGCTTTTAGACATACCTCGCGTAGCAAAGAAAATTATTCTTTTTCACTTTAATGCTATTTTACGCCTTATATTTTCCTTACACAGTACAACATTTTTCAGGTGGTTAAATTGGGACTCAATTCAGATAATTGCTTATGAAAGTAGACCCAAAAAGAAGAACTTCTGCATCATTAGTTTGGTCATGGTACCTCAATAAATAATTTAAAATTTAATTTGAAGTTAGTATGTATCGAATAGGGGAATTCACCTTGCGCCGGGAATATTGCCCTCTATTACAATCAATAATCAAATAATTCCTCAACATTCGCATGTAAAATATATCGGTATACATCTGGATCGGCGATTAGCGTGGAAATGCCATATATGTGCTATTAGTAAAAACTATTATTACAAAATATGCAGTAAAATATTTCAAAAGAAGCTTAAACAACACCCAAATCCACTAGCTCGAAATATTTTAAATCATGGCGGCCACACTCGCTGAAGAAGAAGAGACACTGCGGCACTTACCCAACTAGATGCGCAATAAGCACCTTTATATGTGAACAGAACCCGTGATGAAGAAAATTTCTCCTGGCACTGGCAGGACATAAATAAAGTATTAGGAGAAGATTTGATTAATTATTGTTAGTTCATATTAAATATATATGGAGATTCAATAAATAAATAATAAAACAAAAAATATAAAGCACACTCTCGGAAAACACTTAAATACTCCTAAAACCGTAACGAATAACGCTATTGAAATTATCTGTAACATTGGCCTTCTCACACTTTAAGATCGGACTATAAATGTCAAAGATATAACGAAAAATTTCAAAAAGGCGACCCCTACGTTTGGCCAAAAAACATTTTTTTCGAAACCGCATTGCAAAAATACGGTCTAGTGTACAGAAATATACATGAAAGACTTTTTTTGAAAATCACGGAAAAAGTTATTAAGTTTCTATATTAATTTGATTTTAATTCGACTTTGTGTCAATAAATAAAGTCAGATATCATTTTATTTCGAGAATTGTGATCTGAAAGAAGAGCAGAAGTTTAATATTAATATGTTAATTAAATTTAATGTCAAGTAAAGTTATCTTTTTTATATTAAAATCCCATTTTCCTAAACATAATTTTGACAAAATGTTGGTAATCCTAATATAAGCTTTTAGTTCTATATAACATATTACTTTTCAAAAAAGCTCTTTATAATCTCTTTAACTTGTTAACGTTTCTCTTAGTTAAAATCTATATTCACCATAATGGATACCGCTCTCTTGGTAAGTTCGTAAAATCTTTGTTTGTAATTGAAACACACAGCAAATTTTTTAAAAACAACTGTTGCAAATAAAAGAAAATTCTCATATTCGCAAAAAAACATACAAAATAGGTACTCATCACAGTAAATAAAGACATTTTTTTGAATAAAAAAGTTAACAAGTTTTTGTTTTTCTTGCCACTTACTCCCATAAAATATGCCCCTTCACAGTTTAGAATAAAAAATTTTTAAATGAACATGAGAGTAGTGAAAAAGTTTATAAATAAAGTTTTAGGAGAAGAACTAAGTGGAGGACTTATTAGTTAATATTTTACGAAAAAGTACATATGTATGTAGCTTTTTTATCAAGATGAAAAATATTTTTATTTAAACTATCAAACAAGTCAAACAATTACTAGTAAAAACAAGTAAAACGACCTTATTAATCATAGTACTGAAAAGTCAATTGTTCCCTAGCTAATATAGTACGGGCGCTATTCCGGGATCACTTTTGTGACCGACTGGGCTCACTTTTAATGTTTAATGCTCTAAGTAATCACCCCTATTATGAAAGTCAACGTCGTCACGAGTCAACTGCACCGGAACAGTAATTGTATTATCGGAGTCGTTATTGACAATAATCGATTACTACTGACAGTCACTTGATATTTTCTAAGGTGCTTTTAATTCGACGTAGATTAGAATTGTCTCTGTTTTAGTCGACAGGAAATTTTGCAACGACTCAAATAAAAATTTTGCAACGACTCAAATGTAAGTTAAAGAAATTTTAAATAGAATATAAAAGTAGTTATGGGTAAAAATTTTATTAGTAAACTACCCGCGAAAATTCGGAAAAATTGCTAAAATACATTTTTAACATAAGACGACTGCCTCAAAGAGCGCGCAAAAATTGCGAAAATTCAGAAAATTTGCATATATAGCGAAAATTCGCAAACATTCCGAAAAATTTGCAAAATTAGAGGTAATTCGGTAACAGCCGCATGAAAGCAAATTCTTATGTTTATAACGGCCTTTACACACTATCCCACAAAGTCTTACGTATTTTTCAAAAATGCTTCCCTGATCTAATTATTCTTTGAACATTTTCAAAAAACAATAACAACTTATCGCGACAGGGTTGCATTTTCGTAAATTACCAAAGACTTTGTGGGATAGCGTAAAACGGCTTTAAATAACACTATGCTAGAAATTGACACTTTTTTAGACAAGCTGATCACTTGGCGTTTTAACCTAATACGTATACGCAGAATCCAGTGCTGCTAGCCGTTTTTTTAAGTTAGCTCTGTTTTTCGAAATATACCGTTATTCCGAAAATGGAGGAGGTCGCACAACATATGTTCGCGTAACCCAAAAACAGTTTAGTTTATTAAAATTACTAAAAAAATATTTATATGCGCAGTCGTTTAAGAAACATATTTTTAAAAAAAAAAAAAAAAAATATTTTTTATCAAAATTTTTAAATTTTTGTTTTTTAAAATTTCATAAAAAATTAGAAATTGTAGCTAGTCTTCCAATTTTTTGCAGACATATAAAAAACGAAGCTGCAAGCAAAACAAGCTATAAATGATTAAAATTAGCTAGCAACTTTTTTTATTCACAAAAGGATTTAATAAAACGCAATATTTGTATGGGAGCTCCCGAAGAAGTGGTGATAAGGGGCAAGTATCTCTCGAGAAAATGTTAAGGATAAACAATTAATTGAGGTCGGTCATACATTATATCAACCAAGGTATTTATGGGACTGTTTCTTCAATATATTTCTAGTCTGCATTGAACATTTTGTATGGGAGCCTTCTTAAGGAATGGAAATAGCGGGTAGGTATGTAAGAAATAAATGATTGAGATGAAAAATAAAGTGGGGTGGTTATACATTTGACCAATCTAGGGGCATCCTAGGCCAAATTTAGGAATTTCATTAAACGGCCATATTTGGATTGGAGCCCCCTAAGGGGTGGATAAATGGAAATTATGTTTAAATAAAATCTTAACGTCGACACAACTTTCCTATGAAATACCAAATTAGCGTCGAAGTAATGAAGTCATCGACTTGATGTAACAACAACAATTACAAATTAATGTCGACAACGACTTACATAATAGGAGTTAATATCTAAGTTTGGTCCTTCCTGCTCATGTGGTACGGGCGGAATTGTGGCAAAGCAATATTTAAGGAAGAAAAATGTAGTTGTTTGTCTGTTTTCGACTTAATTAAAATGAAAGTTCATAGATTTAAAGAATACTTCAAAAAGTAAATGTTATTGAATCAATAACGTCATGTTAAACAGATTTTATCAAGTTGTGTTTTGATGGAATATTAAAGGCCAATTACCGCCAGTTTTATTAAATATCGTTTTGAGGTTCCTAAAACACTTTAAGCCATATATTATCAGGGCTTATATTTATGCACAATTTAGTTTGTTTTAGAAAGTCAGTCAGAATCGATCGATATATTAACGAATTGGTCCAGCATCAATGTATCTTTGATATAGTATGCAATATAACGCTCCTTAGGTCTTCATTTGCGAACCATTGCTTTTGAACATTTAAACAATTTCCAAAAAACTTCATATAAATTGTTGAATATTCGCAGCTATTTTTTGTATGTATGTATTTGTTACCCAGGGACTTGTAACATTAAGCAAACTGAATCGGTCATGCATTTCGTAACACCCCCAATTAATACTTTCATTTCAATCCTTTTACAGTTCGATATTGACAAACGTAAAGAAAACAAGAACAGGAGAAATGTTCATTAATTTTTGTTGTTAATGATGAAAATCAATATCGAAAGATAAAATCGCAGGAAATATTTAATTGCTTTGTACCTTACAACACAAAATGGTGGCCTAAAAATGGGGAATACAAATCTGCTGTTTTTAAACTAATTTAAATCAATTTTATTTTATCAACAGTAAAGGCGTGATTATACGCAGGGAACAAATATGGTTGGGCACGGTTACGGCAACAACACTATGTTTATTGTAACAATATATTGTTGTCGTACACAAATAATTGTTATTTTTTATTTAATATTAGCAATATTATAGTAACTGTAAACATTGAAATGTTTATGGCAATAATAAATTTGAGTAATGTTGACTGACAAATAATAATTTTTCTAACAACTAAATAATAATAACTTTGAAAACATATTAAATTTCTTACAATCATGATTCGATAACAATTGTAATATTGTGAATACAATCATGAATCTTATCATAATATGTTGCTCTAAGAAAAACCACGTTTTGTCTTTGCGTGTAGGTTTTAGGTTTGAAATATATTTATGAATCTGCAAACATCGACGGACATAGTAGAATATAAGAGTATTCCAAAACTTACTTTTTCTTTATCGTTGTTTTGATTCGAATACAAATACATATACAGTAAGGTGGGTCAAAAAAAAATGGTGCTAGTCACTTCCTAGAAGGAAAGGTATGTAAATGTAGTTTATAAAAAAAGGTTTTTGTATGTGTAACGCTGCCATTTAAAGACCGATATCATCATATCGTTGTTCATGACTTGACTGTGGCTTCATTTATGTTACCCCGGATCTTTCCCCCAAATGTCCAAATTTTATCACGTGCCAAGAAAGTTCTTCTAAAATGTATAAACCAAAAACCAAAAAAATATCTCTAAAGATGAAATTGTGTTTGTTTGTATCTTGCGGGCTCATGCAAAACGATTTTTTTTAAATGTTGTGACAGTATATTACCGATGGTCTAGAAAGAACAACGGGCTATATAATTTTTCGAAACTTTTATTGGAAGTGGCACCTCCTATACAAAGTTAACACTTATTTTCGTCAATTTTAAAAACTTTATGACCTAGAGCTTTATATAAAGAGCTCTTACATGTTAAACTCTTAAATTCTTGTGCGTTATGGTATCAAAATGCAAAATTGATCAAAATTATGCGGTTGATCTTATACATATAGATGCTCTTTGTGCTATGCAAATATAAACACATTAAACGGGATGGGATCGGAAGGGCTTTTGACCCTTTCGCTTATCTAGAAAATTGTTTCAGTTAGACCTATGAAGCATAAAGAGAAGCAGATAATGGCCATCTACACTTCAGAGTACATACATAGATACTTTATATGGTTAAGTTGAAATGCTGTTAAAGTTTAACAGCCGTATTCATAAAAACTTGTTTTTGAATAATAAACCGTTTTTAAAATTGTTAAAGTTGTATTCATAAACGAAAAATAGTCTATTAACCCTTAAATAGACCATTCATAAAGTAAGAAAATGACATTGTTGGATTAGTCCTTCTTTAAACCAAAAATAAAATTACATTGTTTTTCATTTTATGATATTATTTTTGTGAAAAATGTATGTTGAAAAGTAAAAAAGAAAAATGTTTTATAAATTAATATGGACATGTTAAATACATTTTACTTTTTTTATATTTTATACAACCAATTCAAAGTAATATGGTTAATTATTTGAAATAAATAAAAAGTCAACAAACTTTTTATTCGAATGCTTTCTTATCGTATATTTAAAAAAGGTTCAAACAAAAATGTTTATGATGCCTTTCGGCAACATTTTGTTCAGTAACGAAAATAAAATATATGTTTATTTGATCAGAATAACTTTTCAGTTCTACAATTAAAAAAAATTATAAAAAAAATTAAATATAGAATATCAAGTGAACCGAATAGAAGTTTCATGCATCACTAGCAATAAAATGGCAGCAAAAAACAAAGAAAGTTGCCATACCTAAACACAAAATCGCTACAAACAGTAAATAGTAAAAAAGCTGTTAATGTACGTTTATGAATACAAATTTTTACAGGAGGTCTGTTAGACAAAAAGCGTTTGATAGTTATTACATGCTACACTGATAGAAAAATTCTTCTTCATATAGATGATACCCTAACATCAGAATTGTGACATGTTACTACAAATGCATCAATGATGCAAAAAGTAACATCAATCAAATTTTGTCATTATTTACTTGCCATCTATTTTATGACTATAGTGACATCAATTCGATGCTACATTTTGTATATTATTAACATTATATTCATGATTACAATGAATTATAAGAAGCAAAAATTCCTATATACTATTTTTTTAATTATTTAGTTAAATACATAAACCATACGAAAACCATATGGGGCATGGTGCTGGTGTCTTATTATTAAGGGTTCTGCTGTAAACAAAGGTAGAAATTCAACAAACGTGAAACGAACATCTGTAACGGGTTAGTAAATAATAATATTCTCTCACTTTGACTTAAGTCAATTCCAATGACTTCGACTTAATGACAAACTGTCATTAAATTGATGCTAATGTGTCCTTTCTCCGATGTTACTGCGTCATCGCACTGAGGACATGTTCGTCAAGAAGTTACCAGTTATGGTTAAAAGTAACCTAAACGGAATATCATTGTTAATGGCAATAATATGGCTTTATTTTGTATTTAGAGCTTTTCAATCTAACTTAAAATTCTTGATGAAATTTATGTTACCACGCCATTCTTTTTTTTGCTTTTAATATACTCGCCGCTCCCCGATTTAATTTATAGAATTTCCGTGTCATTACAATCAAGGCGAATTAACACAGGTAATGTCGAAACGGCATCTGATTTTGAAAGTTCGAGCTTATTTGCTAGTGTTTTGCTAAGAACGGTTGACATTTCGAGCCGTAAACACTAACAATGCAATGCAAAAAACAATATGTTGTTTCTGTTGCTGTTGGATTGTTGTAGTGCCGACACCAGCTGCCTGTAGTTGAATTCGCCTTGTTTACAATACAACCTAGCCACCTTAAGTCTCGTCAAGATAAACACCGACCGCCCAATTTATAATTGTTCGCATATATACATACATATTTTTAAGCACTCTTTTGTACGCATGTAATTAATTTTGTATTGTTTAATTTTTAGAATTCTGCAATTTCATTACTTTTTTTTAGCTCTTGTTTGCTTTAATTCTGTACCATGGTTTCACATTAAACACTGTGTTTGCTTTTACAAAAGTCTAAATTTAATTTTTAAATAAATATAATTAGAATAAGTACTATGTAATGAAATAATAAAATTATAAAAAATTAAGGACGTGAGTAAAAAGTAAATATTTAAATAACTTGACTAACAAAGTTTCAGAAGGATTTCTTTTCTATTTATGAAGAATTTGTCATTAGAGGGAAAGATTCCCCGATATCATAAATGTCATCTAAAATTTTAAGTTATATTAAAAAAGCACTAAATACAAAAATTAATTAATATTCTAGACATTAACAATGATACACGATGTGATGACATTGGACTTTAAATGGCGATGCTATACATATGTATATATAAAAGGGAGTGGCAAAACCAATTTTTTTAAAGTACTTTAAACTATTAGAGCGTGACTGAGGGAAATTTTTTGGTTTGTATTGACTTTTACCTGGTTTAATGTAATAACTTTGTATGTGAAAAAGAAAAAGGGGCTTAATTTGGAGGCGTGTCATAAAAGTTAGTTTATGAAAAGCTAATACATTTAGAGTTGACAGAAAATCAACCAATTGTAGTCGGGACTGTAAGAAAGGATAAACCCACTGTTTATTGTTGTTGTTTTTGTCTAAGCTTTGATATTGCTACAAGTAAAACTAGAGTTTATAATTCTTAATCGCTTAACAGTTTTATTTGTATAATATCTTCAGTTTTTCTAAAACCCCAAACAACCAGTGAAATGCGCATAGGAAGCTTATCCCATCAACAATAAATTTAAGTTTATCAATAGAATGAAATCGGAATTTAGCACATTTAACCGGAACCTTGCTAATTTTTTCTTGGTTTAGAAATTGCATTGACATATCTTTAATTGTAGGGTGTAACTGGCACAACTTTTTTTGTATGTTGGTCGACCCGGTCTAAAATACAGATTATATTTCTTCTACTTTCCTTTACCGTTTATAAATTGCTGTTTTTTTTTGCATTTTTGAAATTTGTGCATACTTACATACATACATATTTGATATATGTACATACATACATTGTTATTGGAAAATTGTTATTGCCAATGACTTATTTTTCAGTTCTTTGTGTACATACATATGCAAATACAGAGGGGAAAAAACTTGTACAATATTTAAAATAAAATGCAGTTATATTTAAATTGCAAGAAGAACAACTTTTTTAAAACAAATTTTATAAAAAATTAAAGGGAATTTTGTCTTATTAAAAATACATATTAAAATTTTTTATTAGTTGTTCAACGTAACATTTTTTTCTCTAAAAATAAAAAAAACAACTTATATTTAACTTTAAAAAAAAACAACTTTATTCAATGTCAAATTCTTGGATAAAAATAATGTTTAAAATTTTTGTGCAAACAATTCTAAATTATATATAAAAATTACTAGACTAGTTGGTTTTAACCCATTTTTATCTGGTATATATACCCTTTTACCTTCTTTGAAGGGTATAAAAAGAGTAATTTTTGGGGATTCAGTATTTCGGTTATAACTCAGCCATTACTTAACCGATTTGACAGATTTATATACCGACGTGTTTTAGAAGAAAATTACCATTTACTTGAGTTATATATGTTTGCGGTTTTATAGATTTGTGGGCTTAAACACAATTTAAACCAAAAAGAGCGTTTAACTTGCTCGGATATATTAGCCCTTAGTGTACAAGTTTTTTTTTTGCCCACGTATGTAATTAATGAATTTAAAATAATTTGTAAAATAAAGTTGCAGTTTGTTTATGTAGAAAAATAAATTGATGACGTAAATGACTACTTTTTCTGAAATACATTAAATACCCTGTATGAATGTTATAAAAACTTATTTTGCAGTGAGTGTTGAGGTTGAGCAGATAAAATGTTGTGCTAAGTAAATTGCTATACACTCGTAAAAATTGCTCGATTACTCAAGCAACTTCACAACTCAAAAAAATTCATTTCGAGGACAATAAGCCTTTCAGCGTTGTTTACAAAACGCTCAGTTGTCTTAACTTCATACAGTTGCAAACGTTGAAGGTTAAGAAGAATAACTGAGAAAAATGTGTTTTACATGTGGCTCTTAAATTTACGAAAATAAACATTTTTCGACTTAAGCTGTTGTTATAACTAATGCCACGTTAATCTGAATGTTATTATAAACATTTAAATATATTGTGGATTCCCCGGTGGGTTAGTTGGTGGTAAACTTGTCTATCAGTGCGAGGGTTGCGGATTTGATATCGGCCACAGAAGCTGGTCTGTTTCACTACAACGTGCTGAAGGTCGTAACTACCTTTGCTCAGTTAATAAAGTTGGAATATAACTTTTGATTGTATTTACATATAACTTTAAGGGTCATTATTAAAACTTGTTTTTTATTATATCAACTTTACTTTATCCTATGATGAACTTGCCTTTAACATATTGCTCACTTAAGTTTAAAGCAAAATTGTCTTAGCAAAGCACTTTTTACACAGAAAAAAATAAAAAAAATGTATACCAAATTCATAGAATCAAGCAACCCATTTGTTGATTTTTCAAAACAACTAAAATTTTAATTAAATCAAAATTATATTTTTAAGTTTCTTTCAACAAAAAAAATTATTGATTCAACTATCACATTAACTAAATTGAAATACTTTTTAAAAAAATTGTTTAATTGATAAAAAGCTACTGAGTATTTTTTCTGTGTATACGTGGGACAAACGGCAAGTTGGCTTTAGTTAAATCACAGATTACTTAACAGACATGCATGTCAAGAGACGGAATGATTTTGGGTTTGTTTTAAGTAAATAACAAATAGAAACTGGGAATTATTTCCTTTCATAGGTTACTTTATTATATTCAACATTTTTTATTGTTTTCGAATTTATTCTATGAGCTAAATTTCAGTTATGTATTTTATAAAGCTTTTTTGTAATAGTCCTATAGTTGAGTTAAATACATTCATTTTATAAAGTATCACTATCCAGTGTGACACAAAGAATGCTGACCAAGGCTGTAGCGGGCCAAAAAATGCATTACATTCTGCTGGTGTCTAATAATTGTAAACATTTTTCTGTACATACAATATACTTCATTGCTATCCAAAGGACAGCTAAGGTAAAATGTTACAAGAAGATACAATATAATAGTCTGGTAGTGTATAATGCCCTTCCTAAAAATTAAAGGAATAGGACTATTACAAAAAAGCTTTATAAAATACATAACTGAAATTTAGCTCATAGAATAAATTCGAAAAAATAAAAAATGTTGTAAGTAAATAACATTATACAACAAAACAATATAACTTAATACATTTTTTTTCGCAAAACACAACGTTTGTTGAACTAATGCATTTGCTTAACGTGGTTTGGGTTTTGTTATTTTTCTTTTGATCACGCCATTTGTGTTGATTGTTGCGGCCTGATTTTACGCATTGCCACTTCTCTATCTGTTTTGTAATCTGTGAGTAAAAGGTAGGATTTTGTCGGATGTATTGCTGTCGGAGGCTCTATAATTAATGTACTCTGTGAAATTCTAAGTCAACAGGACTTGCAACAAAAAAGTCAAAAGATACAATTTGGTAGTAGTCCTTCTTAAACAACTTACTAGTTTGCCCTAAAAATCGGTTTATAATATACATATCGTTACTTTAATATGGAAAAGCCCTATCTAACATTTCGCTTACTTTACAGGAGAACAAAAAACCTAATATAAATTGCAGTATTGCATCTGGAATTTTTTTTTAAACGCATTTTTTTATTAAATTCTCTAAAAAATCACGACTACAAGACTATAATTTTTATTAAGTTTTTTCCTTCTCCTGTAAAGTAAGGAAAATGTTAGTTAGGGCTTTTCTATATTAAAGTAACGATATGAAGTAAGGTTATGAAAAATTACGAACATGTTGGCAACAAATTTCTCAACACATATTAACTTATCAATATTAATCCGTAAATGTGAGCCCAGAGAAACAACATTTTTCAAAATGTTCAATTCCAGAACAGTTTTAAACGAAAATGTCTTCACAACACCACCGGCAATCATATTATGGTTCATTTCTTCCTCCATCAAGACGAAATTACCATATTATGGTTGCCTCCGATCATATTATGGTTATTAATAACAAACATATGTTTAACACTTATAAAGGCATGTCTATTTTTTAACAATTGCATCTATGCCCTTGGAAAAGAGGAAAATACTGTTGTTAATTTAAAACCATACAATTATTGGTGGTAAACAAATTATTGTCATATTGAACCATAATATGTTTAGAGGTAACCAAAATATGGACATGGCTTCTGGATGGATGACTTAATTACCCATAATACGGTTGCCATTGCCAATACTATGGTTAATTTTTCTATAATATTCTTAAACATCTTCGTTCTCTTGGAGTTGACCATATTGAAAATGTCTCTGCATGTGGGATTGAATTTAAAAAATAGAACAATAACTGCTGTCCAAAATTTTCCCGTTCTTTAAAAAGTTTTTAGCAAACAAGATTGCTTTAAAGATATTGGTTTGGATATTAAAGTTATAAGTGAGACAAAAATCAAACCTTAAGCAGTTTAGCAACTGCTCTAAGTTTGTCCAAACTGTCTGTACTTTGTCTTAACTATCGGATGAAAACCAGTGGAAAATAAATGGTGAGTAAGACAAGAGCATGAGCAAAACATATCTAGAATATGCAACTACACTGATAGAAAAATTGATCTTCATATTGATGATACCCTAACTTCAGAATTGTGGCATCAATGTTACTAAAAATTCATCAATGATGCAAAAAGTAACATCAATCAAATTTTGTCACTTTTTACTTGTCATCTATTTTATGATTACGAAAACCATATGGGGCATGGTGCTGGTGTCTTATTATTGAGGGTTCTGCTGTAAACAAAGGTAGTAATTCAACAAATGTGAAACGAACATCTGTAACGGTTAAGTAAATAATAATATTCTCTCACTTTGACTTAAGTCAATTCCAATGACTTCGACTTAATGACAAACTGTCATTAAATTGATGCTAATGTGTCTCTTCGGGGTCGAACTTTTATTTTGTAAATAAAAAGACTTCAAAATTTATGGTTTTTAATTTTAATAATAAGTTTTTATTTAATTTAAAGTTAACAAATTTATTTTAATGTTCAAGTGTTTGTTGGGTTTTGTTCACAATTTTGTTTAGGGTCACAATACAATTTTTGTGGTTTTTTACTTTTTTACTTTTTTAATGTTTGCACTTTAACGATCGAAACTAGAGTGAGTTTTAATTATTGAAAAATGATCTTGCAAGTTAAATTGAGTACAAGGAAAATAATGTAATGACAAAATGTGAAATAAATAAATAACAATTTAAGGACCGTTAGTATTTTACAGGGTGCTGTGTTTGGGACGAGTCATCATTAAACAGTGTCCTTTCTCCGATGTAACTGCGTCATCGCACTGAGGACATGTTCGTCATTTCTGTGATGCCGATGTGTCATCCCATTGATGACATAAATTAATTTTGACCCTGATGTCACTTTGGCCAAGTGATGTTAAGGTTGACATCACAATGATGAAAAGTGTCATGGGGTCAAAAACGAAGACACTTGTCGTAGTACTGATGCCAATATACATCAGCGTTATGACGCCTTTTCTATCAGTGTAGACCCGAAGCTTAAATATCTATGAAGCTAATATATAAGAAAGAAAATACGATGAAAAATTTCCCCACGCCGCTTTATACCTTAAACCTTGACCTGACTGACCACCATTTGTTTCGGTCGATTCTGTATAAACTTCCAAAAATACATATAAAATTGTCAAGGCTACTTGAAGTTACAAACAGATGAAATATTTCTTTATTGCTAGAAATTTATGACTTTTGTTAAATAATTTTTTTAATTATGTAAAGCGAGATTTGCATTTCAAAAACAAATTGGACCTTTATGTAATCCTACTCCCATTCATATACCTGAATTCTTACGAAAGAAGTGTGGAAGTTCAATTTAGATAAAATAATACAAATATTAAGCTGTGCCGTAGCTTTAAAAATATTTAAAACCCTCTTCCAAAGAGGTTTAACCTAATGAAAGTATTTATGACTTATTAAAGTCCCTTCTTATTTGGTTTTATGTCGCCTGGCATGAAATCGCCTTATAAGGATGTCAATGCGTAACCTAATAATAAAATTTTAACAAAATCTATATCAAAAATTGCATTTACAAAAATTAATTCATTTCTATTTTTCTGCTTATGAAAAGTATTTTTGTTGCTGATAGTCACAAGTTATTAAAAAACCCATATGTATGTTGTATATAACAAATATTATTGACTTAATGACAAAGTGCATAAATAAAAAAAAAACTGTCAAGGTTTCAATAAAAAAATACAGGCACAACAACAATAAACAATAAAGATGAGTGTTTAAGTGAAAGTGCATAAAAGATACAATCATTTACAAACAAGTAGAGATACAATTAGTGCTTTTCAAATCCCGGGATCTCGCACATTTTTCAGGAAAAAAATCCCGGGAAATTTGTGCGGGAATTCCCAGGGATTTTTTTAAATTTAATTATGGCAACTTTACTGCTGATATACTTGTTAATAAGTTGTGTCATGAAATAGATCTTAGCCGTTAGGCAAAACGGTCAAAAAACGCATTTTGAATTTTTGATTGGCTGTAATTAATTTTTTTTTCTTTTTAGTTTAAATCACTTTAGTTAAGTACAATGGCTGTTAGGAAAAAAGTCTTTGAAATACACCAAATAAACATTTTTAAATTTAATATAACGAAAAACTACAGTTTCTGACTTAAGGCAGTCTTGCCAAAGAAATGTCAATTCATATCCGATAAGAAAGGCAGCATTTAATGTGTAAAGCTCTGAAATTTCGAAAGAAGAAAAATAAAAATGTACAGACTTTTTAATTTGTTTAAAGACCCAGATTTATTTTATAAAAACGAAAAAAGTTGTTCCTACTTGCTTCAAAAAATTTATTAATTTTATATGCAGAGCAGCTGCATTAACGATTTTTCGGATTTGATTCTGTAAAAGATGATCATAAAAGATAATAAAATAAAGAAAACGCTTATTTGATTCGAAGAAAATATTTTTTTGTTAAAAAGAATTACAAGTTTTGAAGGAAGTGCTAAGAAAACTGAAAGTGGGTAGAGATTATATAAAGTTCCTTTGTCTATAAAGGCAAACATCCGTATATAGGAAAGGTGTTTTCTTATTGAAATCTTCTTGATAAAAATTATAAAAAGGCTTTAAAACGATTCTGTAACTTCTTATTCTGAACTTTAATTCCTATTTTAACAGAAATATTTCGTAATAATTTGTTTAAATAATTAAATAAACTTTTTTGGTTTTATATAAATGATATTGGCTGTTCTGTGGCAATAAGTGCTTAAGTCTATTTGTTTAGTTTTATAAGCAAATAATTTAAAACATTAAAGGTGACCTTTGGAACTTTACTCCGAGTTATAGTTTTCTTATAGTGGTTATAGTTTTTTTAATTTTTATTCCTAAACTCTCCTAATGTCACAGATCGGAAGGTTTTATAATTCCAAATGTTATTGCACGTTAAAAAAGATAACCAAAAAGTCATTTTGCTATAACTTTCTTAAAAATCCTACAAAATAATTGAAATTTTGCCCATGTGCACTTTTAAACATGAAGATCTTAAGGGGCCATTGAACAATTTTTCCATGTTGATACAGAACTAATAACAACTTATTTAGGGGGTAATTTTGTTGTTCACTTCACCTTGCGTTGAGAAAATTTTCATATAAAATTTTTTGAATTTTTTGAATTTTCAAAAAATTTTATATGAAAATTTTCTCAACGCAAGGTGAAGTGAACAACAAAATTACCCCCTTAATTTATATCAGGAAATTTAATAATATTTTGCATCAATTTGTATTGAGCGGAAATTCCCGGAATACCGGGATATTAAAAAATAAATCCCGCTTTCTCGGGAAATGAAAAAGTCAGGGAAATGAAAAACTCTAGATACAATACAAACATCTGTTTTTGTACTATTGAATAAATGTGTAAGTAATATATTATTACACATTTGTTTGTGTATTTTCCCTGCAAATAAAATTGGACCACCTGATCCAATTTGATTAAAAAGACTACTCCATTGACTGGTCCGATGTAATGCAAGCATGGACCATGTCAGTGTTAAAAAGTGTTTGTAGTGAGACGACATGTCTTCGATTTTTAACGACATGTTTTCGTTTTTAAACGAAGTTAAAACTAACCCTCTTGTGTATACAATGGAGTAGTTTTAAAACTACTCCTTTGTAATCCAAAGCTGGGTTATATGGTCCTACCCTAGGACATCGTAATGTTAAATATACCATGTTTTTCCCATACGCTTGGGTTACTTTTGGAGTAGTCCTAGTCCCTTGTGGGCTACATTTTACACGCGTGTTTGGGCTGGTCCTGTTATTTGCAGGGTTACCACTCACTCACACACACAAATAAACACATCCTCAAACATAAATACTCATTTTTTTGTAGCCAAAACAAAAAGAATGAATGAAATTAAATAACAACAAATACAAAAGTAAAAAAGATGCTCTAAGGCCAATGTAATATTAAGTGGTACTTTTAAGCTGTATGCAAATGTAATGTAATGTATGCAAATGACAACAATGCATGTAAATTTTTTGTATGTAAAATATAAATATAATTTTTCGTTTGTATGCGAATATTTTTAAAAATAATCATTTTTGATGTTAAGAGAATTTAAAGCAAATATCAGTTTAAAGAAGAATATATTTTGCTCTATAGTAAACTTTACTGGATTTAACAGCGCATAAAAAGCAAAATGTGCTATCCGCAAAATCACAATTTTACAGGAAAGTGAAAAACTTATTGTTTTGTGATAACTCTAACACAAAATTAAGCTTCTAACGAAGCTTACGGAAGGCATGCATTTTATGTGCTGAGATCCTGCTTTGAAGCAATGCATTTTTGACACAAAAAGCGCTTAATTTAACTCATATAAAACCTTTTGCGTGTATCTATCAGATTAACACACTGATGGTTTTGTAACAGTTATTTTTTTAGTATTCTCCCTTACAAACCTGCTTCGTAGTAAGTCTGGGTGCACACTATGAAAGTTTTCTTTCAGAAAGTCTGAGTTAATTGGTGAGAGGGGAAGAGAACATGCTTTTCTTTTCTCCTCTCTCACCCATAAACTCAGACTTTCTGAAAGAAAACTTACATAGTGTGATCCCAGACTAAGCGAATGTCGAGGAACCTGAAATGTTATATTTTTTCATTAAGAGTTTTTTCACATAAGCTATGTTCACATTGTGTGTATTTGTCATGTGGAATGTCACTTTTCTATCCACATGCGATTTTATGTGGTAGGTAACGTACATTTGACATAAGCTATCAAAAATAAAAAAAATAAATTTTTATTAATTAATTTGTGCATTTTTTATCTGTTCTATTATTAATTTACTACTATAATATATATGTATTAAAATTTCAATTATTTTTGCCGCCACAAACAATTTTGGTAATAAAAAACAGCTCATGTCAGATGCTTTGTCACTTGAAAATAGAACTCGTTCCAAATCAAAAATGTCATGTGTACTGTACACAGAGAAATAACACATGATATTGTTTGAAGGGGTTCAGACGATATGTAAAATTTAACATGTGAATAAGTGACAGTCCACATAACAAATACACATAATGTGAACATAGCTTTACTTTACTGCATCTCTGTATGTCTTTTTGCGTAACGCATAATTGTGCGCTAGTAAATACTATACCATTCTGCAAATGCTAAGTGATCGTAATAGTTTTTGAATTTTTGTAATCGTAATTAATTAGTAATTAGAAATTCTATTGCACAGGTCAGTAGCTTAATTCACAATCTTGTGCAAATGGCCTTACATCGTAGCATTTGCAAAATTGCATAGTATAGTTTTTACTATTACCCCAAAAGATCTCAAGTATCTCCTTCAATTTTTTACCAGATCTCTTTTCATGCCACCCTAATGTACCCCCCTCTTTAACTTTTGATTTTATTCACGAAAGATGTAAATTATCAAAATAATTTTCGTGGGAATACAAAATTCAATTTAAATGATTCCGTTATTTGTGCTTAATTCCCAATTCTTATTCTTGATAAAAACACTGAAATTTATTGCTGATGGGATAAGCCATTCCGTTGCGCATTTCACTGGTTGGTTAGGCCAGATCATCAGGAACTGTGGTCGGTCATACTTTATATCCCGCTAGGGGCGACTCCTAAGCAATTGTAGGACTTTTTCTTAAATATATTTGAAGCCTGTATTAAAAACTTTTGTATGAGAGCGCCCTAAAGAAATGGAGCTAGCGAGTAGTTATGTAGGAAGCAAACGATGAATATGAAAACTAAAGTGGTGTTGGTTATACATTTGAACCGTCTATGAGCATCCCACAAGGGGCCAAATTTAAGAATTGCAACCATTTACAAAATCCTACGATAACCAAAATGTTAAACCAAACATCTATTTACTCATAAGACCACTAATAAAGAATCATTAATCAGGCCCGATATATTAAAAATTTTTCATTAAAAACCCAAAAGATCTTTAAACCAGCTCAATTGTGCTGAGAGATTTCACACGTATTCTTAGGCTCGGTAATTTAGTCTTGGATGAGACAGCGTCGAAAGCATATGAAGCGGATGCTTACATATTTTATACATATTTTTATATTTAGAATTGTGGTTATTTTGTTGAACTATTTATGGTTTTTAATCCAAATTTTTAATTTTTAATCAGGCTTAAGTTCATCAAATTTAATTTTCATTAAATTATTTTTATAAAGAAAGGAATTTTACAACATGAAAATCAATTAAAATTGTTATTGATAATCATTCATTCTTGACTGAGCTGAGATTCGAACCCAGGCGGCTGGTTACCATGACATGTTTCGATCGCAACCACTCGATCTCGTCAGATGGATTTGCCGTCTTACACTCGCAGCCATCGACGACTGCTGACGTCAATAGTCAAATATCAATCCTTAAACCAAATTGTATTTTTAACCTTTGGTAGATCGAAATTCGCTTCTTTGAATGATTATCCATTTTTTTAATTGATTTTACATGTTTTTCCTAACTTCTGTTTTTTTCGTACTTATGTCAAGAATTCTTCTTGAAGTCCAAAGTACATTTTTTTGTTTTTTCATTTTGTCTTTCTTTTTCTTGTTGACCTTTTTGCAGCACAACTTGAAGGACAAATGTACACATAGAGCTCGTGCCTTAGCTTTAACAATATTTAGAATTGTGGTCGTGCCATTCGTTGCCTTGCTAACACAGTGCAACTCGAAAAAAATAACCATATACGGACAATAAATAACCATGAAGGACCAACAAAAAAAAAAGGAAAAAATACATTTTATAAACCATCATGTACTTGTTTAAAAATCGGTTGAGTGGTTCACGAGTTATAAAATGACGAACTAGGACAACTTATTTTAATGTTAATAATACCCCGGCAAAAAAGAGACATCTAAAAAAAGTAATAAATGCATGTGTTCCAAGGATAATGTACTGGTTCTTTTTAGGCGAAACATGCAAGATTTTAACATTATCGTGTCATTGGAGAGAATGGGTTTGCATTAGTTAAACTGCTCGTCATTAAATGTTCAGGGATGAATTAGGATTTTCATTGATATGAAATATTCATTTGAATGAATGCTAAGTTGTCAAACATTTTTTGCCTTCTTTTTTTAAAAAAAAATATTCCCTCTTCTTGAACAACTTCAAAATTTTTTTATAGAAAACTAATTATTTTTACTTTTTGCCCCTGTTATAAAAAATTTTATCAAAAAAAATTTTGTAGATTTTTCTCTTCAAGAAAATCATGTTTTATCCAAATGATGATTTATTACTAAACTTTCTGGCAACGCTTTATATTAATATTAAGTTGCAGCCAACTTCAGGTAAAAAATACGAACGAAAAACAAAACGAATTTGTGAGTACAGCAAAGTATGTACTCCCCCGCTATTCTCTTTCTATTTCGCTTATTATGGGCATGAGAAATTGAAGATATTTATTAATATTTCAGTGTTTTATTACCATTTATATTTTTAATGTGTCTGTTTATTTCGGAGATTTGTAATGAGCGCAATTTTAAGTTATTTTTGTTCTTAAGTACTTATTAAATGTGCTTCTTCTCCATCATCAAACTCATAAGTACATTTTTTATGTTTAAGCGAAATATATATGAATGTAATATGTGTACTTATGTTATTTAGCAATTTCTTTTTTATTTATTAGAAAAATGTCCATATATATTTTTTAATGTCAACACAGATCATTGCCCTGAGTGAAGATGAGTACGAAAATGTACATTTTATCACGTGCATATTTCATTTTTAAGAACGTTACATTCTTCAAAGTTCTTTCAGTATTAAGCATGACCTTTAGCATCAACATCAAGTGTGTTTGGTTTATTAATGATTTTGTAACCTCTTTCTTTGGAATTAGCAAGTACTATGATACCTGGTTGGATTCATCGGCGGAAATGCATCGACTGGAGGGTACATCACGACTCTCATGTAGTCAACATGCCTACCTTAAGGGTCGGTCAACGCACACGGCGCTACATGATGTAGTAAGGGCTATAGAGCGATCACTGTAATATAAACCATTTACCATGGCCGCCTTCCTGGACATTGAGGGCTCCTTTAACAGTGTACGTCGTGGACTATTTGGGCAGTGTACAAAGATCAGCCCGTATTACAATAACAGGCACTCTACGCACTAGTCCTTCAGAGGCTTTGAATAGTATGCTGCACCTAATTCCAATAGAATTACACCTTATAGCCACATCCGTCAACAGCACGGTTAGGCTCTCTGCATCGGGATGTTGGAAGGCAAGAACGTACGGTCATGCAGGGATCTTACAGAAGCCACCCACATCTCTGAAACGACCAAGGGACTTTATGATACCCGTTACAGACTTTTATAAGAAATGCAAGGTCATATTTCCGTCAAGGCAGAAACATTGCGAGGGAAGCCTGGCCAACGAATACCGCACAAGGGTTTACACGGATGGGTCAAAGATGACTTGCTGTGTTGGCTCTGGAGTTTTCTCGGTGGAACTGCACGTGGATCTCTCTTTCCACCTGCCAGATTGGGCCATCGTATTTCAGGCTAAAATACTGGCGATAAGAAAGGCATGTAGAACACTGTTCAGTATGAACATCAGCGGCAAAATTGGCATTTTCGTCGAAAGCCAGGCGACTCTGATGTCACTAAAGTCACATAAAACAACGTCCATTCTCATCAACCAGTGTTAGAAGAAACTATCTAGACAGCATATCTGACATTACCTTATTTTGGGTCCATGCGCATAGGGACCATTACGGTAATAAACAGGTGGATGTGCTGGCCATGACTGGAGCCGCTCTTGATATTTCACAGGGTGTACCAGTTGCAACACCCCTGGGAACTATCAGAATCGAAATCTTCAGATACTATCTAGATACGGCTGACGATAAATGGAAGAAACTAGGAAAATTAAAAAAAAGAAAAAAGAGGTCGCTTGGAGCGACTTCTCAACTTCAGTCGGAGAGACGTTTCGAGACTTATATACGTACTTAACAGTCACTGGAGGATCGGTAAGAACGCTATGAGACTCGGCCTCCCTTTTGATGAATGCTGCCGCAGCTGCAGGGAACGTGGAACTGAGGAGACAGTATTTCATCTTCTATGTGATTGCCCAGCCTTTAATTCAACACGACATGGATTATTTGGGAATAACCTTCTTCAAGGACTCTCGGAAATATCGTGGGCGAAACTCAGCAACTTGCTGAAATATCTCAACTCAACGGGCTGGCTCTAGCCACCTGAGTATTGCCCCTGGGTCAAGTATGATTGGGAGCAGTGATGTTAACCGTATGGTTATTACCCTTTTTTACGGTAATTTTGGACCGCAAAAGGTAGCAAAGTAATTCTATTGAAAATACGGTTGATTATCAATTTAAAAAGTTGCCTTCCTTTAAGTACGTATGGATTGATTTTCCTTGTGACTATAACAATTTAAAAATTATTTTTTAATGTATAAATTTAAATCAATTAAACAAAAAATTAATGTTCTTCACATATTAATGTACGCTAAGCCTATTAAATAAAAATATTTTGAGTTGCATGAATATATGATGTACCTTTTTTATTCAGAATTTTTTAACTGCCGTATTCATAAAATATACAATAATTTTGGTTAAAATAGTATTTTAAGACAAAAACTTCCATTTAAATTTTTCTTAAAACACATTTAAATTGTAAATAAATTGTTTATGAATACCGCTTTTATCTGTTGTTTCCAAATGAAAGGCGATGAACTGAGTTCTTTTCATATACATTTTACTACACATTCAATCGCCTGTCGTTTGGAAACAGCACATTAATGCTTTTATTAAAGACATTTGCGTACGGTAATTTCGAAGTGAAAAAATAAAAGTTAACATCACTGTTTGGGGTTCCAATTCTTGACGAGTTGTGTGGTGCCATAACGGAGTCACAGTCTACTCTACTTGCAGCACGCCTAATTCTGTGCGTGCTACCACGTTAACCAACCAACCAACCATATTACCTACCTTTTGTCACATTCTACTATATTGGCAAAACACTTTTTAAATTTTTAAAATAGCGAAGGGAAACATTTGGTTTATATTTTTCCTAAGTATATAAATAGTGCCAAATCGATCCATTTTTTCTCCTGCACTCTTACAACACCCTGGGAGTTTGAAGGGATCGACTTCACCTTTTACTGTTACATCCTCCGGGGAAATCGGGTGCAGTTAATACCTGGTATATACCCGATGGTGGAGCCGGACTGAATTTTAGTTGAGGCCTCCGTTAGACTTCTTCCTGTGTGAAATGCTTTAAGTCTATCAGGAAGATTTTTTTTGCGAAAGTTCCGCTTTTCCGTTAAAAGGTTTCCTGAAAATCCAACTAAAGGGCTGATTTTTCACCAGTTATTGAAGAGTTAGGCCTTAGGGAGGATTATCAATATGTGCTGTTGCTGCTCTTTCGATGCTGCTAGCAATTTTTCAATAGCACCGGAGATAAGATAGCTACCGCTCCTAAACAAGGTGTGATCGTGCCGGATTAACGAATTGGTCTAGAACCATACAATTTGGCTATATTATCTTTTTTATAATTTAAATTTTCAAACATCAAACAAAAATAGCAGTTATGGAAAGCACACTACCGGCCAGGTCTGTTGGGTGGATAGAAATTTAAATTAGGATGTTTCCATAACACCTGTTGCACTGTAATAAATCATGCCAACATATTCTTAAATGCAACCATAAATATTTTGATAATGAATGTTGTTCCTAAATGCAACTTTTTAGTTGCCATTGCGTAGAGAAAAGCAAATTAAGCAGTTGTTGATGTACTTTTGACATGTTTTATGAAGATTACCAAAATATTTTGGCTCTAGCAATAATAATAATAAATAAAACTTTCATTAATTCACGCTAAAGCGGAAGGTTGCTTTGGCGTGGAATGCCTCTTATGGAAAAAAAGTTTCTAAGTTTAATAGTTTTAAATTTGCTTCTGTTGCCCCTAAATGTAAGTAAGTGGAGTCCAATGGGTTCATTTTTGATTCCAAACAAACTCTAACCATATTCTGCCAAATTTGTCTTTTCAAAATAATTATTTCCTAAAAAAATTTGTGACAAAACTAAACCAACTTATTGGCTAAACTGATCAATTAACATCATGTGTGATTTATGTCTGTTGAGTTCTTGTAGCAAATTTCAAAATCCTAGCTTGTTTTGTACAGGTACCAGTCTTCTGCAGTTACAAATTGATGGAGTTTTAAAAAGAATTCTGAATTTTAAATATCTAAGCCCATTTTCATTACAATAGCTCTACTCTTGCAAGACCGAGAATTCATACGTTATGATGTCCTACGCCAATATTTTGTGTGCTACAACACAACTAATGTGAACATCTCTAAAATGAGTATTGCTTTTAGGTGAAGGGTATAAAAAAATCGGCACAGCCGAATACAGCACTCTTACTTGTTTTAATTCGTGTACTTATTTCCCTTTTTATTTTTATACATTTTTGTTTCTGCCATGTGTACATAATTTTATGTTTATTTCAAAAAATAAATGCCAGTAAGAAGAATGAAATAGAATAAAAGTTAAAAAAAGACACAAAAAATATTTATATGAGATGTGCACTTTAAAAGATTTTCAACTTACAATGTACAATATTGTACACATTTGTGCATGTGTTTGTTTGGCATTAAACAAAAAAAAAAAGTGAATACAATAAATATTTGCTACATCCCTTCAAACATTTATGAAATTTTTTGGCGATTGCTTGTTTGGCGATGATAACGCGATCCCATTCAGGGCATACGAATCGCTAACCATCGCCTACGCCTTACAACTAGTCTTTGAATATGCGAGCGCACACAAGTAGCGGTACGCGGTACGCGATGTCTACGCGAATCGCGGTAGATGTTGACACATGCGAACGTTTTCGCGATTCGCCAGAGGATCGCATTTAGCTTCCACGCGATGCATCGCAGCGATGTTAGACAAATTGCCGGCGATTCGAGGGCGATGATTCGGCGATGGAAATTGTTTGCAGGGATACTTACTTATGTACATATGTTTTTACTCGTAAGTACATAAAATATCTATGCACATGTAAGTGTATACAGGTACTTAACTCCCGAGTTTTATTGTTCAAGTGGATTGACATACAAACACATACACATTGTAAGAAATAAATTACACTCATATTGTGGCAAATGTCAGTGATACCAATGTTTTAAACTAAAACAGAGTGAATTGTTTTATTTCATACACGTAAAGACAAAAAACGAAATAGGAACATTGTTTTTAAATACTGAAATGGCTTAATAGTAATTAGCAGGGAAACCAGAAATGTGCTCAAAAAAACACGTTTAACGCGCATTAAATATGCAGTAAAAACTTGAAAATATGCCCTGAAAATTGTTAAAAATATGCCCCAAATTCAAAAATTGCTAATTGGCAAACCAAATATTCAACAATTAAATAACAGTTCCATTTAGTAAAAACAATCCGAAACTTATAATCGGTAAAGCCTAAACTCCATAATATTTACAGACGAATTTTTGGGATTTTACCCTATTTGGAAACGATGGGCCGTCATCGGCTCACAAAAGCAGAGTTGCGTTATAAGGTTAAAATTCACATAAGAGTACTTTGATTTTATGGACGTTCGGACGTAGTTTATAAATGTTAACATTTTAAAGGAACTTAAAGCGGTTTATAGATGTGAAATGATTCGAAAAGAATTTAATTTGCAGTAAAATATTTTTGGGGCGAATTTAACCTAAAAATCAACATAATTAGATGGTTTGCGGACACAAAGAGTCTAATTTGGATGGAAGCTTAAATGGGGAACATGTAAAACTTAAGACCGATTCTAATCATTTACATAGAATTCGTCCGTAATACAATTAAAATATATTTACCAAATTTGATCACATTATCTACAAGATTGCAATTGTACTTTGCGCACAGAATTGTTTTTTCCTCAATTTTTGTTTATTCCTATATACAATTTGAATGCTTAGAATAACATTTATATTTAATGACAACCTGCTTTGTCTTACAATTTTCAAGTAAAAATTAAATGTAGATGATGAAATTTAAGCAACGGTTTGGGATTACAGATACATAGATATTTAAAACAGAAATAATAAAAAAAAATTTTGTATGTTGCTAAAGAAAAAATTAAACATGTATAAAAATATGCATTGAAAAGGAAAAATATGCACTAAAAACTTAAAATATACTGCAAAAAGGCTCTTTTAACCAAATTATGGAAAAAAGGTCCAAAACGGTCAAATATGCACTAACAAATCGATGCCAAAATTCATAACAAGCTCTAAAATTGTTAAATATGTTTCTGCCTTCAATGGTCGCACAAGGAAAAACATGCAGTTGCATATTTTTGGTTTCGCTGGAAATTGTGCAAAGTGCGTAAAACATTACTAATTTTTATTATTTTATTTTATTAATTAAATAAATTTTTTTAATTTTTAAATTTTATTTGAGTCAAATGGTTTGCTTTAGGATAAATAAATAAGAAACTCCGCGGAATAAGATTATTATGTCAATAAACTGATTATTGACTCAATAAAAAAGATATATCTGAACACGGTATTAGTCTCATCTCTCAGAATCAGGATTTATTCCCAAAGTTGGGGATTTCATGTGAGCAAAAAGGACAAAGAAAGTCATTTGGGGATTGGGAATTGAAAAAAAATTCGGGAATTTTTTGGGGATTTTACACTTTTTTAATATATTTTTCCTTCTTTTATTTTTTACGCTTTTTTTCTTTGTTTCGTATATAAAATATGAAAAAAGTAACAAAACTTTTATCTTATGCTATGTTCACAGTTGGCTTCTTAAACGCGTTTAAGCAGCTCGAACGTCATTAAGCTCTAATCACTTCCAAATCGAGATGATTACCCATACATTGAAGTGATCTGTTAATTACTTCAAATTGGCATGATTACAACTAAATCACTAAATCACAATCGGCCAACATGAACGTGTACAACCGACCATGATTTCTGCTTAATGTTTTTATTTTTTTTTTTTAAATAATTTTTTTCTTTAAATAATTTATATATTTTCACAATTTAATCATTAATATGTTTAAAATAATCTTCTGATAACTTGATACAAGTATTTTTTTATCAATTTTTATTACTTTAAAGAAATCGCGACCTTAGGACACCAAGGTTCTATTTGCCCTTAAACTTCATGTAAGATAGAACCTTGTTGTCCTAAGGTCGCGAAATATAAAATGTTTGTTGTGTATTTTTTCTTTATCATCTGTCATATTAATCATCTCAAATGTAATGTGAACGGCTTTGATTAGCTAAATCAACATTTTGCTTAAAAGCGTTTAAAAAACCAAGTGTGAACTTAGCATTACTCTTATACAGTTTAAAGGGTCCTAATTAAGATTACCATTTTTGTTAAGTGTGTAAAAGGTGCTTTATAAACTTATGTTATTTTCTTGACTGAGTTCTTAAAAAAAAACAATTTAAGCACAACACGTAAAATTTTTGATTTTGAAAAGTACCTGGCAGCCCTGATCAGAATTGCATTCTTTTATGCGTGCATACGTGTGTGTTTTTCAAAGTTTTTTGTTGATTAACAACAACACAACACAAGTTTGGAAAAAAACAATTTGCTTTTTGTGTGTAGAAGAACAGAACATGTTTAACCCTCCGGCTTACGCATGTTTTGATTATCTATACACATTGAAAAAAGGTCTGGCCAGACTCATGTGTACCACGAAGGGTTATAAAGTAAATTTGAACTCATGCTTCTCATTTAGTTTATAAATTTGGTTAAATATGTACATAAGATTTCTAAAGTAAAAAAGTGTTTTATCATTCTTTTTAATTTCTTTATTTTGTTTTTTTCAAGCACGAATTCGGGATAAAATCAACTTTATAATACTTGAATCAAGCGCATTTTGTGATTGATTAAATCTTAGTTTTTCTTAAATCAATCTCATTTTCGGATTATTTCAAGTACAAAATCGGGATTGAATATGGATAATTTAAGTATTTTGGGATTGAAAATCCGTACTTGAATCAATCTTTCTGTACTTGATTCAAGAAAATCCGAACTCACCGTACTATTAATACCTCTACGGATTGATTTGAGTTCGGATAGATTGATTTTTCTTTTGAGTGTATACTGAACACTTTTCACTTCCACAGATTAGCTCGGGCACAATTACCAACCAGTGCTGCCAGCCCGAAAACGTTAATTCATTAAAAATCACCCTTTACTTCGAAGAGAACGTAATTAGAGGCATCAGGATACAACGATTGCGCTGGCTGGGTCGAAAGAATAAGCGCGGATACTCCAGCATAAAGGGCATTCGAAATAGTTAAAAGGAATGCGTAAAAATTTAAGATAGAATCCAAAAGTATCATTTTAGTAACTTGTTGGATACCTACGTATATTTTACCACGTATTAATTAGATATTTGGTTCGAAAAAGCTTGTTTCATACGTAACTTCCATATAAGTACCCGGGTACCTCGCAACGCATACGGTGTTTGTTCCGCACAAAAAAGAAGGATTAGTCCATTATATACATACAATATTTTTCTTTTTATTAAGAAATTTAAAAAATATTTTTTTTTAGTATCTTTAAAATCACTTTTATTCTTTTATAAAAGTTTTTAAATTCAAAACTATGCAAAGCAACTGTTCATTTTATTTTTAAGGTGTTTCTTTTTTTAACAAATCTCTTTTAAGTGTTCTGTGAAGAGTTTTTTTTATTTTCTATATGTCCTAGAGATATGTTTATTGTAATATTGGTAAACATGTCATTGAAAAGGTCCTCGCGATCATAATACAAGAAATATTGGTTTAACATTACCTTAAAATTAATTTAATTTTTTTATATTTAGAACTCTGGACAAGTAAAATTTTGTATGAATTATTTTAAATCGCACTTTAGCATGTTCCAGCAACTATATGTTGATTGCATGTTTCAAGAATTATGAATATATTTTCTCTTCCTCCCATTTAAGAGCGTTCTTCACTAACAGATAGATAGAACTTCGCCTTTTACAACAGTACTAAAGCGCGTAAAGAACGTGTACTTGTTCATATGTTCTGCTGGAACACTTATGATTTGTTATGCTGAATGTCATCCAAGTGACATGTATTCATGGAAGCTCTTAAGTAACATCTTTTATATACATAATTAATTAACAAAATTAAATAATTGAATTAAAAAACTAATCAAACCACATTCGACTAAATTAAAGATTTAAAAAAGATAAATTTTGATTTAAAAATGCTTAAAAGTTAAACTGAGTGATTTCCCCCACCATTTCTTAATGTTTTATTTTCTTGTTAACGATTTATTTTTTGTTGGTTGCTGAAACTAAATATTTACTTTTTTTCTTTAACATTTAAAACACTTTTGTATCAAATTTTAAATTCAAGCATTAAGAACAAAATTAAAAAACTTTCGCTATTATTTTTTAATTGCATACCTTTCACAATGGGCTGTTGTTAACTGCTAAAGCACTTAATTAAAAAAAAGTCTCCTATTTCATCATACATATCCAATTTTTACTGAAAGGACAACCAAGGATTGTAAAAGCATCAGGACAGTAATGAAAATTAAATACTTGTGTTAAATTAAAATATTAAATGGAAAATCTTAGAAAAAAAATTTAATTTAAGCGTTTTTATAAAATTACGATTTTTAGAAGAAAAAAAAGTGTGCCGTGCACTTCCTAATACATACAAAGTATTTTTGCAATGCAGTCCAAAGCACATTTTTGGCTTTTTGTTTTTTCATTATATATTTGGTAATCACAGCCAGACCTTAAAGTTTAATACATCACTGTTTTTGCTCAAGAAGATTAATATTATGCTATAAAAGTTATTGACTTCAAACACCCCGTTCTAGTATTTATCCACCAGATCTCTGTTTCCTAAACAATAATGTACCACCCTAATGTCAGAAAATTAGAGCTCGCAAAAAACCATTAAACTTTTGCTTATGTTGTAATTCGGTTATTTTAGCAAAACTTGTGAAAAGTTACCCTCTGAGAAAGGGAACTTACACCAAACTTTTCTCGTGACAGTTTTTCATTGGTCGGGACCGGTTCTAGTTCTAACACTTTATATGAAGGCGACTTGTCTCTTTAAAATGGCAATGTTATTGGAGGGGGTTAATTGTTACCTTTTTGACACTTTTTAACGAGTCACTAAAATAACCGATATGGACACATTGTATTTCGGTTAAAATAATGCCTGGCACAGATATTGTCCCGAGTGAACTTTCTTAATATATAGATCTTCTTTATATAAAGTAGTAGAGCCAGATAGACTCAGTCACATCCCGCACAAAATCCAGCCTCATAAGTTGTTTAGTTGCAGTTTCTTTTCCTCTGGAGCAACTACACTTATAACATTTTCAGTTAAGTGAAACATCTTGTCTTCAACTTTCATAATTCGTTCGTTTCTTTTTTTTATAATATTGTCTTCAATGGTCACGGGATAGGTGCTTTAAGAACCATTTCCCGCATTGTATCTAAGCAAGGCGGTCTTAAAAGCCCTGCTGATAACTTTTTTTAGCTTCATCATTGTTGAATATCAAAATTTTGTATATTATCTTTGTTGCTGTTTTGTTTTCTCTCTGTGTTTGACATTGTACAATGAATTTACAAAAACAAATTGCTACGCTCTATCAATTAAATATCTGAACCGATTTTGATAAAACTGGAAATATAAGCTTCTTAATTTTTAAAACTCGATACTATATCCCCCAATATAGGGGGATATTTTGCCTCTCAGAAAATATCTAACCAATTTTGGTAAAATTTGAATTGATAGATCAGCGTAAATAAAACACGTAGGGCTTATATTTTTTTTAAAGCTTGGCATATGAAGGGACAGATGGGCGAAGTCTGCCTATTCGAAACTATCTTTCCGAATTTGCTGAAATTTAAAACACATGGGCGTAATAACATTTTTTTTTAAATTTTGTAGGGACATGTTATTTATTGTAGTGCATAATAATCAATCAAAAACTCGATTTGGAATGTTTTTGCTGTTACGCCCTTTTGCATTTTAGGTACAATAAAACAGAAACACAAAAGGAGGCAGAAAATCAATGTTTGCCTCTCCGACTCTATCCAAACGATTATAATTTTACTTTTACCGTAAGTCAAAAATTAAATCTGGGCGGGCACGGCTTGTATACTTTTAAGTCAGCCTTGTGTGAAAAACCACACAAGAAAAATCATATTTACACGATAAACAAAAAAATAGTTGCGGTACACTAAAGAAACTTCTTGACTTTTTAGCAATATGAATTTATTACTGAAAGCACATTTTTTGATTAAACAATATTTTTTAGTAATGTGAAAAATTAGTATGTGTGTAAAACCACACACGAGGGTAGGTTAGGTTCCATGGGCAGCCATCGAGAGACAGCTCACTTGGGCCCTTTACTGGTCCCTTTGTGATACCCAGCGCCAATTCCCATCCTGTACTCAGATGGCGTCACTGCAAAGTCCAACCACTTCGTCTTCCTGATCAAGAGAAGAAGCGATTTTAGTTCTACCCTGAATGGATCCCCCAAGCAGGAAAACACAGATTTCTCCAGGTATTTTCCCCTGATGCCCCTCAAACCGGGGCATTGACAGAAAAAGTGAAGCACAGTCTTCTCTTACTCCTCGTTCTGACAACTTCTGCAGTAGTCGTTAAATTCCAGACCCATTCTTCCAGCATGAGTCGAGGGTAAGTAACTTTGGTTTTTTGAGGGAAAGTTAATAAAATTTTTATGGCATAAATGAAAAATAATAATATTGACAAAAATTTAAAAAAACATATTTTTCGCCCTTGTTTGCAATATATTTTCACTGGATTTGGCAATTGTTAAAAATTATATGAGTTTTTGGAAGAGGCATAATTCCCTACAGTTTGATATATAACCTATGGCGGCCCTTCTGATATGTCTATAGACTGTTACTCCAAAACTAAATTTCGTATACACCTGAAAATTTATCCCAATAGGACTTTCCGCATACAAAATCAAGAATTATTTCCCTTTTTTTTCTAAAACCTCCCACTGTGCGATACAGCGGCAAGTGATTTTTTTATTTGCAAATTGTTTCTACTTTTTTCTTTTAAAGTCTCTGTTAAATTTTCATAAAACAGTTTTTATATTCTGTGCCCTGGTGATATGCTAATTGTGGCATTGGAAGACATTTAATTAATATGTCCCCTCTAATGGGCGTTGTAGCAAGTTTTTTCGATAAAATACAAATTGTTTTTGTTATTTAGGTAAAGAAAAAATAGTAATGCCATGAAATTTGTGAAAATCGAAGTTCTTAGGGCGAAAGAAGTCGAAATTCTTTTAAAAAAACACCTTACAAGCAGAATTAAAACCCATACACATGCACAAGTACTATATAAACATAAAACTTTACTTAACTCGTTTAGTTTTTAAGAAAATGTTAATGTATTGAGTTGTTTTGGAAATTTTAATGCCTAACCCTTGACTTTGATCTTAACAAATAAAAAAATAAACGATAACCCCTGCATATAATTATTTTGCAGCTCAGTATAATTTTCCAGACAAAATACCAAACCAAACATGTTTAACTTTGACACACGATACAAGTCAAGGTTACAAATTTCTCTTTTGGAAAGTGAACCAGCAAAAATTCTTATTTCATCGAAGGTCTTTTCTCAGATATTTGTTGCAGCAGAAGAAATAATCTTTTAATGTATCAATTTAGTAAAAATTTAAAGTTCACATTAGTTAACTAATACGTTAAGCCCAGCAGAAGTGTATGGGTTTTTTTGTGCTGGTTAATTAATGTGAACATTAACTTTTTTTGCATAAGGGCTTTCTATAACTATTACGAAGTATGTGTTAATGTGTCAATTAAGCGTGAATATATAATTAATTTGTTCATTATTTACTGAATTTGCAATAAAAATAATTAAATTTTAATTAATTCTTAGTTTTATCATAATATAAACTACTTGAACTATGTTTATGTAGAAAGTTGTCCTAACTTTGTCATAAAAGTTAAACAATAAAGTGTTCTCTGTTGTATGAGTGATATTTAATTCAAGCATTAATTCTATATCACTCATACTACAAAGCATTGACCAGCAATCACAACAAGTGTTTAATATATAATTATATATACTTATAAGTATATACAAACATGCATGTGCTTATTAGGGTGTTTTCCAACAGAAAAAAGCAACATAGCCAGATTAAGTTATTTATATTTAATTTTTAAGGGGGCCAAAATGCATCCGTAAAAGAACCTGGCAGATTGAATTCAAAAAAATACTCATAAAAAACTTTTAAAATTTAAAATACTTGTTAATGTCAACCTCCTTAAATTTTAAAATTTTTAATATTGACTAGATTACTCGACATAATCCTTCGATACAGAATATATAAAAGGCTTTTTCTTAATGCTGGATCGATAGATATTGAACAAAACAGAACCTTGATATTTGTTCATTCAGAAAAAGAAAATGTTAAGAATAGAACTAGAAAGAAAACCACATAAATCTGGTCCCGAAAAATGTAACTCTAGGATTGTGTTAGTAAGAAATATTTTTACTTTGTAGACCGAATATACCGAATTTTAAGAGAGAAATTTTTTATTTAGATAGAGTTTCTAATCTTGCAGTAATCAATTTATTTTCTTCAAACAAGAAAATGCAAAATCAAAAAATAATTTCATGATTTTAACTTCCCTAGAGTGACGCGAACTGACACCAAAGTAGTCCCGCGATAGGTCTTTGGTGATAGAGACCGGTTCTAGTTCTACCACTTTATATGAAGAAGACCTATCACTTTTACATGGGGTTCAACTGACACCATTTGACCAGCCACAGAACTATTCTCAATGAACGTATTTAGTGTCAGTTACTAAAATGTATTATTATTTCAAAAAAACAAGTCCTAGAGCTAAGTTCAGCACAGTTGAAGACTGTACTGTTATTCATTACTTTTTCTTCCTTTTTGTTCTTCATAAAGCAGTTAAGGGAATGGTTCTACTTTCATTCGTCATGAGTCTTTTCTTTTTGTACTTGTTCTATTTTCACAAATCTTACGACCAATTGACACAAATTACCCACAGGGTTATTTTGTTCGTATTTATTGAAGTTTTCTTAACCCTGCTGTTAGGTTAAAAAGAACTTAAAAATCTTAGGTCAGGGACCATTTTGGTCCACTTTGTATTTTCCATAAGTAATAAGATATAATACTATTTTCCCAGACTTTGTATTAAATTATGAACGAAATAATAATGTTTCCCCAAATCCTTTCCAGTTTGTGATTATCTGCTCACTTTCTCCAGGAAAAATAAATTGAAAATCGACTAAACTTATACAGCAGTGTTATTGTTGAAATTCTAAATAAAAGTGACCCCAAATCACATGATCTTGGCGGCCAATTGACATCGCCAACACGTGAGATAACACGGCCATTGAATTTGTCGGGCAAAACAGCCATTGTTTAGTTAGCTGTGTGGCAAGTGGCGCCGTCCAGTCTAAACTACATACCGTCCACATCCATATCATCCAATTCGGCCATAAAAAGTTCGTTATTATCTCACTAGGGCGAACACCACTCACAGTAACTGCCTGACCGGCCTCATTTTGGAAAAAATACGGCCCAATGATGCCGCCAGCCCATAAACCGCACCAAACAGTCACTCTTTGTGGGTGCATTGGTTTTTCGACAATCACTCTTGGATTGTCATTCACCTAAATGCGACAACTCTGCTTACGAACTGTACGAGCACATACTGGTGTTTTTACATCTCCTACAGACCCGGTTTTTTTTAAATTTTTGCAAGATTTTTCCGAATGTACGCACATTTGGACGATTAAATTGACCGAAAAATCACGAAGTGCACGATATGCAATTTTATGTAAACGCCCATTTTCATAATAAGCCTGAATAACTTTAACGCGTAGCTGGGTTGTATATCTTTCCATTAGAGATGAGCGATCCCGTGATTTTTAAGGAACATCGTGATTAGTGAACGTGATTTTAAAATCACTGTTATTTAAAACTGTGATTGTGATCACAACTTTTATTTTTGTTCTAGGATATTTGAAAATTTTTTGTTATGGAGTTTGACAAAGAAATAAGGCAACAAAAACGATCACCTGTTTAGTTGGACATACTTGAGCAAATAAACATTGGCTGTAAAAAAAATTCTAAAAAGGAAGAAGAGAGAACAAAAGAAAAAATAGCAACAATTACATTCATGAGTGCAAAAAACGCTATTACCCACACAAACTGTGAAATATCATAAATTTGAGTATGAAACAAAATAAGAAAATAACAACTTAGCAAGTACCTGTTACTTAACAGATTTGGTCACAACTGTGATTCGTGATTTTTCAGTAACAGTGATTAAATCACAGGTACGGAAATATCGCTCATCTCTACTTTCCATAGTTCAAATTGAATTGGTCTGAGATTGAGAAATGTCAAATGAAATGCAGAAAAATCTTGGCGTTTAGGTGTGGTTAGCATTCACCATCGGCCTCTACAATTTAACCACCCTTTAGAATCGAATTTCTTACACGCTAGGGATTTTTTAAAATTTTTCAGAAAATGCTCAAGAAAACTTGGTTTAATTCAGTTAATTTTTATTTAAATCCACATGTTAATCAAATCAATAAAAATTTTCTTATTTTTATATTAAGTTTTCTTAAAGCAACTTTGTATTTTGTAAAATATTAATGGCCGATTTCGCTAATTTATTTTAATAATTATGTTTAAAATTCATTTTTTTACATTAAATAAAAATAAAATTTTATGTAAAACTATATTAAATATGAATTGATATTTAAATAGAATTGGAGAAATTGGCCGTAAGCAACGAAAACTTAAAGTAACTATAAAATTAAAATAAATTTTTTTTAGCTGTATTTAAGTAAATTTTGGTTCGCTTTGAGTTGATTTCAGTCAAATTATGGTACAGAAAAACCATAACGGAGCTATTTTTAACCATAATGTGTTTACTGCAAGCATCAACATCATTAAAATCCAACCATAGTTTGTTGCTCTTAGAATATGGTCACCTCTAAAGTTATTTTTTTTCTGCGTGCACTTTGTGGATTAATTTAAGTTTCTTGAAGCATTTTAGTAATTACGCGTATCCTGTTTATAAAGAATTAAAAATTATTAATGAAGCTTCTGTGTCAAAATTTAATAGAGACAATTTTGCGACAAATTTGGTAATTAAAGTTTCGGACACCGAAACGTAATTATGTTAAAAGATTTTAATTCTCTGCAAATGTTGTTTATTCGCGTACTTAACCGTAATCGAATTATTTTCATTACTTCCTTTTTTGTAATTTTCTGTACGTCAATCGGTTTTAAAGTCCAAAAACTTTGAATGAACATTTCAAAGCAAATAAATTTTTAGATTAATAACGCTGGTCTACAGCAAAATTGCTTCAAATAAAAATATAGAGATTCCGCCCACATTTTTGTCTCTAAAAAAAAATTTAAAAACAACATTAACATGGGACTTATGTGTAATATTAGAGTCAGTCGTGTTTTTTTTTCTTATATCTCAGCACAAAAATTTCATTGAAAGCAAAAATAAATTCAAAAATATTTTATAATTTTGTTGTTACTTTCTACGGAATAATGCCTTATTGATTTTCAGTTCTGTACATTTCATATGGGAAACTTTAAAAATTTTCGCAAATTGATTTACAGCCCAATTATGAATACAAACTCCCGGGAGTTTTTTTCCCTTTCCTCATTTTTACAATTGAATTTACATAGGAAAAATGGGAGAAGGGAGAATACTCCTGGTAAAAGCAAAATTAATGCTTTTTTTGTTTTCAAAAATTCATAAAAAAAATTATAAAAATTATAAAATTATAAAAATTTTCATATTTATATTTTCTCGGAATCCCAGGTATATTACGAATAGAATAAGCTAATCATCAAACAATTTTATTCCGGATTATTAGCAGGTATCTAACATATAGTTTTTTACCAAACACTGCGATTCAGATTAGATTACGTAATATATAGGTATCTTCACTTCAATCGTTTCAAGTAACGATAAAATGTAAACTACCCTGTAGTTAATAAAATAGTCAGTTGCAAAAAACTCTAACAGCCAATTCACATCTCTTTTGGTTTGTTGATGAGCGGTGTAGTGAAGAAAGCGAGGTAAACATATGTTTTTCATGTTGGTTTTTATATTTCTATTTTTCTTTGAAGTATGTGGTTGAAGATACAGTGAGACCTCGAATAACGATAACAGACGGGACCCGCAGCATTCTTGATTTATTTTTTTTGTGTGTTTCTTATTTTATGCAAATATGTAAATGTATTGTTATGTAAACCTAAGGAAAAAGTAATTTTCTTCTCTTTCTTCGTTTAGTTAAATTTGTTTCATTTTCCAGTTAATCGATGCCGCCGGTTAATTGGATGACGGATAATCAAGGCCATACTGTAAAAAAAAATAAAAAAAATGCAACCAAAAATCATCGTATTGAAATTGCTTTAAAAGTAAATCAAGATTAAACGACGTCGTAAAAGGCCTCCTACTATAAATTAACTATTTTGTAAATCACTACAAATTGGTTTAAAAATCTCATGCAGATATCCGCCAAACATATTGCATAGAGGCACACGTAAAACATAATAAGTAAAACAAGTAAGCCATGAAGTCAAATGAAAAAAAATATATGTATACAAACCATGGTGGATAATAAAGATGGCAGCACTACGCCAGATGACGATTTTTTGCTCTTGCATTGTTTGTGGTAGTCGTATGTCATAACTTTGTTTATGTTTACAAAAAGACCACGTTTTTTGCTGTAATTATTGTATTTTATTAAAGTTTTTGATAATTTTGAATTAAACTTAATACGATATTGACAGTAATTAAATAAAAATTGGCTAAAAATTTATTTATTTCATCATGTTCAACGGCACGCTTTGATTTTTGTTTAAAATTTTTTTTGACGTAAACGGTGTTATAACCCAGCAAAAACTTTACTTACCTGGTAAGTTAGCAAGTAATGTTGGAGAAAATAAACACTACTTATTTTTCGGCTAAATAACTACTTATTTTTGTTGGAAGTGTCCACAGAATTCAGTACTTACAATACACTTACTAGAAGTCAAAAAGTATCCTGTTATTATTTAACTACGAGTAAGTGAAATTGTAAGTACTTACAAAATACTTACGAAAAGCCAAAAAATCACTATTTAAGAGACCTAATAAGTAGTTATTGAACTCGTTACCAGTAACTAGATATTCAGTACTGAAAACAACACAACTTATAAGTAGCTATTAAGCTGATTATTAGTAAGGAAATATTCAGTAGTGAAAATAATAGAAGTAAGTAGTTGCTGAGGTCATTACTAGTAAGTACTTATTGAAGTTTTCAGAAAAATGACAATTGTAATGACAACTACTTACCAGGTAACATATGAAATTACTACCACCTTTTACCAAAATTCAAAAAGTTTTTCCTGGGTAATTTCCATTTTTGTTGTAATGTTGTATTTGTTGCAGTAATGATGCCACCTGCTTATTCCACCATGATACAAACATATTAAAATAATTAACAATTAAAGCAATACAAATATGTTTATGTACAAACAATTTTAAGCAATTTGATGCAGAATTTTCTAATATACAAACGTATATAGATATACATACATATGTATGTTGATATGTACATATATTTTTTTGACAAAACTTATTTAAAATTTAAATATTTTGTTATAAACCGACTAGTTATTAATTAACTACAAATTGGTTGAAAATAAGTAATTAGTAGTCAATTAAAAAGTCATGCAGAGATAACTAATTGACTACAGCCTATGACATGCTTGTGTTAAAATAATGAGTCGTCGACAAGACAAAAAGTCACTTAATCAACTAGATGTGGTTATTAAGAAACGAGTTTGAAGTTACTTGAAAATGTGTTTGACTTCCTACAGGGCAGTGATAGTATCAATCTGTAAACAGATTTTGATTCAGAACGCTGAAGTCAATTAAAATCACATAATTAAGTTCTTGCTGCTGACTTTTTTTGTAATTAACGAGTGCCCCACACCTTACAAACGCTATCGCCCTAATACCATATTTTTATATATATAAATATATATATAGAGTGTGTGTGTGTGTGTGTGTGTGTATATACTATCTGCAAGTTTTGTATTGGTATTTGTTGATTTTATTGATTTTATGCATGTTTCTAATGGGTTTCTAACTTAATTATTAAACTTATCTTCAAAAGAGTATAGAATAACATAAATTGTTTATTACACTCTTATTATTCTTCTTTTTCACTCTTGCACTTACTTATCAAGTACTAGAAAGCTTTTGTCTTGTGTTTTTCCTATTTTTATACCCAACAATTTATCAACTAAAAGATAATAGAAAAAAACTGTAAGTTCGTTCATTTAACACAAGCACTTGAAATATTTGAAGTATTAGTCTTAAAGATATGAAAGTATTGGTATTAGAAATGTGGTTGAAAAAATTTACAAGAATTTGAAGATTGTTTCCGCAAAGGCAAAATAGATAAAGTTTTTAAATTGTGATTATATTGGCTTTAAAAATGGAATTATAGATTTAGATTTTTCCTCCTTGTAAGTGGTTCATTTTATTTTATCTTTAGTTTATTGGATTGGGTTAGCGTTAAAAGGATCATGTCTTTTAGGGAAAATAATTTTCTAGGTAACAAAAATTAGGTTTATTGTTATAATACTGGGTTGGGTAACTAAATTTTTAATAGAGACGTTTGTGCTGATGTGTGTAACACTAAACAATATTGGTCCAAGATCCTCCTGTTAGTAAATTGATCGACTCACAATCACTCTTTGAATTTATTAAACGATGTCCCTCCGTCTGGCTAGCAGGCTGTCCATGTAAACTTTGTGCGCGAAGTACAGGTCGCAGTCTTGGCGATAATTCGGCAGTAATTTAATGAAATTAATAACGTGCGTTGTAATTGTCATAATAACTAATGGCGTTTTCTTTTCTGAGTAAAATTCTGCATTTATACTGCCTTTTACATTTTTTATGTTCTTTTCTGAAAAACATGTGTTATTTTAAAAGTGTAAAGCGTTCTTTTCTGATGATGTTCCCTTTAAAATTAAAAAAGTGCTACATGTTCAACACTCATTTTAATTAAAGGGGCATGAGTGCAGCACTAGATCAAGACTTATTCAGAGACACGGTGGAGGCAAGTTTCGTGCCGTAAACACTAACAATGCAATCCAAAAAACATGTGTTGTTCTTTTGGCTTTGGATTGTTGTAGCTGTAATTGAATATACCTTGCGCTAATTGTACTTTGTTGTTTAATGCCGAAATTTGTGATCTTTTGTAAACGTAAAATATGAAATACTTCTTAAAAATTAAGGGAGAATTTAAACATGTAACACTTGTGCGACACTTTTTTTTTAGAAAAGAAAACGCCATAAGCCTATTATAATGGTAAGATAAGATCCATAGTTTTAGTTAGAACCCATACAAGCTTATTTTAGGAATATAGTTTTGTGTCCATAAAAATCTTATTATGTTACTATTTAGGGTAAATATTGGGGTATTAAGTGAATCGATGAGTTGTATTAATTGATTAATCTCGCGAATAATTATTCGAGGTAAAAACCTAATTGAATAATAATCAAACGATTTAATATTATTCAGTTAATAGAATAATTTAAATTTTGTCTAGTTTAGAAGTTAAAAAATAAGACAAAAAACTATATTTTTTAACATTAATTGAAAATAGTAACAAAAATTTAACAAAAGGTACTTTTCATGTAAAAAAAAGAATATCTTTTAAAAATAGCATCAACATTTAAGCGAATCTTCTAAAATAAAGAGTATACAATTTATGTTTCAAACGATTTCTTTCTTTTGTTTTGATGAAACTTCATTTAGAAAAGATTTTTTCACTTATTGTTGACGTTGGAGAATTGAAAATTAAGCGTTATAAAACATTTCCAAATTTCTCTGTTATTTTTCTCGTCTTTACTAAAAATTTGTAGTCTTCCATTATACCACTTGAATCTCTTGTTGAATTTTAAACAATTTTGATAGTCTCTCTACGGTCTGGTACAAGGTTGTTTTCATTCTTCACAAAAAAAATGGTCTTCATCTGAATCATTGTGGGAAAAGTCTGTACTAAACTTTCCTAAAAATAAGTTATTCCCGAACTCTTTGGTTTCTTTCCGTCTTTGTACTATATTAAAAAAAATGTTACTCGAATAAAATGTTTCTGAGTTAAGAAACAAAAAAAGGTTATTTAAAACATACCAACTTGTTTTTTTTTTCATAAAACTAATACTGTGAGAAAACAAATTTTCTATTAAGCGACATAAATTATTCGAATTATTCGTTAATCAAAAAAAGCTATTTTAAATTATTCGAACAGTTAGTTGCCCAAAATTATTCGATCAATCGAACAACGTTTAATCGTTTGAATACCCTAGTAAATATGGTTCTTGCAATTAAAGTCCTAAGATTTACTGCAACCGGTCCACATTTGATTGTAGGTCCTATACAAATGCCATTGCCGAAAATAGCCTTTAATGACATAACTTTCGTATTAATGTTAGCATTGGGCACATTCATAAGGCGCAACCGTTGATTGTTTTTCTACGAAAATTGGCGGCAATAACTTTAACGACACAAGAAGTACAAAGTGGGCGGATAAGTACAATTATATTTTACGTTACTTCCTTCTTCACTCACCTAAACACTCAATAGTTGAGCTACAAAAGCTAAAGCGTGTAAACCCCGACTTGGTAATTCGAAATACTCTTTCAAATAGCATTTCCCATAACAGATACCAACGTATTCACATTTCAAATATTGGGCTTAAGCTTACCTTTAGGAAGCACAATCCGAAGTCATACACAGTCTACTGATTTCAAAGAAAAAATAGAAAATCAACTTCAATTAACGTATTTGTTAAAAATTTGTACTATTAATTAAATTCCGTACTGATTTTCCGCAAGCAAAAATATTGATCATATCAATTAACACATTTGTAAGTTTGAGCTTTTCTTGCTGTTCAGTTTCAATCAATAGGTTTAGTTGAAATGTGACCACCAGCAAAAGGGGCTACATAAAACGTAAACACAAATCAAAATATTTTTTTCAATCAACACATTTAATTGAAATAATTAAAAATTAGTTTGAAACTTTAAAATATTTTGAAGTTTGTGTGTATATTTTCGTATTTGCAAATATACACACAAACATTATAATTTTTTTTTTCAATTAAGGCAAATTAATTGGAACAATTAAAAACATTTTGAAACAGCATTATTGAATTAATTGAAAAAATTTTGGTTTAAATTTTTTCTGTGTAACGAGTGTCCAAAATAGAAGAAGTTATCATAAAGTGATGAAATTTGGCACACGTATTTTAATTCAGAAAATATAATGAGAACCGAAATTTGTTTATTTTAATTTCAAGGATGCGTGTCCTTCTTAATTTGCAAAAATATTAAATTTCCTTACTGAATTTGACACACGAATCACTTATCGTGAATTAATTGTGCCAGTTTACACACTTAACCAATTCATGGTAAGCTCTCTCCTACCTCCCATAAAACCTTACAAACTCTTAAATTAAATGAAAAATTATATGAAATATTTGTACCAAAAATAAAAACAACTAATTGAAGTTATAAACAAAATTAGATCTATAAAACATGTGTATATATATTTAATATATACACTAGCTTTTTCCCCGTTACTAAGTTCACGCGAAAATTAAAGAAAAATTAAAAAAAAACGGGTTTTCCTTTTTAAAAATTTATAGAAATTTATTGTTGTTTTTTACATTTATACTTATTTTTTTCGTCAACACGTACATATCAGTTTTGAGCACTTGATATTCCGGACCATATCTGCATATCAAAAAGAGAAAAGTTATCAAAAGTACCAATTTATCCATTTTTACATAATAAAAACCATCATATATTTTAATCTGGGCCGTATGCTTTCTTTATTCCAATTTTTTTTTAAAGAGCAAAAGTTACTAAAGGTTAAAGAGTGCCATCTCTTCCTCAGTTTACGCCCAAAAAATTACCATTAATTTTAATGTTGGCTAAAACCAAATTTATCGAAAAGTGAAAACGTACGAATATCACCCCGTTTTTACCCCTTAAAATGTACCAATTTATCCCACAAAAAGTACAAATTGTTTGCCTGATTTTCCTCTTAAATATTACCTAGTATTTTAATATGGTCCATATGCTATTCCCTCACCAAATTTCATTCAAATCCAGTAAGCGATTTCCTCATGATTAAGCCATAAACTAAAGGCCCAAATACATTTAGTGAATATTCATCAAGCATTGTGGTAGTATTGGTGAAAATGTGTTTGGTTGTGTTACCCCGTCGATGCTGTCTGGCTGGCTTACTGGCTTTCCATGTAACCTTATGCGCAAAGTACAAGTCGCACTTTTGGAGATAATTTGATAAAATTTGGCTTATAGGTTCCCATTGGCACAAGCCTATTGAAAGTGGGACGAATCGCAGGACCACAAGAGGAGGTAGAGTGCAATTTCAGCCTCTCAGAAACAATACTGTGTGGCATTTACCAGCAATTTAAACTCTATTTTTTTTTTATAATTTCCTAGCTTATCCCGCGAAGCTGTATGCTTGTCTGCAGGAAAGAAACCAGAGTCTGCAATTAGCTCCTTTTTGAATGACACAATTTAAGGGTTGTCAACAACCTTTTCACCTGAGAGATTAAGACCGCCGATTTTAATGAAATTTAAAACATAGATAGATGCATATTTATATGGACACATAAGCATGATTCTCCATGGGTCCCGAATAGGGTGCACTCTCGTAAAAGTGTTTTGAAATATTGTGGTGTAGGGTATCATATAGGTCGGGCTTGACCGACTGAACTTTCTTACTTGTTTATTTATTAATTTTAACTAAAAATATAATCATCACAATTACAATACAAACTTTAATCAGTAAAGCGACAAATACACTTGTCAAATGCTTGTCATGCTTGCAAATTCATCGAAAATCGAAAACGCTATTTGTGATTTAAACCCCAAGAAGGCTCCTGGTTTTGATAAGATCAGCAACAAAATGCTTTTGAAGCTACCCAGCATAGCAAAGAATATTATTCTTTTAATTTTTAATGCTATTTTACGCCTTAAATACTACCCTCAAAAGTAGAAGGTTTCCTTAGATACGATGATACTAAAGCCAGGTAAAGATCGTACAAAAGTTGACTCATATAAGCTTATTATAAAATATGTCAAAGCTGTTTAAGAAATTATTAGATTCAAAATTAACACAAATTTTAAGTGACAATAGATGTATTCCAAACTATTAGTTTTGATTTAGAAGAAAACACAGTACAATTGAACAAACTCATCGAATAGTAAATGTATAAGAAAAGCATATTGCTCAGCACTATTCATCGATGTTTCGCAAGCTTTTGATAAAGTCTGGCATGAAGGCTTACTACATAAATTGATTTACCAGCAAACATACACAAACTGTTGGAAAACTACTTAGAATGAAATTTCTTAAGTTCAACTCAGCCAATTGGCGCTGGAATTTATACTTCGGACATGCCAACAAACAACTACACCCAAACTTCAACATTTGCAGACGATACAGCTTTCCTAAGCGTCCACGAAACCCGTTCTAAAGCATCTCGTTACTTACATCATCATATATTTCAACTAGAAATATGGCTAAGACGATGGAGGATAATGGTAAATGAACAAAAATGCGTACTTATAACATTCACCTTGCGCCGGGCATCTTGCCCCCATATTAGAATCAATAATCAAATAATTCAATAAATCTGGTGCTTATTGTGTGTATTTTTTACGGTTCAAATTTATTTATAACTTTTTAAAATAATCGCAAGTGCATTCGTCTTGGGATATTGTCAAATAGAAAGTGCGTTGTTCGAAAAATTGTTTCGGAAAATCTGAAAATTGAAGGTGCTAACGAAATGGTTTGCTCACGTCAAATGGGTGCAACTATGCTATTTTTGCTGAAATTGCAAATAAAAAAATTGCTGATTTCATATTTTTCGGTGGCTTTTAATTTCTATTTATTTGCTCAATGAACATTAATCAATAAAGTACAAAAAGTATCTTTTTTTTATTATAGAGGAAGTGGTAACTGGATCTTCTTGATGTTTTCTTTTAACTTTTTTATAGCAACACCTATAGTTTTGTTTTAAGAGGATTTAAACTTCAAAAGGAATGCAAAACTTCAAAATGCTTAAGAATGCAATAGAGAAATACATTTAAAAAAAACCTAGAATACTTCAAAGCAGAGAGAATTTACTATCAACAGCTAGAGTTAATCGTTTGCGACATGCCAAAAACGAGCAAACAAGTTTAAGTAGTGTAGCAAACAAGTTATGGTATTAGCTGGTTGTTAATTAGGTAGTACACTGAGAGTCATTTAGACATGTAATTCATATTTTAAACATGTCCATCGGCAACAATCAAAAAAAGAAAATCTTGTCTTGAGTTATTTATAAGATCAAAATATAAATTTTCAACAATCATTTAAAAAAACGCAGTTAACAATTTTCTCTCGTTTGAAAGGGGACACAAGAAATGTCGAATCTTATTTTTGCACATTAGAAATTAGAAATATTTATAGTTCAACATATCGAATACATATAAGTAAAAATAAAACTTTATTTAGAAACCTACAGTGTATATCAAGAAAATGATTTGCTTGTGCAAGGATCAATATTTTGCTAAAACCTGATCTGACAAATGTTAAAAGGCTCAACAGCCAGTAAAAAATTTTTTGTTGGATGTGGTCTATTTAGGTTAAAGGTATCACAATATTATGATTTAGTTGTTCAAAAATTAAGTAGTTTTTTGGAATAGAATCCACCTTATAATGAAAGGGCTAAAATACAAACTTCATTACGCCTTAAATCCAAATTCTTAAGTAAAATTGTGAATAAAGTACTTTCTTGTAGATGGTTGTAACTGCCGCGCAATTCGTCCATTTAAGAAAAAAAATCAAATAATTATGGCAACATTTAAGGAAATTGTCTTTTACGATTTATATATAAAAAATTCTATTTATGTAAATCTCTTACAGTGTGTTATTAAAATACAAACACTTTAAATAGTAAATACATATTAAAAATTAAAATTGTTTTACTTCAGCTTTAATGTTTGCAATACCAACAAACAACCAAAGAGGCCCAAGTAATAGAAAAATAAATGAACTCTCTTATTTTAACGTCAAATCAGAGTTACCAAACAAAAAACGGCTGTTTGGTGAAAATTTTTAAAAATTGAACTTTGTACCAGTAACCAGTAAATCTTCTCTGAATGTTTGTGTGCTTTGCGAAAATTTATTGGCGAACATTTTTTTAATTTCAAGCAATTTATTTATCAAATATGAAAAATTGGGAATTTAGCACGTCATACAGAAATCTTATTAATAATAAATTTTGTATTCCCAAAAATAACTTTGATAATATACTTGCATGTGCCCGAGCAAAAAACAGAACTGACAAATATTTTTTTTTTTTTTTTCTTATGAAGACAACAACATGCAGCAATTTCATTTTTAATTTTGTTTTTTCTTTTTACCCACTTACAACTACAATTCGAGTCGCAAAAAAGCCAACCAATTGTAGGGGAATGTAAGAAAAGATAAACTCACCGTTTATTGCTGGTGTTTTGTTGAAGCTTTGATATTGCTACAAGTAGGACTTTGAGTCTTTATAATTCTTATTCCCTTTAAAGTTTTATTTGTATAATATTTTTAGCTTTTCTAAAATCGTTTGAAAAGCCATCTTTCCCTCAACAATAAATTTCAGTGTATTTATAATATCTGAAAAATTGCGAATTTAGCACGTCATACAGAAATTTTATTAATACTAAATTTCGTATTCCCAAAAAAAATTTGATAGCAGTGAATTTTGTAAATTTGCCGGGTATTCCCGAAAAAATGTTTTGGAAATTTCAGGGAATTTATAGCGGTGAATTTTGGGGATTCTTTGGGTATTACCAAAAAAAAAAAAAAATAAAAATCCAGGAATTTATAGTGGCGAATTTCGGGAACTTTCCGTGTATTACCGAATAAAATATTTTGGAAATTTCCAGGAATTTATTTATTTAATGAACTTTTTTGCTAAATATTTAACTAAAATTTAAGATTTTGTGACATTGAAAAGTCTTAACAATTATTTTATTTATGTTAAAAGGCCTTGAGCCGGGCAAAATAGGAACCAATCGATCGTTGTTAAAGGAGCTGAATTCAAATTATCAGGGGTGGACTAGAAATCGAAAACGTAAAACACAATTTTAATCTAGTTTTTTATATATTTTGTTTAATCCCTTACATGGAAGCACGTTGTATTAAAATGATTTCAAAATGTGTTTACGATTATTCCCGACATGTTGCCGGAAACAAGAGATGCCTTAAATTACTTCTTTTTTATTACGAAATCAGTCAGCAAATTGTTTTTGAGCAGCGAGGGCGCAAGCAAATTGAACAAAGGTGATCATTTTTTAAATTAATAAACAAAAAATTATATAGAAATTACACATAAATAATACAAGTAACTGTAATTATTCTTTTTTAATACAATAATACATACATACATTTTTAAGTTTATTATTTTTGTGTGGTCAATTACTAGATTTCTGATAGTGATGTAGGGTCTGATGCGTAAAATATATTTCTGGACAGAGAAGAACAAACGCCAATGAATACCTCACTAGCTTAAGTGCAAGCTTTAAAAAAAAACATAATATATAAAATATAATAAAATAATAACATGAAAATATACGACTGTTGTGAACAACCCCTCATAATTTAGTGTGCTATTTTGAATTTAAATCAGCTGATTTAAAGCAAATATAAAAAATAAATAGGTATGTATTTACCAAAAATAAAAATATTTTGAAATTCTTATCCATGAATTAATAAATTAAATTAGATCTTCCCTGACTATTTCCACTTTCATACGCAAACCACAAATTAATTTTATTTTGTTTGTTTACCAAACATCAGAGTCCTAAGCCGATCTAGTTTGACGCTGCAAGTGTTGTGTTGCAATTCGGATGTTAGCCGCAACGACGGCTACAAAAACTAGTGCGGTTCGGCTCAGCCGCTCAGCACAGGTATCTTCTGATTAATTACGACAGCACAACAATAAACATACCAAGCAAAGTTCTATTAATTTAAGACACTTTTTGTTTGCAAAACAACAAAATTTTTTTTAAACCATTGTAAAATGTTAGAACATTATGACAATATAGCATGATAGCACACCTTGTGAATACCACAATTATATTACAGTTTCGTATTAAATATCATATCACAATTTACAATGGATGTATTTTAAGTTTATTTAGTAAATAAAAATAAAATATGTACAAAACTAAAAAAATAGTAATGTTTTCATAGCTTATATAAGAAGCATGAATAAAATGCTTCCAAAAAGCCAACACAGTAATAGCATTGGATAAGGTATGAAATCGCTTTATTAATAGAAACATGAAAGAAGCGCTTCCTGTATACAGTATAGAAGCCAGGCGCGGATTCAGGGCGGGGGGGGAAAAGGGAAATTTCCCCCCCGTAAATTTTAAAAATATGTTTTGTTAATTTCGATAATACAAGAATTCCCAATAATAATATTTTTTTTAATGTACAAAATTTTTGGGAATCCCAGCAAGGTTTTTTTTTTTGTTTTTTTTATGGAATCTCTAACGAAATTTTCAATAAGTATTTTTTTTAATTTTTTTTTTATTGAATCTCTAACGATTTTCAATAAGTATCCATATCTTAATCTTAATAGTTATTTATTATATATTTCCAAAGAAACATCAAGTTTACCGTATTCAATTACTTATTATTCTACATTCAATCCCAGCAGGTGCCATCGATATCCAAAGACTAAACGTTTGACTTGATAATGTGTTATATGAATCAAAATTCTACTCGATAATTTTTGACGAAAGCAGTGATTTGTCGGTAAAAAGCCAGATTTCCTTATCTTTAAGATATTTTAACATACAACAAAAAGTTTTTAGGGAAGAATGTATTGGCTTTGTTGTAAACGCATTTGACGAGGCTTCAAAAGATACTGATGACGTTGATGTGTCAATTGATGCGAAGGCACTATCATCAAAAGTTCTTAAAGCTTTGACAAATTTTGGTCCCGACCTAAAAAAAATTGTGTAGGAGTTGAAACAGATGGGTTTCCTCTGATGTCAGCAGAAAATGAAGTTGTTAAAAAATCCTGGAAACGCGACAAATTGCGAAACAAACGCCTTGCTATTCCCATAAATCAAACAACTCAATTTCTAAATACAAAAAAAAGGGTCATTAATACAAAAAGTTGTTTCATTTGTTAAAGAAACGCCAAAATCTTTTAAATCTAATCATCCCAAGCGAAAAACAGTTTTAGCAAAGTATTTGGGAGTTAAACTCTTCATTATGCGTCTTTGCAACAAGTGTTCATCATATAGTAGAAGCTTTGGAACAAATATCTGAGTGCAAAGGTAGTATCTCTACCTTTATATTAAGGAATTCAATTAGTACTTTTAAATTTATTTGCGGAATATACATATTAAGTGAGAAACCTTTTGTAACACAGTAACAAAAGCAAGATATAGATCTTCAAAAATGATCAAGCCTTATCCAAATTTTAATCATGTGCCGTGAAGAAAAAAGAAATAAAGCCGAAGAACAATTTAAAGACAAGATTTTAACGAAATAATCACATCCAAAATGTTGAAACTACCGAGTTGTAGGTTACATTCCTCTTATTGAATTTATTTTAGAAGTTCTCATAACAACTTTCCCAATAGATATCCCAAATGTATTGAACATACCTAAACTTCTACCCCAAAGTCATATACAGATACAAAACTGTTAAAACCACAACTAGCTGATGAGCTGATTATATTTGATAAAAGAGATAAACACCTACTAAGATCTAAACTTGAGCCTGATCTATCAGATAACGTTGTAGATGCTTTAAGAAACTTTGATGAAGATATCTTCCCAAATCTAAGAAAAATATTCAAAATTTTCGTTTCAATGCTCGTCAGTAAAGCTACGAGCGGGAGGTCATTTCCTACCCTTCTTCGAATAAAAACATGGCTCGGATCAACATTGACAGAAGATAGACTCTACTGTCTAAGTTTGCCTCACAAGGAAATCATAAATTGCTTATTTAAAAAGATTAATGTATATTGAACTGATCTTATATTTTATTTAACCTTTTTGTTGAGTTTTTTTAATTAGGGTAACGACTTTTTTGGACAACATTTCTTCATCCCACCACGCTATGGGCTATTTAGTATTTACAATGGAAATAATTTTTTTTGGCCATTTTTGCCAACAAAGTTTCCGCACCAAAACTCATCTATCAAAACATCTATCATTTGCCATTAAAATTTAGTTTATTAAAAAAAAATCGCGAATTTGAGTCGCGATTTTTTTTGCGCCCTTCTTCCTTAAATGGTAAGATCTTGTTATATTTATGAAATTATTAGAAAATACTTAAAATTTTGTAATTAAATTTTAATTTTGTATAGTAAGGAGAAAAACTGAAATTCAAAACATTATCGCGTTTGGTACGGAAACTTTCTTCACGATCGCGAAAAAGTAATACATAATTTCTTAATATTTGTTCACGGTCTATAAGGCTACGCGATAAAGAATTTGATAGTGGCAAAAATTGCAAGAAGTACGTACCCTAATACACATATTGTTTTTAATAAACTTTTAAAAAAAATTTTTTTAATTTTTTGCATCATACAAAATTTCCCCCCCCTACGGCTCAAGCTGGATCCGCGCCTGATAGAAGCAATTAATCAAAGGTATGAAAGTTGCGGTTTTTGGAAGCTATTCCTTCACTGAATAATGTAAGCCATGAAAAACGCAATGATTTACAAAAAAGTAGTGCTTCCAAGTGGGAATTCGCCATATAAAAATCATGCCTCTTGTAAGCAGGTTTGTAAGGGGGAATTGTGCTTCTCTCCCTTACAAACCTGCTTACCAGTAAGCACCATTTTTTACTGAGTTGCGTAATCAAACCATTCGTTTCTTTAGTGTTTTTTAACTTAAATCTTTATTTGAACTTAATAAAATTAAGGACGTCATTTAAGGAAGATGATGATGTTGTTCCACTAAACTTCAGCAAAGATTTCCAAAGAACTCTATTTAGGGTAGTTTTTGTTTCCAACCATATTTCTTTCCTCTGATGTCTACATGAACTGGGTTTAAGTGTGTTGAACGACATTGTGTTGGGCCAAAAGCATCGCACGATTTGTCTAGGTCATATGTTCGTAAAAGCTTGCAGTTTATTGATTGAATTTTGCTTAAGATGCTTAATCCTGGTATTAACAACCTTCATTTTCATATTCTCCGATGGAATATTTGATCTCCAGCATCTGCCGCCGTACATCTATTTCTGGCTTTGTTGATGCGATTTTGTATGTTCCCTTCCGATCCAGTAATACTGGATATAGTGCTCCCTAGGTAACAAAAACTGTTGACACCTTTAATTTCGGAGTTGTCGATGGTTAGGTTGCAAATACTACTGCTGTTGATTTTCATTAGTGTTTTCTTCCTGAGGTTTATTAAGGCCGACATTGAGCGCATCATTTAGCTTTTACTCTATGGGCTCGAATTAATGGGCAAGAAGAAAACGATCATTAGCGTAGTCCAGATCATTAGGTTTGTTGATAATGGGCACCTTGTATGCAACTACTTGCAACTATTGGTTAATTGAGGTTAAAAGGGTCAAACAGTTGAAGAGTTATGTTTAAGCTGCGTTGTTGACTTACCGTAGCTAAAGCTCTATAGGTGTCTCGCATGTAAGGAAGATAATATGGCTTATTTTCAAAATTGTTTCAATAGCTTTAAGACGTCACGATGTCCCCGTACAAATGTCCTTTTAGAGTAGAACTTTTGTTAAATAGTTGGTCTTACAGAAATATGATAATTAATTATTCTTCAAAGTTTTGTTGTATGGTATACCGAAAATAATACCCAATGATTTTAATCCCTAGTAAATCTTGATATCGAGATAATAATGGGCTTTGTATAAAGCTGCCTAAATGGCGGTAAGTTTTACAACATATCAGCTTTATGAAGAAGTTTATTACATTCTTTATTAAGTAAAATTACACAAGTTGCACACGAATTAAAAGTGGCAACGCAGCACCATACTCACTTACGAGAGAGTACATTTCAAAAACTCACCACTAAAGTAATGATAAGACAAGCAACAATAACATATAAAAAAAGCTTTATAGTCTCCGTAAAATATGCAATGCTATTCAGTACATAATAAGAACCGTTGAAGTACAATACATATGAAAATTACTTGATAACGACCGGATATACGCGTGTTTTATTTTATATATAAACACACATCTATTTACAAACATACTTGCATAGATGTAATAAAAAAATAACAACTTTAGCAAACAGATATACATAAAGATACACATATGTATATATGTTTTTATTAAAATAAAAAGGGAATTGTCCTCAATATTTATAAAAATAAGGAAAATTTTGTGAATTAAAAATTCAATTAAAGAATAAAATAAGTGTTTGAAGTAAATTGAAATTACAGTAATTTTGTAATAAAAACTAAAGTATATTGGAGTGAAAACAACAATTTAATAAAAAAAGAAAAATATGCACGCATACATACATACATAGATACTCATGCATACATACATTTACACATCAACGTACATACTGACATTCACACCCACTTTAATGATTTCCCTATAAAACTAATAAGAAGTACAACAAGCCAACAGCAACAGCAACATCAATAATAAAAACAATAAATAAAAAAAAAAAATAAGAAACTGATGCCAGAATTGTAAGCAAAAAAATGTACTCTTTAATTTTATTTGCTATTTTAAATTATTTAATTTTCCTTTTATTTCTTGTGCTTTTCAAATTTAGAAGGTTTCAGTGTTTTTATTTAAATGTCATAGAAATCCAAATTTTTCATGATTCAGTTGTATAATTTTATTTAAAGAATAAAACTTTCGTTTCGTACAAGCTTCAGTACTTGGTTATATTAAACACAGTGGGGCGTTGGGTAATAAATGTATAGATAATGAGAGTTTAATAAAAATAGGTGTTGTTTGATAAACTACGTAATTGCAATTTTTAAAGCGGAAATAAGATAGTTTCCAAAGCAGTGGGTTCTTTTTTAATATTCTAGTTTGAATATATCAACGTTGAATCAACAGTTTAAGAAATTTTTATTAAAAGTTAAAGTAAAAAAACGTAGGAAAGTTTAGTTTGACGCAACCCAAATCATTATTGATTAGACGAGCTACTGTCATTTAGTTCATAACGGAAATTCAGGGTTCACAACGGATGGCGTATCTATTATACGTCTTTTATGTTTCCAAAAACTGTATGGCATTTTGAAGGGTAATCATCTGCCGTTGGGCTCACTTTGTAATTGAACGAAATTATTGTGCTCTATATAATTATATTAAAATTATATTTAGACAATTCACAAAGTGTTCAATTGTGTCATATTGAATGCATTGCTTTGTTGTTGGTTGCATTTGATTATGACATTCATAAAATTATAGCAAATACAAAGAATATGAAACAATATAACACTTTGTGAGTTGCCTTAATAATTTACAAACGACAAAATAGTGTAAACATACAAGTTTTTTTTTGTTTTTGATCAAAGAATGTCAAAATTGTGCCAACAAGGTTTCGTGTGCGGAAAGTTTGTCTTTACATTACTCTTCTTTAATTTAAAAAAAAGCACATGAATGGCTCGCCGAAGATTGTTTTTTCCATCTATTACAACGTACGAGAGATCTCTTGAGCTGTCGAGAAGACAAAGACCGCCTTTGTCATCAAACGATGACTCTTAAGCGATTGTCGTTAAACCATTAGGAACCATTAAAAATGTTTGCAAGCAGCAAGAATTTGCTCAAACGCCAGGATAATGGATACCACACGAGCTGAAGCCGATAAACGTTAAAAAACGTCTTACATACAGCGCTAAAATTTTTATTTAACAGCATAAAACGAAGTAATTTTTGCATAAAATCATTACTGAAATTAAAAATCTATTAATTAGGATAGCCTTAGCGGAGGCAATGCTCAGTACTTGGCAGGACCAGAAGATCTGTTCTTTTATGAGCAGCTGAAATTAAGCATTATAATGACAGGGCACCTGCAAAAAAACAAAACGAATCAAATATGTGACCAGCAGCCAGTATATTACATTACGCTTCGCTCAACCACATGTTGAAAGAAAAGCTAAAAACTATTACGAAGATACTCGTTGTTGGTGACAATTTTTACTTTTCTGCCTAATAGTCAAGAAAAAATTTAACATTTTTATGTAAGCTTTAATTTATTGAGCTAAAGAACTTATTCGTATCGAGTTTGGTTTTATAAACTAGCATCGACTTAAAGCGATATCCACTCGGACACCTATGAGGTCGATTCTGGGTTCCTTAAAGAAGGAAATTAAATTTAAATAAACAGGGAAAATTTAAATACAAAATGATTCGTATGAAAAAAAACCCAGTAAAAACTTTGCTTACTTTTTTCAAAATGAATTGATTTCTTCACTAGTTATTTAGTAGCTTTCTTCTATAACTACTTCTATATCTACTTCTATAACTGCTTCTTTCTGGATGTATGTAAGTAAAAAAATAATGACTTACATTTGAATGCGTTCATTTTGGGACATCCCTTGTAAAATTCATCGGTTCTTTCAGTAGAATTGTAAGTAGTGCTTTTAGTTTTTATTGAAATTTTTGATACTTCAATGGTAAGAAAAAAGTACTAAAAAGGGGAAATTCCCTTATTTACATTTCTTTCTCTAACTTTTCCGTTCTACATGTGGTGCTTTTTGAATTAATTTTAAGTTAATTTTTTGGTAGATAATTTATATAAAATAACTGAATATTCATTTGTTTTTACGGATCATGGGGTTGAATTGTTGATAGTAAAAATTAAAAGAACTTTTCGTTAAAAATAAATGAAAAATAAGTCGACCGGATTTTAACTGAATTTTCATTTATTTTATATTAAAAATTTAGTTAATTTTACGTACAGAATATTGTCAGTGCAGAATCAAATGTGGGATCTGAATTAGAAAATGAATATTCTCCAAATGAACTGGCATCCTTCAAGTATGTTTTAACTTCGGTATAACAAAAGCTTTTTAACAGGGAAAGATTTACTTTGGATGATATAAAAAAGTATTTATTTGATTTAAATTATGTAGTTATTTAAATTAAGTTTTAAAAAATAAACAATGGAATGAAAACAACAATAGAATTTTTTAAATTGAATAAAATTTAAAGCGTTTGTTTTATTTAAAATGTTTAAGTTTTAAGTGCATATCTTTTATTTTTTTAATGCATATTTTGGCGTTTTTAATGCATATTTTATGCGCATATTTTCGATTTTTTAGCACATGAAAATCTCATCCCTACTGATTATATTTAGATCGCTGAGTATTGACATTCTATAGAAGTCTATTTCTATAATATTTAAGTAGAAAGGTTTATTTTTGTTACTAAAATAAAATAAATTATTTATTTATTTATGTATGAAAAAGGTAGTATATTAGTGTGGGGGTTGTGGGCGCGATTACCGCCCACACTAGAACATGTTAAAAGTCTACACTACCATTGCTCGGTAATTAATGTTAAAAAAAATTATAATTGAATTTGTAATACATAAAAGATAAAATATAATTGGATTTATGCATAAAAAAGTTGTATATTTTGGGGCTAAGTAAAATAATGGAACTATTCCAAAGTAGTAAAAACAATATAGAATTACTAAAACAGCTTGCAGTTCTCAGCTAATCGGTATACTTAAAACTATTTGAACAATGTGGTGCAGTAGGATGTATAAAAAAATCCAACACATTGGAGTTTATCGTTCATTAAAATCACTTTTTACAAAAGTTTCAAGTAAATTGTCAATTTTAGAAAAAGTTCTTTCTCTCCTCAACACAGATAATTTTACACGTTTCAAGGAATTTGTTTTTTTTTTGTGATTTAACTTTAAGAATGTTTAAACTTTTTCCTTAAAGCTTAATTATTTTAAAGTCTTTTAAACACTCAAAAACATAAAATAATAATAAAAAAAGCATCTCTGAGCAAAAAAAGTTTTGTTAATTGTGCATAAATCACATTTTGTTGCATTGCGAACACAATTTTAAGTTCCATTATAGAGAAATATTTTATGGGGAACGAAAGTTAATCAGAAGCAACATAAAAAAATCGTTGATGTGTATTATTTTTTTCTAATATGACCTTGAAGCTTTTAAATTTGCCGGGTAACGCAACTTAAAAAGAAAAAATAAATGATTTTTTTTTTATGTAAAAGAAAAATCCTCTGTATTTAAAATTGAAAAGAATTCGTTTGTTTTTTGAAGGCCACTAATTATGTATGTTAGTATTTGAAAGTGAATTTAAATACATGTGTGGCATAAAGGAACAAGTGCTTTAGTCGACTTAAGCAAAATTTCAGTTTATGGCACCGTTGTCATACCATGGATAAAGTTTAAATTATTTGGTATGATTTTTTAGGAAGCTATAGCAGAGTTATTTTTTGCTTATTTTTTCAGAATAAAATTTGGAATAAAAGCTGTTTACTCCCAATCTATGACGTAAGTTGTATTAAGGAAAATATTTTAAAAACACTACAGAGAAGCTATGATTTTGTTAGAACAGAAATGCATTTCAAAAAAGAAACCTTTAAATTGTTTCTCTGAGCAACTGATATGCAATACTATTGGATCGATTCATGAAAACATTTACTCTTTAAAATAATATTCATCACAAACAGTACGCACAGAAGAAGACATCGCCGCTGTTGAAGTGAGTGTGCAGTAGGACTTGAATTTATCGATCTGGTACCGTTCTTATAAACTCGGCTTCTGCTCGTCCACTTTTTTGAAAATTTTGAGGAAGGATCTTGGCCTACATACATTAAAACTCTAACTGGTGCAAAAATTAAGGCCAGCGTCAACATCAACTGTGAATCAATGTGATCCAGATTTTTTTCCATCATGCAATCTTCAGCGATGAGGCCAATTTCTTGTTTGACGGTTTTGTAAAAATGCAGAATTGTCGTTTCTGGAGAGAGCCAAAATTGACAACATTTCCGTGAGTGGCGCACGATTCAGGCAAATGATTCGTGATTTTTTTTTGCTCATGTCATTGCAAATTATTTGGAGAAGAAAAAGTTCCACAATACGGCACAACATGCCATAACGCACGTAAAACTATCACTTTGTTGAGACAAACCAAGGCGAATTCATGCAAGGTGGTCTTATTTTGAAAACGTTAACAACACTGTAAAGTATTTTAACGTTGTGTCAAAAATAAAACAACACTGTAGTAAACCATTTAAACAAATATTTCATTTTCTTTTAAATTTTAAATTGTTTGTTTTGAAATGTAATAATTTAAAAAAAAAATTTAATTTAAATGATTTTGTTATTCGTGCTTAATTCCCAATTTTTGTTATTTGATAAAAACACTGAAATTTATTGTTGATGGGATAATGGGATATGCGCATTTCACTGGTTGCTTATGCCACATCATCAGGAAACTTCATCCATAAAGATTTTAGAAAAACTAAAGATATTAAACCAAATAAAACTGTTAAGCTTATAAGAATCACAGAAACAGTTCTATGTGTAACAATATCAAAGTTTAAACAAAATCATCAACAATAAACAGTGAGTTTATTTCTCCTTACAATACCCACTACAATTGATTGGAATTCTTACAACATTAATTGTAGTTGTAAGTAGGTTAAGAAAAATCAAAATAAAAACAAAAACAACGCGGTTTATTGTTTTCGCAACCAAAATAAAAAGCGGGCTGCCAGTCAGTTTTTTTAGGCCGTGGACCTAGCAGTTTATTATCAAAATAATTTTCGTGGGAATACAAAATTTACTTTAAATGATTTTGTTATTCGTGCTTAATTCCCAATTTTTATTATTTGAAAATAAACTCAAATTCATTTTTAATTTCATAATTTTAAGCGAATATTATAAAATTTAGTAAATATTCACCAGCATCACATGCATGGTATATCATTTTGATACGAGGTTAGTAATCAGCTGTTGTTTACGTAGCATGATAAGGAAACCTGAGACAAACTTTAAGTGACCGAATTATCTCAAGAAATAGAGCTGTGAATTGGTCACCATTTTTTTTCTGATCGTAAAATCTCTGGTATTTGTATGCTGATAAATACGCACCGATTGATCAATTAGAAGCCAACATTCGTCACACTGTTGACGAAAAATGGTGCAAAATTTAACCGACAGGATTGCGGGGCAGTAGCTGTGGCCATAAGCCCGAATTTATCGTTTAACATCCAATGCCATGACATTTTGAGATAATAAAGCTCAAAATTTCAAAATGAAGCAATATACATAATATAGGGTGATTAAATTTTAAGGTCGATGTTGATTTTGAAGAAATCATATTGTCATTTCGTTTTATTATGATAATACTGCTATGGTTTAATTATGTAGGGAACAAAATATCGACCATATGTCCGTCGCGACCTCGGCGGCACAACTCCATCCGATGATCAAATTTTCGATGACGCTGAGGCATAATTGAAGCTCTATACCGTGAATGTGCCAAATAGTCACATCCTTAGCTCTTGAATTATTGCTGGCTAATCGACGTACACCTTTTCTTTCAAATAAGCCCAAAGAAAGAAGTCCAACGGTGTCAAATCACATGATCTTGGAGGCCAATTGACATCGCCAGCACGTGAGATAACACGGCCATTTTTCTCGCAAAAGAGTCATTGTTTCAATAGCTGTGTGACAAGTGGCAACGTCCTGTTGAACACACATATCGTTCACACCCATATCTTCCAATTCGGGCCATAAAAAGTTCGTTATCATCTCACTATAGCGAACACTATTCACAGTAGCTTGTTGGACCGGCCTTATTTTGGAAAAAAACGGCCTGATATGTTCGCTAGCCCATCTTTGTAGGTTCATAGGTTTTTAGGCAATCACTCTTTGATTATCATTCGCCTAAATGCGGCAATTCTGCTTATTGACGAATCCACTGAGGGGATTGTGTATCTTTTCACGGTTCAAATTGAGTTAGTCTGAAATTGAGAAATGTTAAATGAAATACAAAAAAAACTTGACGTTTAACTGTTCTGAACCACATCATAGGCCCTTAAAATTGAACTTTATTTTTGACATGTCAAAAAAAAATAACACAAAAATATATATTCTTTATTATTTATACACGCTGACCCGGTCCGCGTTGCTGGCGCTACGCAATCATTAGTTTTGTATTACCACACGATTTAAATTGAGCTTTTAACGAAATGTACGGCCTTTAAATAAAAATCCATGGAATGCCTATCATTAAGTTTTTTTTACAGAATAACTTACATATGGTGTAGATATGGGCTCAATCAAAAAAGAAACGCATGTATTTAAGTCAAATTGGAAATAATATTTATTTATTACTTCATCTTAAGGCCAGCAGATAGACAATGTTTTTTGTTTTTTATTTGGTATAAAAAAGTATAAACTTTTTGGCGTGCCAACTCCGGAGCAAGCCACACACAACCGGCCGTGTGAAAAACATGATTTTTCCGAAATTAAGCCAGCAATAGTCAATGATTGGCCTTGTGCTTTGTTGATGGTAAAAGCAAAGGCAAGACACAAAGAGAATTGGAGTCGCTTGAATCGGAATGGTAAATCGTTGGAAATCATCGGAATTCGTGGAATAAGAACGTCTTCACCTTTGAATCTGTCACAGATGATTGTTGCCTCTTTTAAATTTGGTAACAGTTTTAGATTTAAATAAACCGAAATCTCGGATTTTGAATGCAGAATTTCGAAAGTTTTAAAATTTTATTTATTGTATCATTATTAACATATGTTTTTTGTAAATATCTTCGGAACTGCCTAACCGATTTAAAAGTTTGATATCTCGTTTTGAAAAACATGACAACAGCTTTCAAAAAAAAATTAATATACATACATACATATGTACTATTTATTATTGGTGGTGCAATATGAAAATTGGATTTTGCCACGCCCCTCCGCCCGCAGACCAAATTTAAAAATCAGACTTCACAGTGTCACCCGCCTGAATATTCTGAAGATTCCCTGAAAATTTCATCAAAATCGGCCTAGCCGTTTTAGATTCCATACGTTACACACACACATTCTGTTCCCTTTTATGTGAAATTTGTTCATTTATGTAGTAATGCCCTTTTATAAATATAGAAACAACACGAAATATAACAGCACAATAAACTTACCTTTAATAACTTAAAAGAGACAACACAAAATAGAATATCATCAAAGTAAACCGTCGTGACATAAACACTAGCGCAAATTAAAATATTTCTCTTTAGTTGAAACAAAACTGATATAAATTTCTTGCATTTGGAGACAACTCAAAATAGTTCTCTTTAGTTGACTCTGGGGAAGTTACTTTTTTATTAGTATTTTTGGCGAAAGAGTGGAGAAAATGATGTATGATTTTTACAGTGTGTAGATATGAAAAATTTTGAGTTGACACTATTTGGAAGAACTTGTGCGATATGTAAATACATATTGATTAACATGAGTAAGTCCAAAGGAAACTAATGGCTAAATATGATCTCAGACAACTCGTTCATTATAGCTGCAAGTTGTTGTGAAATTTTCGTTACTTTTATCATACTAATCGCTACCGCTACTATTCACTATTGTTGCTCACAACCGAATACATTTTTCTTGTAGCCACTAATGTTGAAAAAAAACAATATTTACAAAAAAAATTGCAGTCTTTTAAGCAGTGTTTAAAAAACTGCAGTCAAAGTAGAAAAACTGCCATTCCTTCCACTTCATTTTTTGTCATTGGCAAAAAAAAACTGTTGCTTTTAATTCTGATTCACTTAATACAAACAGTGTTTGTCAAACCAACTCAAAAAGCAAAAAGTTGTAAAAAAATTTTCTTTTTTGGTGGACAGTTTTTGGTTTTGACTGCAGCTTTTTAAACCCTGCAATTTTTGAGGACATATGTATTGCAGATAAACGTTGGTAACTGCCATGGTAGGCCTAACCATAACACTGAGTAAAAAAATAATTTGCTACAAAAGCCGGTGCGAAAGCTTTAATATGTGGCAGTTTACGTACATATGTAACTGCCTGGGCAATACGCATATTTCTGGCTGTGGAGCTGGACCTATCTAATCTCCATCGCAATACAGCTTAATTTAGAAAACACCACACATGGAAATCTGCAAGCAGTCTTCCTTCCTCAATTCACGTAGCAAAATCTACCCATAACCGACATTTGTAAGATCTCATTGCTAGCGATTTTGGGTTCCCACCCAACAGATTGGTATCTTGTCCGCCACGAACTAGGGAGTTCTACCAATTTTAAGCCTTTAAGAATATTGCTGTATTTATAGTACCTAAATTCTCCGTGCCCTCGTAGGCAGCAAGAGGGACAGAAAGGATTATAACTAGCAAGGATATCTGACTGACCGAAATTAGGTTAGGAGTGAATAACTTAAAAGGTTAAACCCTCATCCGTTTTTTTTGTAAGCAAAGATTTACCGGTACATCAACATAAGGGTGATCATTATTATAGTAAAAGGTTGAAGATTCATAAATTGTAACATTTCTGGCTGATTTCTGAAAAAAAGTACCCTTTTAATGAATCAATTGTTGTCACTTTAGCAGTTCAATATAAAGAAGGTATTTACTCAAACATTTATGGTGTTTTCTTTTCTACAAAAAATGTGCCTTTTTTTAAAAAAAATTCAATTTGGCCTCTTTTTCTTAAAAATTTTGCTCCCGAAAGGAGTGGCTTGTTTTATTCTAAAAAACTCATGCTTTTCGGGAGCAAAATTTTTAAGAAACAGACACCAAATTGCATTTAAAAAAAAGGCACATTTGTTTGTAGAAAAGAAAACACCATTAGTTTTTTTAATTTTCAAAACAAATCGACACGTAATATTCATGTCCTATTCCTATAAGCAGCATAGGGCCGCATCAAAGTGGTTTCATTTGACTCTTTCATTTGCCATACAACTTATATAACTCCAACTGCGTACTGAAGTTCCGAAATCGTACTGCCTTCGCCCGATAATGTCGTCTGGCAAATTCGTAAGTGTGTGTCCAATTCAACCTACGAATTTCCACCTATGAATCTCTGTCTGAATGGGGATTGCTGATGACTGATGTGCCAACGTTTTCTATTCTTTCGGGCCAAAGTATACGTAGGATTTTATGAAGACACCTGTTCGCAAAGACTTGGAAGTTTTTCGTGTATTTTGAAGCAACCTTTCAATAAACGCTACAATAGAGCGGTATTTCACGTTGGAGTTAAAAATTCTAAATTTTGTATTGGTGGACAGTTAGAAAGATCGCAACACGGACTTTAGCATGCCAAATAACTGTCTTGCTTTTCTAGTCTACGCCACTTTATGTCTTGGGATAAATCGCTTGTTGTGGCAATAGCGTTTAAAACGGCAGTCAATGTAGAAAAACTGCAATTTCTTCCCCTTTTTTATTTGTCATTGGGCAAAAAAAACCCCATAAAGCGCAAAGTTATACACAAATTTTCGTTTCTTGTTAAACAGTTTTTGGTTTCGACTGCAGTTTTTTAACCCCTTATGGTAATTTTAAAACCCTTATGCACGAATGAAGTTATGTCTTCTATCGGGTAATGAAGTAGAAGGAAATATTGTACTGTACATGAATTGATGCGCATCGTTTTGGTCTCACTCCTGCGGACATTTTTTCGACAATTCTTATCTTGTCTTGCATACCAGAATGCGAGGAGAAAGATATAACGTGACAGTGTGCTCCTTACAAAAAACACCCATCAGATCCCACAAGATTTAAAACATTTTCTGACGTTAATTTACCTCGTACTCAGGGCCATGTTGATTCGTTCCTCATCTTTACTTAAAATTCTATTTCAGAACAAACAATTCGCTATGTAGTGAACATTGTGAGAACATTTATACAGTTTTGATGAGAAATTGTATTGCACTTTTCAAAATACGAAATTTAGAAATTTACCTGCTTTCAGTTTCCCAAGTAGCTGTCACAAATTGTTGTAACAGCTGTAACAATCTCTTGATGTCCTTATGTTTAAAATTTTTCTTCTTGCTCGTACTACAAATATTTATTGTTTGAAATTCTTCTTTATAAAATGCTACTTTATTTCTTTATTTTCCTTTTGCTTTACTTGTTCTCCAAATAAAACTAGGAAAAAAGTTTAAATTGTTATTTAAAGTATTATTATGAATCCAATTGTCAAAAAACTTTGTATAAGACGAGATAAGTATATGTTTTTACACGTTTACTAAATTTATCCGAAAATTTTTCGAAACACCCACTTAATAGAATAATAAAAAACGGAAACTTATTTAATACTACCAAAACAGACATTTAATTCATTGTCATAACAACGTATGTCTGAAAACAATTTGAAATGTCTTCTTTTCAAACTGAGTACTTCACATACATACATACAAGCTTAATAAGCGTTACTAAAAATATAATTTGTACAAAGTAAATGAATAAAAAAAATATAAATAAACATTTTAACTTAATTTACAGAGCAATGGTTACGTTAACTCACAGCCCGTTGAAATTAAAAAGACCAGAGTTTCTGGTGAACCGGCAACTACCAGGGGACCAAAAATATAATAAAAAAAACAATAAAGACATAAAACAAAATTCTCTTTAAATCGAATAATAACATATGTAAAATGGTTAGGTTTAACACAAGTTGAATATTTGATCAATGGAAATGCTTATTTAGCCCACTACTTTTTCTACACATAAAATACAGACACTTTATATTTTTTTCCCTTTCATTCCCTAGATAACAAGTATTAACTTAGATTCTTGTTTTTCCTTCTTTAAAATTGATCGAAATGCATATAAATGTGTAACAAATGTTACAAATTTAAATCGACATTACTGACGCCGTTAACGAGTTAATTCTTAAATCTCCATGTATGTCAACGTAACAACTTAATTCGTTGATCTACTTCTCAAGATATATTCACACTAACTAAATATTTGACGAAACCACTTTTTTACCCTACACCACAATTTACGCCCCACATGTAAATGAAATATTGCTTTTGGAGCCATTTTCTATTATACCGATGAACTCAAAATCATTTTACAAAAACATCTTACGTTGTCCATCCGGCTTGCTAGTTGTCTGTCCACGTAACCTTGTCGATGTGACTTCGACAAGTGTACATGTCTAGCTGATGCAATGTTATTTGGTTTCAGAATAAAATAATTTAAAATTAACACTTAAACATTGTATAAAAATATTTTTCATCTTCAATTGTATTTTTGCTCCATACAAATTTACTAGTCATGCCTTATAAAAAAAACAAGATTATTCATATCACCTATTTTGTTACTGTTGTTTGGTGCGATTTGGTGTGATTTGGTGTGATTTGGTGTGATTTAGTGTTGTTAGTGTGATGTGTTTGTTTACACTTCGTATTTGGTCGCATTTGTTTGCTTATATGTAATTTTTTCGTGCTTTATGTGTTTTTCACAATTTAGTATTGATTCGTTAGCAAAGAGCAATCCACAATCAGTACTTAAAAAACAAACAATGTCTGGAAACGGCATTCAAATGCATTCGTGCAGGGCTTAAATAAATTCCTTTTTTTTTATTTTTTTAATTTCTTCAAACTTGGTTTTTTAATGGGTATGTTCACGTCTGAACAGAAACCAACGGATCTCCCATCTCTGGTGTCAATTGTGTGTGAAGGGAGTTGACAACTTGAGGCGCCACTGTAATCATGTATTATATTTTAAAATTTTCTTCACTTTTTATGTATTTTTGGTTAATTTTTTATAGTTGTAACTTAAAATTGGTTCTACGTCGAATCGTTGTTTTGAATGCCATATCGGACGGCTGTATTTTTTAATCGTTTTAAAATGACTAAATTGTTTTTGTGACTTAATTTTATAAATTAATTTATTAAATTGTTTGGAAATTTAATATTTTGTAGTAAATTTTGTATTTGATATAAAATAAATAGAAATTAATAATGTTTTTGGAAAAAACCGGAAAGTGTTTGTATATGGTTAGAAGTGATTTTCTTTCGTTTTAATATTTGTGCCTTTATCTAGTTCTCTTTTCAGCCTTGATAATATCACCAAGTTGCTTGAAGACTTGGTTGATATTTTAGCGCTAAATCCCGAAGCCATCCTAAACACTCCATAAACCCAGAAACGCAATCGCCGTTCTCTCGGGGAATATAACCAAGGTGTTTGGATCCTTGGCAGGTATTCTGGAGCTGTAGCTCAAATCCACCCCATATACAGTCCACACTAAACGAAACGTATCGGCGTTTTCCCGGACCACTATAAGACGTAATCGACGTTTTTAAGTATTTTTTAATTGTTTAACCACTCACTAACAAATAAGACGATAGGCATATTTAAAACAAACCACACAACTGATGCAAAATGATTTTACAAATGGCGATAACAAAATATTGTTAGAATAAATTTCTTTTGATTGCATCTTAAACATATCGACCCCTTTGCGCGAAATTATCGTATGTTACAAAAACCAAATTTTACAGGACAGCCATTTTTCTACTTTTCTCTGCGTTCGCTTGCATATAAAAATGAAAATATACATTAAATTTTTGGAGCAACGAAATGGAATTCGCCTACAATATTTTGTCAGGTGACGTCTCCTTGAATGTAGAACAAGATTGCATCAAAAACTCAATTTCAAAAAATTGGCATATACGATAATTTCGCGCAAAGGGGTCGATATTATGAGTGCACCTTTAGAAAGTTATAACTATTAAATATCATGAATTGGTTGTGAGTAATATAATATGTTTTCAAAGATATGATTATTTAGTTGTTAGAAAAGTATTTGATAGATGCGTTCCAAAAAAAATCGCATAAATTGAATTCGCATAAAACGATACTTCATATAAAAACTAATAGTTCTGAAAAACCGCATAAATTCAAATTTTAATTAAAAGATCAAAACGAAATAGCATAAAAAAATCAACAAAAATATATTTGGGGCATTATTTGTAATAAAAAAATGTTGTTGGAACTCCTTTATATTTGGCACAACTATAGTTCTAGTAGATATAAATAGGCGTGCGAAAAAACAGGAAAGAACGAGTTTAAATTTAAATTTTTTCGAATTCTGATAATTTCTTGATTTAATTTTTTTTACCGAAATTAGCCTTCGGCGTACCTCTTATATTGTAAATCTTTTATTATGTGCTCTTTATAAGTTTGAGAACACTCATAAAAACGTATCGGCTATACATAGAAAAAAACTCAATATATAACCAACTATAACGATTATATCAGTGCTAAAAACACGGTTTAATTTAAAAACGGAAAAAGCTTAAAAATCCATCTAAGATTTCAAAATCTGTTAAAATTCTAAAAAAAATCGTAAATTTAAAAATCGCATACATTTTAATCCTCATAAAACGAGACCTGATTGTACTTGTTGTAAACAATTGCGATTATCATTTAAATGTTTACAGTAAATATAATTTTTCTAATATTAAATAACAATTTTTTTTTTTGTACGAAAACAATATATTGTTACATTAAACATTGTGTAGTTGCCGTAACAATGCCGAACCATATTTTTTCTCTGCGTGAATTTGGTACACTTTCAAAACAATTTCTGTACATACTGTAGTGTAGTGTATAGTCTGGCTAAACCATCTATACATAAACAAGGCGTAAACTCTGAACTAATTTAACGTGTACTTTAAGTTCGCGAAGTTAGTGGGAAACATCATTTTTCAGGGTAACCTGTCCCTGAAAATCTGGGTTCGGTTTCCAGCTCAGTCAAGAATGAACAATTATCAATAAATTTTAATTAATTTCATGCCTTTCTTCATAAAAATAATTTAATAAAAATTAAATCTGATGAACTTGAGCCTAATTAAAATATCAAATGTTGGATTCAAAACCTGTTCTTGTCATGTGCAACTCCCTTTGATATTTTTTACGGAAACGCTACTTAACCTTACAGCAAAAGTTTCCAAATTAGGTACAAGCACTTGGTTATTAATAGACGACCTCTCACAAGACCGCTGGAAGACTTACTACCAGTTCAGTTAAATATTATTGCTTTTTTGGGTAATCATTTCGAAAACGGTATTAGTCCAAAAAATCTCAGTTTAAGATATTTGCAAAATAACTGGTATTTTAATAATAAATTAATAATGCAAAAAATTAAACAGATTTTTGTTTGTCAACTTCCATGTTTACCTGTTTATGGGCCATATTATTTTTTTTATAGAACCATATATTTCCGTTCATTCCGAAAAATTCAGTTGTATGGGCTTTCGCAATGACTGGTTCAAGTGACCATAAGTAGGCCATGGAAGTTATTTATCGAACTCACAATATTTGATATACATTTGCATATTTTACCGTTAGAGCATGTTTTGTCATATAATGTTTAAAAATGCATATGCAGTCGTACGATTTGTCAAAAAATTGTTTGTGCTCATAAAGTATGATAGTTTAGCTTAAAAATGAATTGAGTGACAGATTTTTTTGACAAGTCTAACCAATTTGCAAGTGTTTAAGAACATTTTCATACAATGATATTTTCTATGCGATCAGAGATGCATTTTCTTGTAAAGTTGCCGAGTCATTTGAGTTTGCATCTTTGTTAGAAAATAAACACTAAATATCGCATATTAGTGTTCGGTTCGGTAGATTTGTAGAAAACACAAACGCTTATAGTGTTTGTGTAGAAAATAATTAAAAAAAAATAATGTTTCCCTGTTATTCATCCTTTGAACACAAAAATAATACTGTTTTTATCAAACTTAACAAAATAAGACAACATTCCATTCCGTTCAGTTTTTTTTCTTAATCCACAAACTTCATTGTGTTCGGTTTAATGATCATCTCTTTTTTTGCTGGTAAGTGCCGGTTCACACATGTCAAGTTTGACTCCTCAAGTCTTGAGTTTTTAGGGGAGAGGGGAAAAGATATGGCTTTCTCTTTTCCCTTTTCTCCTAAAAGCACAAGACTTGACGGCTAATGCTTGAAGAGTGTGAACCAGCACTCACAAAACCAAAACTTTTTACAAAAAAAAAATGCACATACGAAAAAATACAAAAATCGAGCAAAATAATTGAACACACACAAAACATATACACAAGCTATTCGTAGTGCGGTCGTTGCTTAAATTTTTTGTTTGTTCATTTATTTATCAATGGGTGTGTGTGAGACGGTAGAAAAGTTCTATAGTGAATTAAAATTGTCAAGAATTTCTACGCTAAAGTCAAAATTTATACTAGCCCCCAGGGCTAATGAAATTTTATTCACCTCAGTGTCAACATTTTACTTTGCTAACGTTTCACAGACACCCAATGTAAAAAAAGAAACATTATAGAACATTTAAATATGTATAATGTTTGTCTACAGTATCACTACAATTGTTCTGCTTTTTAACGAAGAACAAAACACTATATTTGTTTTGTTTGATTTTTTTTTGTGGAAGAAATATTCTTAGTATATATGTATATGATGATATTTATATCAAAGTATAATGTTAGGATCTTTCTTGAAAATAGCTATGAACGGAATAAAGAGCTGTGTTCGTCTATACAATCTCTAAAAAATAGATATAGTTCTGGGGTGTATGAGCCGAACGATAAATTATGTACTGTTTTTCGAACACTGTGAGTGGTGTAACATTGTCAGCAGATTTTTCAGACATTTATGTATGTCGGATATAATTCCGTCAGGTTTTCGTGTGAAAGAATCGTACGATTGTGTAGGATAGTGAATCCCATCCTTAAATTCGCATATTATATTAGTTTTTGCTAAAATAAAACATATTTATTATTTTAATTTAAATGATTTTTGATGTTGTTAAAATCAAAAAATTATTTAAAAATATTGGGGACCATAAATGACTTAATTAAAACTTAAAATTAATATTATTTTAATTCTTGACGTTGCATTTCCCATTCGTATAATCACCGTTCGTTATTTATCTGCTTTAATTTTTATTGATTTTGCAAGATGTTTTTCTGTTTGACAAAAACATGGTATCTCAACTTATGAAGTTTCAACACATAACCTTCAATCGGTTTCAGGAACAGAAAATGCATGGTATGAAATTCCTCGAGACAAGATTGAATCTCTGAAGCCTTTTTTGATAAGACAAATTGTTAAGAGATATTTTTTTCGACTTAATTGTGTTGTTGGTAAAAGTATCTTGTTAGAAAAATAAGAATTCGCTGTACAAAACATTAAATATTTAGTAATTTTTAAAGCATACTTTACATTTTTTTAAAGCACCTTTTATGTGCATATTTTCCAATAATAAATGCTTGAAATTTCACGCCCTAAGCATAAGTTGCATGTAAATAACCTTGAGATAAAAAGATCTCATATTCGTATTTAAAGATTTATCGATAATATTCGGCACGAATAACTTTTAAAAGAATCTTAAGCCCAGAGCTTTTTTATATTCTGTCTTATCAAGTTTTATATCTTAAACTTAAAAAAATTGTTTATGTTAGAAACGACTTTTCTAAGTAAAGTAACGATAAAGACTTTTTTAATTTCACGCAACGTTTGTTAGATCAGACAGGATGAATTTAAAAATAATGTTCTGTATATCAATTAAAATTTTTTAAAAAAAGTTAATACTTGGTAAATTTAGTGGTCCCGTTTTCTTTTTATTTTCTTCATCAAAACATACTTAAAACCACCACTCTATTAGTTTTCCTAAAAAGCTTATGTTTTGTTTCTTTGTTATTTTTACTATTTGCAACATTTTGTAGCACTGAAACAATAACGTGCAACAGTTTGTATCTAATCTTTTTAAGTGCAAAAAAAAAGTTTTTTTTTAAATTTTGTGTCAACACAAATCAACTTGTAGCTGGGGCAAAAAAGTAATTTGTTAAACATTGGATTCATTTGCCGAAGGGACTAATATAAAAAGAAGAACAGGCATTTTAGTAAATTCATTAATAAAATGGCAAAAAATGAAACTACTCTTGAGAATTCTCGGGGATTTTTTTTTCTAAAGCTGAATTTTAGATAAAAGAGTAAACTTTTAGTTGAAAAGTTTACTTCTGCTTTTAAAGAAGAGAATGTTAAGCCAGTAAATCACAATAGAGCAGAATTAAAAGGAAATTTGTAATGGACATGATAGAATGAATGCAAAAGCGACCATAAGCGTCCAAATTAAGAAACTTTAGGTAAAACAAAGTTTGTCAACTTTTTTGTATGCTTTTTTTTATTAGATTTTTGAAATTTTATTACAATTAAAGATTTACACTCTCTTGGTGGATTTCTTAGCTATCGAAAATTGTTTAACGGGGTTGGGCGCAAAATGGAATTTACAGTTTTTTAAGTGCAGGGTGTCTGGTGGAAAATGTGTATTTTTAAATACGATTATTTTAAAAATTAATAAACGGTGCGGAGGAAGCATGGCGGCGAACAATCGATTACTGAGGAACCAAGAAAATACATAGATATGACTTATGGTATGTTCAGACCTAACAAATATTTGACGATAGAATCCGAAAAGCGTGACCTGTAAATTTATTCATATTTTATAATTTCTACTTATTTACTTAGCTTTATTCCTAAGATGATAACTGGAAAATGTTATTTAGAAACTGTTAAATAATGTTTGCTCTAGCAAAACGTTTTCTAAAGCAAACAACTCTTTAAGAAAACTAGTGGTTAAGTGTAGGACGTCAAATATTTAATAGGTGTGAACATAGCTCAAGGCGAATTCTTTACAGGTAGTCTTAAAAGCCCTACTGATAACTTCTTTTTAGCTTTATAATTGTTGGATGTAAAATTTTTGTTCATTATCTTTGTTTCTGTTTATGTCTGTTCCTGTTTTTGACATTGTACAATGATTTCACAAAAACAAATTGCTTGTGGTTTTTGTACGAGTTGTACATGTTGTAGCTTTAGATTTTTATGAAAAACTTGGGTTTTAGAAAATTATAGGAATATAATAATTTTATTATTTAAGATATTCTCGTAAATTAATTTTAAATGATTTAAATATTTAAAAATTTGTTTTTATTTCTTGGTATTTTAATAAATAAAACTGATGAATTTTCCCATATCGATGATTTTGTCGGTATGTTGTAGTTTTAAGCCTGAAGATACTCCTTAAGAGTTTTTCATTTAATTTTTAGCAGCATATTTTAGTAAAATGTTATTTGCAGTCCTTTAAGAACTACTTGGAACCGAGTCAAGTTTTACTTGGCGTATATGGGCATTTCCATTTTGACGTGTCGTGATATTTGTAGCACAAAATGTAAAAAAATTAAATTACGAAATCAAATTTGTAAAAAGGGTTTTTATATATACAAAGTAATGAAGTAGCTCTACATTCAGAAAAAAAATTAAAGTAATCGACGCTAAGGATTTGCAGATATAAGCAAAAATCTGCCCTGGCGTGACGTTAAAAAAACGGAAGTGGGTTTTGATTGCATTACAAAACTGAAAAATACTGCTAATTGAGCAAGATGTTTTGTACAAAACCTTTTTGTAAACTTACGACTTATATAGATTTATTTTTCAAGCTATCAAATTTAAAAATCTTTGCTCGTTTTAAGGTAAATAAGGGAATTTTCAGCTAAAAGTCTACTTTTTTTTGATGTAACGCCAGATTGCAAATAAGGTTGTATTTTCGGACCATGTTGTTCAATCGTTATCCCTTTTGTTACTTAATGTAGAGCTTGTTGCGCTTTACACCAAAATATAAAAAAGTAAACTGTACATATAAAATTTTTTGAGAAACAATTTAAAATACTTCTGGCGTTACGTGACAAAAAGTAGACTTTTCGCTGGAAATGCCCATATTTATGTCAAGCTTGTGGACTAATTAAAGGTGATTAATAAGTCGTGTCGCTGTAAACCTTTGCAACTTATCATTTTTGGGCCCAGATATAACATCTTTATAAAAATATATAAAATATTTAGAATACTGTCAAATTGCTAATTATTTTTTAAGCTAAAAATTTTTTTTGTAGTATTTTGAATTGTCTTTGGCTTTTGTTACAAGAACACACGCTAATATAAGCGATTTGTATTTACATTGCTCATAATATTTTTTCACTTATGTTCGATTTTGTTTTGACATTCTTCATAAAAAGTTTAAAAAATACTAATATTACGGGTACATTTATAACAAAAGTAAGGAAAACGTATGTAAATTACACATTATTAAAATATCCGGTTTATTTTACCAAAATAACCGGTTAAATTGATATTCAAAAAATTTACATTTAAAAATATCCGATTTGGGCAAAACTAAAATAACCGGCTAAAACCGGTCGAATACTAACCGTTCTATCTCTCTAGTAACAGAGTTTTCTCATTTAAGGCCCCCAGAAAATACTTGGTATGTTTATGTTGTCTATAATCGGTATAAATATCATATCGAGCACTTATAGCAAAAATGATGTAAACAACAAAAATAAATTTTTTTTTAAATCTCTGCTTCAAGATTTTTGATTTTTAGAGATGATGCAAATGATCAAAAATGATAGATTTTCGTCAAAAAACAAAAATCTAATATGTTGTTTGTTACATCATTTTCGCTTTTAGGGCTCGATATGTATCGAAAAAAAAAATAAAATTGTAATGTATTTTTTAACGCTTAAAAAGAACTCTATATTTTAATCCACATGCAATCGGTGAGAAATGTGCTATCGGTCTACTAAATTTCATTCAAATCAATTAATCAGTTTTTGCGTGATTGAACTACAAACTATCCAACATCCAAACATACAAACTTTTAAATTTAAATTTTATGTTATGTAAGTACTTTAGTAAAATATTTGTTTAATATTTAAACTCTTTTAATTTTTCGTATTCTTCTTTATAAAATATTTATAAACTAAAAACATCATCACTTGCAATGCCTGTCAAAAGAATAATAAATGAAACAAGTAATACAGTAGCTCCCGCTTAAATGCACCCCGCTTAAATGATTTCCCATCTTAAAGGCGCAAAATGTGCTGGCAAGCAAAATTTCCACATTATTACATGAACAAAATCCCGCTTAAATGGACTCGCTTTAATGCGTTCCCCGTTTAAATGATTCATTATTTTTGTCCGAAATTACATAAATTTTACAAAATTAAATCGCTTAAATGCGTAACCAAAAATCTTGCGTTTTTTTAAATATCCGGCAAGGCATTTATAAAGTTAGTAAAAGTATTTTTGTACTTAAATGTATGGCAGCACAAGTATTTAAAACTGCAGTTGATGTAAAAAAAGTAAATTTCTCTTAAATTTCGAAAATCATAGAGAATAATTTTAAAGAAGAGGAAATTATTCACAAGTTTTGAGTGCAACAAAATACATTGGTGCATTTATTGAATTGAAACCATGGAATGGGTTTTATAATATTAACACGGCGTTAACATTTGCCAGTAATAGCATGACAGTAGCAATACATGCAAACTTTTTCACATATCAATGGACACTTTTTCAAGTGTTTTGTTATTGCATTTTTTTGACAACTTAGACGTATTTTCATACCAGTGTTCGAAAATAAACGAGCTGCTAACTAGAATGCCGAATAAGCTTAGCAGCTTGTTGGCACAGAGTTAATTAATAACGAACTTTTCTCCATCTGCCAACTTTTAATAAACTAACGCTGAATTTTTAGGATGCCACATTGTATTACTCAAAAATTAAACACGTTTTGCATTAATCATCGCTGAATTTGTCAATTTTTCCTTTTTTTGTTTATCCCTTCAAATATAAATATTTTAAAAAGTTTTTAATTAACTGATTTTTTTAAATTTACTGGCCCATATTCATAGTCAAAAATAAAGTCGACTTTTTTTAAATTATATTTTAAAACGATGGCGTTCACATGCATTTAAAGCCTGGTTAAAGTGTACTTTATATTGACTACGAATATGGGCCAGTAAATTTAAAAAAATCAGTTAATTTAAAACACCAACAAATTGTTTGTAATTAAACGGCCTTTTTTCACTAGTTGGCAAACATTTGGCAGCTCGTTAACAAGAGTTAAGCAAATCGCTAGCCAGAGTTCGGTTAGTGTATTATGAAAGAACTTTTTCCTTTCTTCGTGCTAAATATTCATTATGAATACGGCTGTTAAGGTTTAAAAAAAGAACTAAAGCTCGTCAATTTATTAATATTTGAAAATAATAAAGGTCGAATAAATTACATATTATATACAAAACATATTTATATTTTTAATATATGTGTAAGTGCATAATATGCACATTATTTATGTCAGAATATTTATTGAATTAGTTTTAGTTTAAATATTATATTTAATTTCGTATGAGAACTAGGTAAAACTAAAAAATAACTCAATAATCATTTATTGAGTTTTTGAAGCGAGGTTTTTATAAATGTGTTGATTGCGCATTTATCCGGGTTATCGGTTAAATGATTCCCCGTTTAAATCCGTCGAAAACTCAACATTTTTCGATACGCACTTAAGCGGGTACTACTGTAACAGTATAAATGACGCAATTATAAGAAAATATTTTAGTATACTAAAGTGTCAGTTGACAAACAACAAGAAAAACAAACAGCTTGTTATGAATACTGGGCACCCCCTTGTGTGTAGAGGAAGCACTTAATAAAATTCCTTAATAAGCCGTATGATCTTTGTTCGATTATTGTAAATACAATATTTGTATACCCATCATAACAATAGATGGGAAGGATGATAAGCAAAAGCCATAAAGTGAATGTCCTATTCCCTTTTTGAGTTTACTAGTCGACTAATGCCATGTTCATACGACGATAGAAACCTCTGGTTTCGCTCTCTGAAACTAGATTGCCAAACATGCTGTTCATACGATTTACTCCTGTTTTATTTTGGCATTTTGTTTGTGTTGTTAGTGTGATTTTTCTTTAAATATATAAAAAAGTAAATAAAACTTAAAAATATATTATTTAATACTTTTATTAATATTATAAGGTTATTCTTATCATTTTATTTTATTAAAAATCAATTTTTATTTTGTTGTTTTCTTTGTTTTGATTTTTTTTTGAAAGCTAGTTCGGATAAACTAACGATAACTGTTATCAAAATTGGAGATGATAGTACATTTTTCCTGTTTCGCAGCCTGTTTCAAAATGAAACGACCTGTTTCGCTCTCTAAATTTTGTATGGGAAAACAAGTCGTTTCAATCATGTTTGGGGCGCGAAACAGGAATAAGAGAGCGAAACACGAATATTGCTGTCCGTGTGAACATGGTATAAGATTCATTTGTTTAAAGTTAAGTCGCATATACAGTAGTATCCCGATAATTCGTAATCGCAAGGGACAGGCCATTTTTTACGAATTTTGGGGGTTTTCGATTTAGTGGGGTTTCGATTTAACGGAGTTAAAATAAAATTAATACGAATAAACGGGGTTTTTCAAATTATTGACTAAAACGATATATTTATATTATATTCTAAAACGAGTATTAAATTAAACAAGCGGTAATTAAATTAAAGTTTCATAAACATTTGTTTTTTAAACATTTATCATCTTCGAAATTAGTAGGCAGATTAAACCTATACTTTTTTATGTCAGGACTTTTTTGTGGGAAAGATAAAAAATTATTTTTTATATTCTAGGATCCCTGGAATTTCCGTCAAAGAAAAGAAATAAGATTCTGTTTTTTGAATGAAGAGGTTTGAATTTCTCTAAAACTTCTCTTCAAGCCTGTACACAGAAAGAAAAACGTCGTACTAAACTTAAGTTTTTTCTTCTTACTACTCCAATACGCGTGCATACGCGTGTGCTTATAATAGTTTGTTGTAGACACAACACAGTACAAGAAAAAAATATAAAGGTAAATTAAGAAGCAATAATTCCCATTATCTTTTTTTTAACTATTTAGTTAAAAATACCAAATTTTTAAAGTAGAATGATTACTTAGGCTTGAGTTCATCAAATTTAACTTTCATTAAATTATTTTCACTGAGGGAAGGAATTTAACAACTTGGAATTTTTTATTAAAATTTATTGATAATTTTTCCTGGCTGAGCTGGGATTCGAACCCGGGTTGATCTTAACATGTTTCAAGAAACACCACTTTCTATCGTCAGAAGATCCTTGTGCTCTACCCACTGCACCACTGCGGTGCCCGTTAGCCAACAGTCAAACATCAATCTTTAACCAGTAGTACTGGTGGTTCGAAATTTGCTGTTATTATCACTTTAATTTCAAATTACATGTTGCCTCCTTCTTCCTCTGTTTCTTCGTATTCTTTCTGTCAAGACTTTGTCTTGAAAACCTGAATACATTTGTTTATTATGTTTTTTTTTGTCCACTTTCGTCGACATTTTCATTTGTACAAATTAAAGTACAAATGTAAACATTAGAGCTTGTGCCATAGCTATTTCTAAGAACAATTTTGATTTTTAGTTGAACTGTTTATTTTCAATTTTTGATATTCTTTAATTAGGCTTGAGTTCATCAAATTTAACTTTCATTAAATTATTTTCACTGAGGGAAGGAATTTAACAACTTGGAATTTTTTATTAAAATTTATTGATAATTTTTCCTGGCTGAGCTGGGATTCGAACCCGGGTTGATCTTTACATGTTTCAAGAAACACCACTTTCTATCGTCAGAAGATCCTTGTGCTCTACCCACTGCACCACTGTGGTGCCCGTTAGCCAACAGTCAAACATCAATCTTTAACCAGTAGTACTGGTGGTTCGAAATTTGCTGTTATTATCACTTTAATTTCAAATTACATGTTGCCTCCTTCTTCCTCTGAACTCAAGCCTAATTAAAGAATATCAAAAATTGAAAATAAACAGTTCAACTAAAAATCAAAATTGTTCTTAGAATGATTACGGTAACCATATTGGGAAACAAGGCGGAATACAAGAAAGGTGAAACCAACATGTGTAACGAGTAAGTAAAATAATAACATTCTCTCTGGTTCTGTGGGATAAGTGCTTAGGTTAGAATCAATCTAATCGCACTTTCGGATTATTTGAAGTATGATTCGAGTTGAAACCGTCTTAGGATATTTGGAATCAAGCACAGTTTTAGATTAATTTTATCTCACTTTTAATTAAGTCATTGCTGTTTTCGGATTATTTTAAGTATGACTTCGGGATTAAATATGGATAAGCTAAGTATTTCGCACTTGAATCAAACGTTCTTGATATAATATAAGGATATAAGGAAATCCGAAATCGCCTTGATTTAAGTACGGATGGATTGATTTTTTTTAGTGTATTAATTCTGAAATGAGTAATGAATTACAGTACAAAATGAAAGTAACTACCCAGTATGTCGAAATTGTTTTAAAACTGAACATTTTCAAAATTTTTTTTATCGGTATCGCGTTCTTTATGATGTCAATGTCGAATTGAATTATTTGAATTGAAATCTAAAATAAAGGGAATTTCAATCTAATTTCCTTTAAACTTATTAAATGACAAACATTTAAAAAAAAGTTTTTCACTTATTCCATAAAATTTCGTAAATTGAATAAACAAATACTGTTAACAAAGCCATGGTGAATTTAAAAATTAGTTCAGTTAAAAAGGTTACATTCATATGCTACTTAAATTGCCGCTTATGGACATGATTTGTATATGCAAACAACTTAAATGGGGTACTCCCCAACAATTAACGTAAACTCCTGGTGCAAATTTATTATGTTATGTGTCACAACAACTTGAATTTATTGTTTTAGTTAACGTTTCTATTAAATGTTTTTCACAGAAGTAAAAGCAATTAGATACAATTAAAATTGAGTGCTTAGGGCGTTAGGCGACCTTATGTATGTTTCTGTGTATATAAAATGACATGGGAAGGAACATGTTTTAGTGTGAATTTGAATTTTGTTACATACTTAGTTTTAACTACTTTAACTACTCATGTTTGTTATTAGATAATCTAATTAATTTTTTCAACAATTTTGTAATTAATTTCAATGGAATTAAGCTTATAAATTTTATTTTAAAGTTGCCCTACATTTTTTTGTATAATCAATACTAATTTAATGCAAATACAATGAAATATATTTTTTATAATACATTCCAAGGCTCTATTTTGAATATCTTAAAAGAAATAAAGCGTAGTTTATCTGTTATTGTTTTATATATGTTAATATTATATTACATGTCCTCTTGCTTCATTTGCGAAATTATTACACAGAAAAAAATTTTGCACCAGTAAAAGCATTAATTAAAAATAAAGTCAGTTTTAATTTCAAATTTAATCAAGTGAATTAAACGTTTAATTAAGTGAAATTAACTTTTAATCAAGTGTATTGATCGTTTAATTGACAATATTAATTTGCACCAGTAAACAAAAAAATAATATCAATTAAACGTTTAATTCAGCTGATCAAACGTTTAATTCACTTGATTAAACGGGTAATTCACTTGATTAAATTTTTAATTAAAACTGGTGCATAATTTTTTCTGTGTAAGAATCAGAATAACAACAGAGCAAATTTTTATATGTAGAAAAATGTTAAAATATGCAAGCAAAAAAGCAAAAAAAAAATAGAATTTAATCACACGCAGAACTGATCGATTTTTTTTTTTTATTTAAGAAGGACATTTTTGAGATTCTCCTTAGCCGACGAATGCTTAAAACCCAGAAGAAAACATCTTGCGCCCATTATTGCACTTGATAAATGAGGCATTTTTCGTGTAGCGGACAACCCGAAAAATATTTTGCCGAAATTCTTTTATATTTGGCATAACTATATCTCTAGTAGATACGTATCTGTGTGCCAAATATTTTACTGTCGAGTGTTTGCCAAAGTGTTGCCGTTTTTGCAAAATTGTTTTTAAATGATGATAAATGATTCATATAGGAAACCGTTTGATCTTTAAAAAAAAATTAAAAGAAACATTTTTCATCTGCACAATCGGAAGTGATCAATTTAAAATGTTCTTAACTTTCACCATTTTTTTTAAGGTTTTTTTTTACAAAATAAGCCAAACCGCCCGTTTCCACATGCAAGTGCAAGTTCGAAAAACTCAATACACTCACACTTTTTCACTAACATTCACACAATTTTTGTACTTTCAGCCAATCGGCTTTGTCCTCGATCTTTCGCACGCAATTACTTGCATGTGGAAACGTAGGGTAAGGTGTCCTTATTATAACGCAAAACTTTAAGAATATGCTCCCCATAAATTAAAAAGAAATGAAAATTTCTTTACACGCTTAACACACCTCAAGCCGGGAAATAATCTTTTTCAATTCCAATTTTTCTTACTTGAGCCCAATTTTTTTATTTTCTTTAAATAGGAAATTAGACTAGAGTAGACTTATTAAAATCTATAAGTTTTGAAGTGTGTGACATAAGTTTAAAAGACATATTAATAACTGTCCATGGTTGTCGCACTGCGAAACCGGAAGTGGCTATTTCAATAAAAAATGTTCCAATTTAGACCCAAAATTTTTGCTTTTTTTACCAAGATCACCCTTCGGTATCCAAAATATATTGTAAAAATGTTGAAATGGGATTTCTACAAGTTGAAAATTTGGGCAAATGTATGTACATTAAGGAGTCTGTGTGTACACGGTCGAAATTTCTCAACAAGCGCTATGGAAATATAAGTGAAAATGTATTTGAAAGTGCTGGATGGAAAATCCGAAAACTAATATATCACGGCAAAAAGTACGTCAATCATATGTGTGTGAGTGAATTCGTCGTGATGTCAAGCAGTTTGACCGTGTACAGACCTTTTTAGCTATAGGATAGTGATGTATAGAGTTTCATAGTAACTGGATTTGGTTGCGCTAGACTCAATTTTTTAAATAAACTAGTAGTTGACGCATCACCGCAGAGCCATTGTGTGAAAATTGCATAAGATCAAATTGTATTGTTCTGTATTTATTATGAATACACCCTTAAAAAATGGACCGAAGTCAGAAAAATCACTAATCTGAATTTTTTTTTTTTTGCTTTATGGGCATTTTCCTAGAATGGTCTACCAGGATAAAAAAATAAAATGTTGATTATCATCGTATTTTATTGTTTATTATTATAAAAAAAGTCTATCTTTTTATAAAAGATTGGTTTCATAGCATATCTCAGCTGTTTTACTTGTGGAAATTGGGCTGGAAACTGGAAAATTTTATTTGTTTTTAAGCTACTTCTAAAGATATTGTTATATAATTGTTTTACATGCAAAAAATATTTTATGTTTACACACTTTCTTCATACCTGCCCGTCTATACCAGAGATAATTATTGCGACATATATTGCAGTAAATGTCAAAATTATGTTATCTTTAATGTAGACAGTAATTTTTTGTACATATTTGTTGCCGCCAATTTACGTTGCAATAATTGTTAGTACATTTTTGTTGACAATTATTGCTTACATAAAACGTCAAATTTGGTTGTAAGTTGAAAAAAGAATCAAAAAAGAAAAAAAAATAGAAGCATATTGCGTGGGAAAGAAATTATGTTTGTCAAATGGTAGCTAATTATAATTGTAGTAAAAGAATTAAATTAAAGAATTTAATAAACACTAAAATAAAATTACAAAAATTATTTTATTAATACATATAATTATTTTCTAATTCGATCTTTATTATTTAGATTTATATTAATTTGCTTAATTTCTTTATATATAAAATTTTAATTTTACTTTAACAAAAAAAAAATTAATAAAATTAATATTTTTATATAAAAAAAGGCCTCAAGCTTAAACAAATTAATATTCATTTAAATAATGAAGTCAAATAAGAAAGAATTTATGTTAATAAAAATAATTTTTGCAAGATAGCGCTAGTTTTTACACTGCACCTTCTTCCTTGATTTTTTTAAAATTCTAAATTAACATAAATACGTTTTCCCATGCCTTAAACATAAGCTGAGCAATAAGAAATATTGCTCTGTTGTTCTGCCGACGTTATTGCCAACTTGCTGAGATATTTATCTTTAGTGTAGATCTAGCTTAATATCTCCATTACAATCAATTGTAAATTGAGTAATAAAGTTTTTTGTTAAGGAAATTTTATGATATTTATAGGAAAATGCATGGTGATAAAAACATATGGAAAAATCGGTACTTAAGCCAATTAAACAAAAACCAATACAGATATTGTATGGTGTAAATACTGGATAGGGACCTACATTAAGTAATACACTTTTAAAATATATTAATGACTTTTGAATATTCCGTTCCATTACGCAGATTTGTACATTTCACTACTGTAAGCCATAGTTGACTTCTATTTTGCGCACGTTCGTGACCACCAGTTTATAACTATCATAATAAAAACTTAAACTCGATGATATCCATTTTTTGCACAAAAATAGAGCTACCCAAATGCTACCGAATCACAAAAAAATGCTCATATATAAAATAAATTTTGGCAAAATATTTTTAAGGGTTCTCCGCTTCAATAATAAATGCCTCACACCATATACACGCAGAGAAAAAATATATTTTAATATGGTCACCTCCAACAATACAAAATTTAAGTAAAATTGTATTTATATTATGTTAAATTTAAGCATATTATTGTCCACGACAATCATATTATGGTTAACTTAGTCCACCATCAATAAGCCACAACCATGATTTGGTAGCCTCTAAACATGGTATGGTTAAATGTGACAATAATTTGATCTTAAATTAAAATAATTTAATAAAAATTAAATTTGATGAACTTGAGCCGAATTAAAATATTAAAAATTTGGATTAAAAACCATAAATAGTTCAACAAAATAACCACAATACTAATTATTAAATTAACTATAGTATTTTCATCATTTCCAAGAGCAACATACTATGGTTAAAAATCAACCATGCTGTTATAAGTGTTAAACATACTTTAGTTATTATTAAACATGACATGTTCGGAGGCAACCATAATATGGTTGTGGCTTCGTGATGGTGGACTAATTTAACCATAATATGGTTGTGGGGGACAATAATATGGTTAAGTTAACCATAATATGTTCAAATTTTTTTTTTTAAATAGTAATGTTGGAGGTGAAAACATGTTTTTCTCTGGGTGTAGTGGAGAGGGTATTATGCATTTGTGCTTAACTGTGTAAATATTGGTCCTACCCCTACCTTAAAGTATACCGATCGACTCAGAATCACTTTCTGAGTTGATCTAACGATGTCCGTCCGGCTGGATGGCAGGCTGCCTGTCTTTCAAACCGATTTTAGTGAAAATTAAAACATAGATGGATCCCGTTTCATATAGCCATACGTTCTCAAAAATGCTTTTTTTGACTTTACATATCCTAATAACGATGATAGATCCTGTGATCTATAGGCCAAATTCTGATCGCTAAAACAAGAGAGTACATGACCATGAAATGTATCTTATGGAGTTGTTGAATTTTGCTGAGTGGCATGTCTTGGTGAAAGAACTGAGGGGCTCATGCCGCTTATTCAGCCTTATGTTTAAAAATGGTATGCTCTATTAGTGACTTCAGAAAAAAATTCGAACCAAACAGTGACACTTGTGAACACATGTAATTTTCGATAGCAAAATGTGGAGTACTTTAGCGATTAACAAAGCCATAAAGGTAAACATAAATTATATTCCTTAGAGTTATTTCGCTCAATAGCATCCATGTTAGAAACCTCACCTTAAACTCTCAGCTGTAAAATTGTTTTTTTAGCTGCCAACACTCAAATGCACAAATTGTGACTAATTTATATCTTACGTTGATTTGAGACACCCTGTTTTATAAATACTTAGGAAAATATTAAAAAAATATACGAGAAAAATATCAACAGTTCTAGCATTTAAATCGATAGATTTGAACACTAATAAAAAACATTAAAAGCAATTCATTAATTACTTTTTGTTGCTGAAGTATTAAAATTTGCCATTGGCAATGCCGCAATTTTTCAGTACATCCATTTCTACAACCGAAACTATTTTCACTCACACATTTACCAATTTTACTCTATATCGTTTCAGTAAACAACATTTAAGGCTCTTAATATGTTGGCCTTAGGTTAGGTAAGGTTCCATTGGTAGCCGCCATCGCGAACAGCTCATGTGGGTCCAACATAAGTTCCCGTTGTGTTACCATGTTTTACAGTCTCTCAAAGGTCTTTTGTTTCTCTACTGATGATATTTCCAATCAGCTATCCGGTTGATGCAATAAAGGAGTGGATCTTATTCAAATCAACATCAGAGAGACGAATTTTTTTTTCCGTTGTTTTATTTATTTTTTTGGATTTGGGTTTTTTATATATTTTAACTATTTAGCCAGCATCTGGCTGGTTCGGTTTTTCTCAAGCAGGGAGGGGTTGCCAGATGGCACCCTAACATTAAGCCCCGTTCAACACGGGCAAAAAGAATCTTTCTTTACGCCAGCCATATGCCAACACATATATATATATTACACATTATTATATTATTATAATAACCGGCTTGTTCTACTAAAATAACCGGTTATTCGATATTCGAAAAGTTAACATTTTAAAATAACATGGCATAGGCAATCCTAAAATAACCGGTAAAAACCGGTGGAATAATAACCGTTCGATCTCCCTAGTTTAGTAGTTTAAAGACATGTATACATAAGTTCAATTAGTTTCAACAGAGACCTTAAGGCCTTGCCCAAAAACCTCTTTGTCTTCAGTCCGAAAATGTTTTGAATCTAGACGAATCGTTGGGGTTTGTATTTTGTGTATTGTTTATTTGCCTGTATTTTTATGGCTGGATTGTAACATTGTTTATTATTAGGAATAACGCAAATAAGTGTATATTTTTTTTTATTCGTTGCTCTTTATTATTTTTTTATTTGTAAAACATTGTACTGTATTTACCCGTCACTTGTTAGAATTGAGCTGATTTGAGTATTAATGAAATACGTTTTTATTTTGTGTAGTATTCATAAACAATTCTATAGTCAGAGTTTAGAAATAAAAATTTTCAAAGTATTTGCGTGCGGGGAATATTTTTAAAATTGGTTCTTAAAACTGTCTTTCAAAAATGTGAAATTACCCAATAAAAAATGGAGCTTCCAACGAAGCAGGTTTGTAAGGGAGAAACATAAACGTTTCGCTTACCATTGCGCTGACGGAAGACATGAATTTTATATGGCGAGTTCCCACTTTGAAGCAATACATTTTTGATACATAAAGCGCATTATTCCGCGCATATAAAAATTGTTGTATGTAACGATCGGCCTTACACACTGAATGTATTCTCCCTTACAGACCTGCTTCGTAGTAAGGGAATGCCGTAGCACTTGGAATGTTATTTTTTTTATAAAAGTTGTTGAGAGTTCTTTCACTTACTTTACTGCATTTAGGTGTGTCTTATTGCGTAGCGCATAATTGTGCGCTTATTTTTTAAATGTACCATTAGTGTTTCGCAAAATGATAAAAATTTTTATTGTGTAGGTCTATTCATTTACTTTACTAGCAGAAACTTGAAATTTACAAAATATTTCTCACAACTACCAAGTAAAGGAGAAAGTAAATGAACGTTTTACCAGAAACAACTAGCATGTTAGGCACTTTGGCAGTAAAAATGACTAGTGGTAACTCAACTGCTAAAGAAGATGAAGAGGATTTAACAATTAAAATCTAGTTTTACTTCCAGTTGATTCTCAGCTCATTCACCGAACACAACGAAGTTGATATTGCACTAGGTTTAAATATTGCACCAGTTTGATCTTATATAGATGTAGGCCAGAGCTTCCTTTAACATTTTCCAAATAGTGTAGAAGTAGGGACTGAGTTTCTTTGAACGGTGTCGGATCGACAAATTCGATTCCCTTGGTACACTCTCGTCTACATTGTCGATGACTTCTTCTGTAGGTACGTTACGGGCTTGATTTGGATTAACTCTATCCAAAAGAGTAAATTTGGTCATAATTCGATCTAATAGTATTGCATATCAGCTGCTCAGACAGACGATTATACCAACCTAAGGAAGTGCTCTTTTAAACGTTGTTCTAGTATAATTCTTTGTATCGTAATATGCCAAAGTACATACGGAAAAAATCCCAGACACGCTTTATTCGTATGATAGCTAGTTGTACATTTAACCCTATCGGATATACTATACGTCTAAAGAAATACCATTTACAAGTCAATTTATGATTGGTATTACACGAAAAATGTACTACCTAAAAGGCTTTTCAATTAAAAATGTCCTTTTTTATTAGTTGTTTTTTGCGATTTTTAAAGAGGTTACGAGATTTTTTGTGTAAAAAAATTTGCGAAAGAAAGTAGGTACCACACGACTTTAAGCCCAGATCCGTTGTAAGACGATTTTGCAAAGTAGAATCTTATGCATCGAATCACTACTGCCATTGAAAAATTGATTCACTTAAAAATCCCGAACTGACATAAGTATGGACCCCCATCAACCAGCCAAATCTACACCAAACCAAAAATCAATATAATCAAGGCTCTGTATTTGGTAAGACTAAAAGCGCCTCATCTTTTACACCACGTTTTCACGAGCCATAAATATACAGGCATTAACACTAAAATCGGGTTTCTGTTAGGTGTAGACTTTTGCGGTAACTTTTAACATAATTTCTAAGCTTCATATCATGGCTCGTGAAAAAAAGGTGTTATTAGCTACCGATGAATTTACCAAAATCACAGAGAACCTGTATTGATTTGTTTGAAGCGAGCAATAGCCGGAAGCTTAAGCACTCAGTATCATCAGAATTCATATATGTGATCTTCGCCGAGAAAAGGCACCTAGTGTGTCAAAAAACGGGATTGGACTTAAGAGGTAATTCTGGTACCTAAAATGGTGTAGAAAAAGATGAGTGTTTTTCTCAAAACTTAATTTTCACACACTAGGTCCGCTTTTCTCGGAGAAGGTCACATATTGAAAATTTAGATTTATACTTTAAAGACAAGGTTTACTTTGAAAAGATATGTATATCGCAAAGTAACGGAAGCAAAATTTTTAATCGGATGGTCCGATCAGTTTAAAGTTTTCCTTAACTATAAGATATATCCTTTATCTACAACAAGTTAATTTTTAGATTTAAACTGGCACATCGATATGGAAAACATTATCAAAATTGAATCATTCGCTTAGAAATTGCATGTTTACTATACCCTCAACTGTTTATCGTTTAATCGCCTGAGAAATTAAATGTACCCACCCTACAATAAAATAAATTTCTGATAAATAACAACTCCAGAAATGCTTAGCGGACAAGTTTTAAAAACAATTATCATTTTCTATCTTTTCTAAGTCATTTACCAATTAATTTGAATGTTTTTCTTATGCATTTCATAACAGGCTCTTAATACCTTTAATACTTTAAAACAGAAGTAAAACTTATTATTTGTTGAAATATTTTATACTTTTATTGAAAATTTTAATCATTTATGTTTTAAAACAAACTAAGCGAACATGGGCTCTTTAAAAATGCTGTTGGTGCTGTTACATTTACTACCACAAGTTGCACTATCACCAATGCAATTACAACAAAATCTATTTAATGTTTGAAATTTTTATAAAAGTAAAAATGTCAACGATAACTGAAAAGGCATGACAATGACAAGGAAGGCATATCATCATCATCATCATTGTTATTACAAAAATAAAAAAAAAAAAAATTCCATTGCGTTGTAATAAAAATTAAAATTATGAAAAACAAATAAGAGTCACAGAGTTCAGCTGTGCCGAATCTTTAATACACTCCACGGGTAATTATAATATTTCAGGAGTGGGATCTATAATTTTATGGGCTAATGGTTATAAAACGTGAACTCACAGTATTTAAATTCGTATTCTTATTTTAATATGATACAGTAGTTTTGACTTAACTGCCTTTTGTTTACGTGCACTTTTGACTTAACTGCACAAAATTGGGAATTTTTGGAATTATTCTTTCTAATTCCATACAAATTCCCTTTTTAAGTGTACTTTTTATACCTGCACATTTAAGATAAATGCACAAAATTTTTGGCATTATAAAATTATGTTCATACAAAAAATCAAAGTTAGCTGCACTTTGACTTAACTGCCCAAAAAAATATTTTCTAGCATTATTCTTCAAAATCCTTGTTTACGTGCATTTTGTATACCTGCACATTTTTCAGATTTTTGGGCAGCTTTAAAATATTTTCATACAAAACATCAAAGTTAGCTGCACACATAAAAATATATGGTTACCACTTTTTCACATAAACATCCAATTTAAGCTGTTTATAAAAATATAAATCGCAATTATTTTGTTTTTTTATGTTCTTTGTGTATTGTCATTGTTTTTGTTAATGTTTCTTTTATATTAAATAAAAATATGTATATTATCAAAGTTATTTTCGGGAATACAAAATTTATTATTAATACGATTTCCGTATGACGATATGTACATACATGTATAAAATGATCTGTTATTTCCCAGCTAGCATAGGCTGTTTGTTAGACGATTATGTTTAACATACAACTCCCAAAAGAATCTTCTGGTGATATTCTGACGAGTAACAAAAACATCTAAATCTCTTTTTAATTTATTTATTTTTTGACACGCTCGTCTTTAAATCTTGAAATGAACCTTTTGGGACTCTCTGTAAGAGTCGTATAACAATTACTGAAAAAAGGATTTTCCGACAGCATGGTGTTGATTTCGCGACCTTAAGGTTTGTTTTATAGAAATTGTATGAAAATTAGAAGTTTTGGCATGCAAAATAGGCCAGATGCCGTTATCTAGGTAGCTTAGTCACACGGCTGAGTATTTCACGAGTTGTAAAATAATACCTACATACATGATTCTCATACGACTCTTAGCATGCTTTTTTAAAGACTCATTAGATAATCTCAACATACATCATAAACGATTCCCTTAACAATTAATATAAGCGTTTTTCGCTGCGTTATGGAAGAATCTATCATACGAATCAGCACGTGTAACAGTTTCTCCCATGCTAGGAATCGTCTAAAATTAAAAAATGAGCTCGCCGACGATCAAAAAGACTCTTTGTGAGATTCCCAGTAAGCTCCTGGGTTGAAATAAAATTTTAATCAAATATAAATTTATGTATTTCTTAAAAAATAATTTTTATATTCTACTTTTAAATCAAATACTTTACTTTAGCTGCACTTTTGTGCAGGTAACCACAATTGTGTACCTGGGCATTAAGGCAGGTAAATGCATTTAAGATAACTGCATTTTTGATTTACCTGCACAAAAAATCGTGCAAAGTGATTTTTATCGATTACACTGGTCAACAGCCAAAAAGGGGCTTGAATAACCACTATATAGATTTGATGCATCATGGCTATCAAAGTACAAAAATTATGACCTTTTTCAATTCTATGGATAATTGTTTTTAAAATAATTTTGAAGTAAAATAGTCAATATTTTGAGACACTTCTCCACTTACATATTTATGTTGCCATAACTCAAAAGCAACTTGTCCGATTTTTTTAAAATAAATTTACAAAAATTTTGGTTTACAATATCTTTAAATGATGTACATATACAACTGTTTTTAATTCGTACTCGAGAAGAAGGCTTACTTCATTATTTTGTTGAAGAGGATGATTTTGTGTACTGCACATATATTTCTGGTTTGATGACTGCCATGGGTTTACAGAGGTTCGATTCAAACGAAGGGCGTTTATTTATCGACTCATCAAAACGCGGCTTGAAGTGTGTCCTTTTGCAAAATGGAAACAAATTTCACTCCTTGCCGCTCGCACATTCAACCAAAGAAAAAGAAGAATACTCTCTAATTGCATTGGGCATGAAGAAGATCAATTTTAATGAACATAGCTGGGTAATTTGTGTAAATCTTTAGATGGTATATATTTAGATATTAGGTCAACAATGTGGTCTTACCAAACATCCTTGTTTTAAATGTTTAAGGGACAGCAGAGGCAGAACATTTGTAAACACTAGTTAAAGGTATGCCAAATGTTATAAATGTGGCTCTAGTGCCCCGAGATCGTAATTTATTACCCCCACTTTACATTAAAGTTGATCTGATGAAACCATATGTTGAAGCACTTTAAAATAATAGTGAATGTTTCCGGGTTTTTTTTAAGGTAGTTCCCAATCTGAGTATGGAAAAGCTGAAAGCAGTCATATTTAACGGCCCATAAATTCGCATGTTGGTAAAAGATGCTGATTTTGGCAGTTCAATGTCAGGAATTGAGAAGAAAGCATGGGATTCATTTTTATGGGTTATTCCAAAATCTAGGATGCAGCATAAGCATCAAGCTACACTACCTGCTTAGTCACTTATATCGTTTTCCTTAAATCTAGGAGACTTGAGTGGGGAAGAGGGCGATCGATTGGCACCAAGATATCCGGAGAATGGAGGAACTATACCAGGGTCGCTGGGATGCACACATGATTTTTTTTTTATATTAAATTGAAATAATGAAATATAAATTTTCTACTGTCTAACACATTAAAACTCATCCAATTTAAATGTTTTCCGAAGAATAGATCAGTATTGTAGGCAGGGTTTTGCAAAAAAGCACTAATTTTAATATGTAATGCATTTTCAATGTAAAAATATGTACATAACATGGGAAAATGGGGAAAATTTTGCGTATATTAAAACAAAAAAACTGTCATTTTGTGGACATGAGCGAATTCATTTAATTGTGAATAAATTCGAAAAAATTAATCGATTTTCATATCTTATTTTGTGGCTCTGCGATAAAATAATAAACAATTTTTGCCGTTTTCGATTTTTCGTGTTTTTTTTTTAACAAAAAAAATTTTCTATTTTCACGTGAAAAATATATTTTGTGAAACGCAATATATTATAAACGGATTAAAGGTTATTTAAGTATAAATGTTTCTAAATCTACTTTAATAATATTGGACTTAAGGCCCAACCATAATGTGCATAAGTTGACTTAAGCAATTGCACGAATACATGTAAATCATATGAGGTAAACCATATTGAACTTAAGGAAACTTTTTGTTAAATTTTATGAAACTGTCATTTGCTTAAGCAAAGTGCGAATCTGATCGCACATTCCGTACGGAATCAAATGTTTGTTGATTTTATATATGTTTTTTTAAATACATTTGAGAGACTTTTTGTTAATTTTTGACAGTAGGTTAAGCTTGGCCATGCATATTATGGTTGAGCCTTTACCCTTTTTCAGTTTTCATTAATTATGTGGAGAAACGTCATAAAAAAATTTATTATTTTAAATTAAAAATTTGAAAAAAAACCTCTTCATAGAATTTTAAATTTGGAACATATTTGTACTAGTGGAACTACAATACATTAAAATTGTATAGTGGTATTTCAAGCCTTTAAAAGTTTTTCGATTTTGTTGCCTTGTGTTATTAACCAATCTTAACGAAATTTGGCGTAGTGGTTTCTCGTCGTATGAAACTTTGACAGACCATTTTACAGCATTACCATGATTCGTTATGTTTTAAGGCGTACTAAAGTGTTTTACGAGAGTTGGTTTTTTATTGGCCCTATGATAAATTAAGAGGCGATCCTCATAAAAATTAATATGGAGGTTGTCCCACATTTGGGTTCACGATTCTAATGTTATTATATCGATAATGCTGGATTTCAATATCAAACTGCTTAGAAGAATAAGAAATAATTTGACACCAGTATTGTTCTTTTTTGTTGAGTCGTTCGAAAGCGAGTGCCTGAGAATTACTCCATAAACAAATCAAATCTGTCTTTTCTTTCTGAACATTTGATTAAAAATTTCAAAAATGTTTTAGAAATCTGTTCTTTTCTTCTCTAAACTTGTTTGAATATTGAGTTATGCCTGTTTACGATTTAGTAGGCGATATCTACGCATTGAATATATGTATAAAGTTATTTCTTTTTGTTTATTAAAAAGTAGATTTTGCGACACATTTAAAAATGAAATAACACCATAAACTGTCACAATGTCCAAGGACCTTATGACACTTTTCAAAGTGTCATAATGTCCATGATCTCAATGTTATAAATTGTGCTATTTTTTATTATTTTATGATAACCTAAAGTAATTGTGATTATTTTTATTATTAAAAAAGAGATTAGATTTGATGTCACCGTTTCAACTGTTTTTATTTGGCGATAGTTTAGCCTCCTTCACCTCACTCTCAACAAAAAGAACATGCATACATATGTGCTAAAAATTGACCTTCAATATTTTTGTGCAACATTTCAAAAAGTAAAATAAAAACAGAAAATCCTATTATTGATTTTAAAAATTGTACAAATTAAAATAGCTGACATTTTAGCATTTAACAAAATAAAATTATTCCAATAAAATTGTAGACGTCAATGGCGGGCTACAAAAAAAAAAAAAAAATAAAAAATGTTCGTGCTCTTGTGGCTGTCTGTTGTAAGTATATTTCATGTTTACACGGATGGTACAAGTAAAATTAAAAATAATAACAAAAAAGCAGATCGTTACAGTTTTACAATTTTTACAAAAACAACATGAAAATTTCGTTTGTTTTTGGTAATTGTATAAAAATGCTACCACCTTCAAAATACTCTTTTAAAATACATCCCTGGTGTGATGAAAATACATAATTTTCTAAAATGTTTTACCCTGCGGCCACACGATCAAGCCGTTCTTGATAGTTTTTTACATATCGATGGTTTTCTTCCGCAACCTCGTAACTCAAAAACAACTACTTTTCAGGAGAAACATTTTTTTTTATACCAAATATTTGAAACTTTTTGCTATATATTCTTTAATAATCCAAGAATTAGGAAAAATTCCGATATTCTGCCAAACAAAAATATTGGAAAATTGTTGGGTGGTATTTACTGATTACTTTTCCGGTTAAAACAAAAAATCTGAAAAAATCGAGTTACGTGGTTGCGGAAGAAAACCATCGATATACTGCTTGTCAAAAATTTACAAAAACTTAAAGCTGTGACGTAGGCTGCACTCAATTTATAAGCAATTTACTTTCATAATGCCAAGTGAAATTGAAAGCAATCTCGTGGTCAATTTAAAAGGTGTGAGTGTGTTAGTAAAAAAGTGAGAGTATATTGCAAATTGAAAGGATTTGAAAGGCAAAACTTCATCGTGTGACCACCAAGTTAGAAAAAAAAACATTTACCGACCGCTTGTCAGATTTTGTATCCGTATTCCCTCTTACTCAATACATTTTGCTTTTACATGATGAGATTTTTCTCATTCGGGCCTGTTCTAAAAATCACGTAATTTCAAATCACGTGTTTTCGAAAATCACACGTGTGATTTTGTTGTGTTCTGAAGGTCATACCGTTTTTGTGTTTCTCGGTGTGCTTTCGGCAATTTAAGATGACACCAATACACACAAAAGCGGGACACTAAAATATCACACGTGTGATTTTAGTAGGCACATGTGATTTGAAATCCCGTGATTTGAGTAAAAGTGATTTGCAGAACAAGCCTGATTCTACATCATTTTTCGACATGCCATAATACATTGTATTAGCGTATAAACTGGCCTTAAATCTCAAAATAAATCTATAAGACTGTTAAACTGTCCGTTCAGGATTTTCGTTTTCTCAATAAATATACCGACAAAAACATTATTTTCAGTTGACATATATGATTTAATTTATCTGTACGGTAAATAAATAGTAGGCAGATGAGGGAGGTTTAGCTTTGCGACGAAATAGAAACAAATGAGATATTGAGAAACCGAAATTTATTTAATTTGTCATTCTTCCTTGGAAGAAACGATAACTGCCTAATGAGACAACCGCCATTAGAATGCTTAACTAAAAATAACATTAGTGGTTTTAGATAATTGCTCTGTGAGCATTGGATGCCAACCATAGTTGGGGGTAGTGCACTCATTTTGCAGTTTCAACTCACACTAAGTGATAGTGCAAAAATCTCACTAACCATGAGTGATAGTGATGTTTAAAAATGTTGCACTCAAAAAAAAAAATTTGATTTTAAAATAAGCAATCATCAGTTTATTACAACTTATTTTTCTTCACTCATTTGAGTGCAACTAAAATTGTTGCACGAAATTTAAAATCAAAAACTTGTTTTCTTATGATTAAAGCCAATAATTGTGCCGTTATTGACAAAATTTAATTTTTTTCAATGTTCTTTGCTTATGCATATCGTCCAAAAAAATCAAAAACGATGCACATACAAAGTTACATTTTTTAAATTTTTGTGATACAATATTTATATGCAGCTTTTTTGATTGCAAGTCCAATTTTTGCACTATTTTGCACATTCAATCTTCGTTTAGTGAAAGTGAAAAAATATCACTAAATGTTTTTTAGTGATAGTTAAAAAATTAAAATCATTACTAAAGCTGGTATAAAAAGAGTGTAAACTAATTTCTTTGCAGTTTTATTTAGTGATAGTGCACTGCCGATTTAAATAATTATTTAGTGCACTACCCCCAACTATGATGCCAACAACCAGCAGAGAGAGTACAAATTTCAAAAAAAAAAAAAATTAAATGAAAATTGATTGACAGTCTCAGTCAATAACAGTGCACATCTCTATACAAACAACTACAACGTGTAATTTAGTGAATTTTAAAGTAACTGCACCACAAATAGAGTTAAATAGACAAAATAGACGAAAAATTGTTAGCAGCCTTATACTTACACACATGCGGTCAATAATAAAAAGGACTATTTGATTGCACAAGCCAATTTGTTGCATTGACAGTGCACGCTGCCAAATAATTAATTGTTGTTAGAAATTCTATTGTTTAATTTAATGGTTGTAAAAGTGTAATTTTAGTACAGTAAATCGATTACGATAAAACAAGTACGATGAAATTGTAAAGAAAAATGGGTGGATATACTTGATATGAAAATTTAATTACATTTTAAAAAACACTGCAAACATTTTTCATTTATATCGATGAAGATAAATATGTCGAACTAAATAGGTTACGACGGAACATAGAAATATGTATTTCGTATCTATGACATATTAAGAAATTTTTGGAAATTCTGAACAAACTGAAAAAAATTACAAAATACAACACATCTGATTTTTTTAGCAAAGAAACTAGCTTTTCCTTAACAAAAGGTTTCAGTGTATATATGTATTTATTTATATAAAAAAAAAAAAATTGGGAATTTAGCACGTCGCCAGGGCTGCCATATTTGAAGATTTATCTTCATTTTGACTATTTTTTGTTCCGAAATTAACAAAGTGCCGATTTGCTGATTTTTATCTAAAAACTGACAATTTTTTCAGTCTCCAAATTGTGAATAAAACACTACACGTTCGTTTTTTTAATCTTGGAATTTTTAACAGCCGTACCTTAACAAGAGCGGAAGGCGGAACGTTTTATTTCGCTTAGCTTTTACGCTGATATGTCATACCAAAGCAATGGCGTCAACGTTGGGTCACGAAGAGTAGTGATAGTTTTTTTTTGTTTAATAAAACCCACAAATTATGAATAAAAATAGAGTTATAAACGCTATATGACCAACAATAGCTAAATTTCCACTATTAATTAACAATAGCGGCAAACTTCACTATTAACCGAGCTGTCAAAATAGGTTCTTCCAATTCCAAAGCGTTGAGGGCGCTCTATTCAAAAACTAGAAAACGCGTGTCGCTTTTGCATAGCTACGGCTGAAACATGCAAGTCTTAAAAAAATCTAAAAGTGATTACAAAAACCGCAATGTTACACTTTGTTTATCTTTTGTGAAACCATCATCGAATGAACCTATTACGATTCTCTGTATAAATTATATTTTCAACAAACATTTCACGGGTAGTAAGATATTATCTACATGAGTCTCATACGATTTATTATCAAAGTAACTTTTGGGAATACCAAACATTAATTTACAAGAATTTGTTTGTCGTGCTTAATTCCCAATTTTTATTCTTGAAAAAAAACAATGAAATTTACTGTTGATGGGATAAGCTATTCCTATGCGCATTTCACTGGTTGCTTAGGCCAGATCGTCAGGAAACTTCATCCAATGATCTTAGAAAAACTAAAGATATTATACAAATAAAACTGTTAAGCGAATAAGAATTATAGACCCAGTTTTACTTGTAACAATATCAAAGCATGAACAATAACAATAGAGATAAACTCACTGTTATCTTTTCTTAGAGTCCCGACTACAATTTTTTGATTTTTTGTCAATTTCAAATGTACCCTAGAGAAAGCGAACTGACACCAAAGTAGTCCCGTGATAGGTCTTCGGTGATAGATACCGGTTCTAGTTCTAGCACTTTATATGAATAAGACTTATCACTTTTACATGAGGTTTTCATTGTAGGGCGTCAATTGACATTATTTGACCAGTCACAGATCTATTCTCAATGAACGTGCTTAGTGTCAGTTACTAAAATGTAGTATTATTTCAATACAGTGTAACATTATTCAATAAAACAAGTCCTAGAATTAAATTCAAGGACCAAATTTTAGAAAGTACCAAAAAAAATGTGTCACAGCATCATTGAAGACTGTACTGTAATTCATTAGTTTTTCTATCTTTTTGGTTCTTCATAAACCAGTTATGGGATTGGTTCTACTTTCACTGGTCATGAGTCATTTGTTTTTGTACTTGTTCTTTATTCACAAATCCCAGGACCAGTAAGTGGGTAAAGAAAAAACAAAATGTTAAATTAAATTATTTTAAATTGATTCTTTAAAAGGCTGGGATATTCAAAACGACAAACAAAGAACTAAAGTTGGTAATAATGCCTAATGCTGTGCTTAGAAATCTATGGCCTAGAAGCTTCCATATTTTAAAGGAAAACTGATGGTAAAAACACGTTGGAAAAATAAACGTTGAAATAGGTAAAGATAACTGTTAGGTACAAACACGAACTGCTTCCTTTTTGTAGAAATTACGGTCATAACTAGAAGAAAATCTTAATGAAGAAAAGATATTATACAATGATGTAATTTATTAAACATTAACCGTTTGTCTTTCTCTTGCTCCAAACTAAATATTAAAATTACTTTACGCTCAAAGCATGTATCTATCTTCTATATCTATCTATCTATCTTATCTATCTTATATATATAAAAATGAAAAATGTTTGTATGTTTGTGTGTTTGTGTGTTTGTTTGTTGGCTTATAGACTCCGAAACTACTGAACCGATTTTCTTGAAATTTTTACAGTAACATCACGTGAGCCCTAAAAATAAAATAGGCTACTTATTTTTTCGATAGGGGCAGGGGAATTGGTACCCCCCATAGGATGCCAATATTTATTATCGCATATCTTAAGAGCCGCTGGCGGCATTTTGTTGAACTTTTGGTAGTAGGATCTTCTGAGCCCCGAAATTGAAATAAAGTAGCAGCGGGGGAAGTGGTTTTCCCCATAGGATGCCAATGTTTACCATCGCATATCTTAAGAACTGTAATAGTGAGAATGTTCAAACTTTCTAGAAGTCACTCTTATGGTATACTTCACTTTTGAAAATAAAAATAAAGCGGGCAGGCGCAGGGGGGAACTACCTTCCATAGGATACATATATTAAATATCTCTCAACCGATAAAGTGGTTAAAGCAGTGTAGCGAAGCGCACCGGGTTAAGCTAGTACATATATAAAAATGAAAAATGTTTGTATGTTTGTTTGTCAGTTTGTTTGTTTGTTTGTTGGCTTATAGACTCCGAAACTACTGAACCGATTTTCCTGAAATTTTTACAGTAGCATCACGTGAGCCCTAAAAATAAAATAGGCTACTTATTTTTTCGATAGGGGCAGGGGAATTGGTACCCCCAATAGGATGCCAATATTAATTATCGCATATCTTAAGAGCCGCTGGACGCATTTTGCTGAACTTTTTATAGTAGGATCTTCTGAGCGCCAAAATTTAAATAAAATAGCAGCGGGGGAAGTGGTTCCCCCCATAGGACGCCAATGCTTAATATCGCATATCTTATGAACTGTTATAGTGAGAATGTTCAAACTTTGTGGAAGTAACTCTTATGGTACACCACACTTTTGAAAATAAAAATAAAGCGGGTAGGCGCGGGGGTGAAAAACCTCCCATAGGATGCATATATTTAATATCGCTTAACTGAAGAACTATTAAAGGGGGAGTCTTCAAACGTGGTTAAAGCTACTACTATGGCAAACTATAAATTCCAATATACAAATGGGCGGGTTAGACAGGGTAGGAGCAGTACCCCTCATAGATAGAAATATAAATAAGAGCCGCTGCAAGCAATTTGTTGAACTTTTGGTAGTAGGATCTTCAGAGACCCAAAATTGAAATAAAATAGCAGCGGGGAAAGTGTTACCTCCCGTAGGACGCCAATGTTTAATATCGGATATCTTAAAAACTGTTATAGTGAGAAAGTTCAAACTTTGTAGAAGTCACTCTTATGGTATACTTCACTTTGAAAATACAAATAAAGCGGGTAGGCGCAGGGGGGAACTACCCTTCATAGGATGCATATATTAAATATCTCTCAACCGATAAAGTGGTTAAAGCAGTGTAGCGAAGCGCACCGGGCTAAGCTAGTTTATTATAAAAATGTTGAACGTATTAATTATGCCGCGTATATTTATTAATTGATTCCTAATGGTGAAAACTTTTTAATTTCTTTTCTTGCAGTTAAACGAAAACAACAAGAACAACTTCCAATAAAGACTTAATATGTTGCTGCAAGTGAAATCTACAACCAACATGTAATTTTCTAAGAATTAATCCACAGCAACATTTAAAATCCAACAACATATTCTCAAAGAACTGACACAATTACACCAACAACTTTTTATTTAAATAAAAATATTAAATATACATACATATGAACATATAAATAGTTCTTAAAGTTTTAAATAAAACAAAATGCATCAGGTACTAAGTTATGAAACAGCGGTACGTGCCAATAATGTGTCAGAATATCGAGAATATGTCACCAAACGAACCTGCATAAGTCTAGTGGTAACAATTGCATTTTTCACATTAATATCGGGTAAGTAGCCAATACAATTTGATCAAATTATTAAAAATTAAAAAACTATGTCTTCTGAAGACCTGAAGTGTATCTAACTCTAAAATTTTTACCCAACCCTTTACAGGCTATTTATTGGGAAATTTTGTGTCAGAGCGAAAAAATCACATACGCATGTTGTTAACAAAGAAACCAATAAGTTCTTCGCCAGATGATAAATCATCACAAACGATCGATATTACAAGTACGGATTATATGAATTTACAGGAATTGCACGCCTACCAAAAGACCAAAACTAAACTTCTCGCATCGGCCCAATCACTCAGTAAACTTATGCAGCGTGATGAAAGTTATCGTTCAACCTCTTTGAATACGGAAATTTTCAATAAGTACATATCATGTACCCAAGATGTACCACCCAATACGAACATCGAAACCAGCCAATTTATTGAACAACTGGTCGATAATACGTCGGCACGGCAAAAGGATTGTCTAAGGATTATACAAGCTGTCATAGAAAATAATTTGATAACGAACTAAGAGAAATCAAAAGACAAGAGATAAATTAAAAAAAAAATATTTTTTTTACACAACTCCCTCTTAGATATTAATTAGTAGTGGTGTTCACGGTCTCAAGTATTAGGCTTCAGTCTACAAAAAATTTTAAACAAATACTTTTAAAACAAAAATGATTCTCTAAATTCATTAAAGATCATGTGAAGACTTCTTATAACTAGATACTGATTTTATTTATACACATTTTAATGTTAAAACAAAAATAAACATTTCCCCCACTTTAGGGAAAATATCAAAAAAGCTGAATTTTAGTATTTGGTCAACTAAAATACAAAACAGCGCATCATCAAAATATTCAAAATTGACTTTCTGATTGATTTTTGTTCGTTTTATAAATCTACATGTTCACAAAAAATTGTTGATCCCTGCGATCAAAATTAGCGTCCTTTAGCGTGTGTGAAACGGTAGCAAACTGTTATGAAAAAAATATTTTTTCCTGGGGGGAAAATATTTCATGCTTCTGCTGTGTGAAATGATATCTGTTTTGACGATATAAAATTTTGACGTTTGTAAAAAATAAAAATACGAAACGAATTTAAAAACTTTTGAAACAAAAAAATATAGCATAATGAAATTTTTTGCAGTTGGCACTATTTCCATTTCATATTTTTTTTATTTTGAAATTAGAAATTTTTTAAAAGCTTTGAACTTCTAATTTTCTACTTGTCAGAAATTTAGTTGCTTGTGTCAAAATTTCTCCTAGCCCCTAGGGCTAGTGAAATTTTATTCACCTCGTTAGTATCAAAATTTTACTAATAATAGTACTTTGCTACCGTTTCACACACGCCCTTTATGAAAGAAACTCAAACGCCAAGTACACGTTGTTGTTATTGATATTGTACAGTTGTTTGCTTCTCCTGTAAACTTATAAAAATTGTTGTTTCGTTGTTTTGTATTTCAGGTGACGACTTGGAACTTAAATTGTAATGATTTATGAGGAGTAGTAATTAGGGTTAGAAGCTTATTAAATTTTTAAAAAATTACTTAATTTTCGAAATGTTCTTTTACTTTTAACCTTTTGTAGGTTTTTAATGGTTTCTTCAAAATGTATATGGGGCGTTCTATAAGAAAACGCAATAATCTCAGTTTTTAAGATTTGTGTTATGTCCCTTAAAGGTCTCTAAAACCGTTAATTGTAATTTTTTTAACATTTAATAAGGTTCTTAAAAATCTGCTTGACTGCATTAAAAATCTATAAAAATGTGTTTTTTTTAAGAAGAAATGGATTCCTTTAAATAAAATATGCAACATATTACCTTAATCGTAGCAAATAATATATTGCCCCAATTTATAATTTTAACTCTTGTGACCCGTTTTCGCCTTTGTATATAAATTAATTTTTATTTAAATTAAAGTTGTATTTAGAAAAAGTTTTAGTTTTTAAGTGCTTCTTCTTTAACATTATTCAAATAAGAAAATATATGGAACAGCTGTTTAGCCAAAATAAAAGTACTTGTAAAGTGTATTTATTTAAAAGGTGGCCTCAAAAAAGCAGCTGATTGTTTTTTGTTTTGTCTTTTGTTTTTGTATTGTTGTGACATTGAGGGCAACTTGTCAAGTTAATACACATTTAAATAGTATATAAAATGAGCAACATTTGCTTTTTCAGTATCATTTAAAATAAGCACTTGAAAACTAAATTTTTGTATTTAAGCAGAACTTAAAGATAAATAATATTTAAATACAAAGTCAAAAACTGGCCCTTAGTCCCCCACTTACACTTATTTGATGCGTATTTGATAAAGTTTTGTTTATAAAAAAAGATATAAAGATTTATATTTAAATTTTTTATAGTTTATAAAGTATATTTTTTTATTGGTGTCTTCTTATACTTTGATTGGTGTGCTCAAATATTTTCATTTCTTCTTTTACATATATGTTTACGTACATTTGTTATTTTTTAAGAAAAGAAAAAAAATAAAAGAAACAAAATAGAAAATATATTAGAAATAAGTAAAATATATGTATGTAAGTATGTATATCTTTGAATGTTGATATGAATGCTACTAGAAGTACTTTTAAGAAACAGAGATAAATGAATTTAAAAAATAGAATTACATTTGTAGTGACACATTCCATTAGCTACATGGTGACACATTAGAAACGTTTTGATTTTTGTTTTTATTATTAAATGAACGACTTTTTCTTTTGGATTTTATAAAACGCATGGAAATACTCGTATGTTCACATTATGTTTCGAAGATAATACCTTTGAAATCGTGTCCATTGTTTGCTTCGGCCTGACCTGCTCTTTCTAAAGCATAATCCATAACTATAACCTACAATTTCAGGTCTCAGTACCCTCACATCTTCTGGGATATTCGCCTTAAGTTGTTGGATGGCTCTTGGCTTATTGGCATGCACCTTACCCTTTAGGTTACCCCAAAGAAAATCATATAAATGCCATTTTATTCGATCGCCAAAAATTTCGCGCAGGATAGCCATAGTTGGACTCCATCTTGGTAGAACCACAATTTCGGCCTTAACAAAACTTTCAATCATTGTCCGTCGTTTTCGAAAAAATATGACCCAAAAAAAAAATAAGTGGGTGCATTTGATGATAATTATTAATTGTTATCAAAGTAATTTTTGGGAACACAAAATTTTTAATTAATAAGATTTTGTTTGTTCTGCTTAACTCCCAATTTGTATTTTTGATAAAAACATTATTTTTAATTATTCTTGGATTTTTGACGCAGCCTTTTCTGCAATTTTGTTTATTTAAGTGAAAATGGGCCCTTGTCACTCATTTTTTTGATATAATCTTTATGTCTGAATAATCGAATGCTGACTTTCAAAATAACATTGAACAAATTTAGACCTTTGTTCTGGGCTGAGTCTATCCTAAATTTCATATGTTTCCCAAGTTTTTCAAAGATAATTCTGAAATAAAAACAAAAAAAAACGTGATAAAATAATATATTCACTTATTTAATCATAACGTTACTTGTGCGCCATCCTGTATAAAAATAAAATGTACTAGAAAATAAAATATACATTCGAAAAAAATAGTAAGTGTGATATATTCGGCTGCGCCGAATCTTACATACCCTTTACTACATTGTATTGAAAACAATAAATATTTTAAACATTTTTAATTGATTTTTTTGTATAAAATAAAATATTGGTGAAGGATAAATTCGCAAATGAATAGATTACACCAGTGATGCCCAACTCTGTTTTGCTCATTTATCATAAAATGTTTTCTTAATTCCATAATTTATTTTACGAACTGTGTTTGATAAAAGTATTCCATTCAGCTTTTAACAAGTGCACTCGTCGCTGTCTCATTAACAACTAAATTAAAGAGCTCATTTCGGCATAATTGGCAGAAGCAAAATCATGATGCAACAAGTAAGAAAGTATGGTCGGTCCAGCCCGACCAAATTGTACCCTTGACTATTCTATAAAAGAACAAGTTTTTGCAAGTGTATCATATATGGGAACCTTAGGATAATCATGGACCAGCCAGAACAAAATTATGTAATTTAGTTTTAGATTCATATAAAAGTTCTTTGTGCCGAATATTATTTAGATATCTTCATCTACACAGAAAAAAATATCAGTAGTTTTTTACCAATTAAAAAAATTGCTTAAAAAATATTTAAATTTTATTAATGTGATAATTGAATCTATTTTTTTTTTTTGTTGAAAGAAAATTAAAAATATAATTTTGATTTCATTAATATATGTATACGTAATTTTGAAATAAATTTTGAATTAAAATATTAGTTAAATAACACAAAAACTTTATTGGTTTTTTTTTCTTTTAAAATAAAAAAATTTAATCTTGTAGAATTGTTGTTGGGAAATGTCAAAACCTGAGCTTTTTTTTAATTAAATCAATTGACACATTGTTTGAAACGGCAAAGTTTTTTTGAAAAAAATATATTTAAAATTTTTACAATTTTTAGTAATCTATATAATCATTTTGGTAATAGGTGCAAAATCAACAAACTGTTTGCTTGATTCTATGAATTTGGTGATTACAGACAATTTTAAATTTTTTCTGTGTATATACAATTTGTTCGCCTTTTTAGGAAGGGGGTTTATTACTAAGTTTATACGTAGACTATTCGCAAATAAAAGTTATTTGCGATTAATCAACTTACTGTATATATGTCCTTTTTTGTTACTGAAAATTCTTATTTGTATGTGATGCCGGATGGAAAATTAATGCATTTGGTAGCACTGTATTTATAAAAACTTCTTATTTTTTAATGAATAATGAAAAAATTAAAAATTGTTGTGTATTTGTGAATTTTATTTCCACAATTTTGAATTAATTTTACTTTTGTTGTCGTATGAATGTGTCACATGGAAATAAAAACGTAAAACGGTTAAAAGTGTGGCACCTACCAGCACAACAAAGTAGCTATCGTAAAAGTCATTAAGGGTCCTCATGATGTCGCTTAAAATTGCCATTTGTGCAAATGCGCAAACTTACGAGTCTTGTTTCATGAAGCCCCTTTTTTTACTTTTGTGTAATTTTAAACAATTAATGTCAGTTTGTAAGAAACGTCAATACAAAAATAAATTAAAAATTAAAATTCAAAAATATAAAAATTAGTGTTTAAATTTGTGATTAATGTGTATAAGAAATTTGCTTTTAAAAATGCTCAAAGAAAGCTAAAAGACCAATTTACTGAAATTATTGCTAGAATTTATTGTTTGTGATTTATAGACACTTGGATTTTTCATTGAAAACGACGTTTAAATTATTAAAAGATCTGTTTGTATAAATGCACAATTGAACAACGCAAGTTTACGAGACAAAATTGTTGGGCAAATTTACCAAGTTTGCGAAAATGAATTCTCATACAATTTTTGACAGTTCATTTACGAGGGCGTAAAAATGCACAGTTTGCACAGATTACGAGACTTATAAACGATATCATGAGGACCCTTACTGTCGCCAATTTTTTTATGTAAATACTAACATTTCGTAGGAAGTTATGGCATTTAAAGCGTTTTTCCCTAGTAGTTTTTGTTGGGAGCTATTGTTATGGACCGAGTCAAATAAAACATGGTAAGATGATAAGTTTGTACCAACTTTAATCTAAATTCTAACATACTACATGGCTTATGGGCACAAAGAGCCTGTTCCGGAAAGAAACTTGTATGTTCAATTATAGAGCGATTCTCCCCCATTTTAAATAAGCTTGGTCCTTGTGCCAATTAGAGCCGATATACCAAATCATTAAATTATCTTCAAAATTGCGTCCTGTACTTTGCGCACAATGTTTACATAGACATCCAGCCAAAGCGAAAGTGAAAGAGTCGATCGGTAAAATTGACGGTGCAACAAGCATCAGCACAAATGAATAATACCCTCTCCACTGTTGTGGTGTGGGTATAATAAAATGGTAGGAACAGTTTTTTTTGCATATTTACAAGGGCGAATTAGATTATTTTGAAATTTACCGTCACAATTCTAGCAACAAAATGCCTGTTGTTGAGGTAAATTTTTTAATACATTTTGAACAAAATCGTATTTTTTGAGTTTTGACACTATTGAAGTAAATAAGCGATATGATACCCTGCAATAAAGTGCAAACCTTTCATTCTTTTATTTAATGCCCGTTAATGTTAATTGTGACTGCAAAAGAGCTAAAGCACATTATTCAATAAAAATCAATGAAACCTTTTAACAACCTAATAAAAAAATAATTAGCATACATGTGTACCTTTTCCTTATATTTCTCTTAAGTCAGCTAGATTAGCATCACCTTTTTGACATCCATTATCACCTGTCATAAAAATCATAATGAATAAAAGATAAATAATAATAACAATGAAAATGAAATCATTATCACAATAAAAATACAATTTTCCGTCAGTGTTTGGTATTAATATATGTGAGTAATAAAAAAAAAACACAACAAATTTACAGACATTTACAAACATAAAGTTTTACAACACTCCCACACACACACACTCTACATTTACACATACAAAATCTTATAAATATAAAAGAGCATATGCGTTTATGCATAAATATTTAATTAAATCAATGTTTATTAGATTGTAAATTTTTATTGTTTTTATTTAAAAATTTTTTTATTTTTAATTTTATAGTTGTATAAGTAAATGATTGTATAGGTGTATTTAATATGTATCATTATAATTATTATATTTTTTATGAGTATTATTTTAATAAAACATTTATTTTGTAAAATTTATATAGATTTTATATTAGAGCAGAAAGGAAGAAAAGATAAAAAGCATTAATAAAAAAAAAGAATGCATCAGATATTGTTTAATAAAATGTTTATTATAAATATATTATAGATGTGATAATATTGAGTGTGTCTTTTATTTATGAACGCTATCAAATTAAAACTATGAACATAAGAAGGTTTAAAATAATCAAGCTGGAGCACAATGTTCTGAAGCGGATTTATATGTCAATGCCTAGTAAACGCGTTTCTAAAAATAATAATAATAATGATAAGAGACAACCGGTTTTGAACTTCGCTTAAGGACTTTATAGGGTGTAGGATCAATAATGTAGAAATTACAAACGGAATGACAAAGTTATTTATGCCCTTTTTACCTTCGGTGAAGGGTATAAAAAAACGTTTTACAACTTCCACAGCATAAAATTCCTTAATATTGAAATTCGAACATAAATACAAGTGAAACAAATTAATGTGTAAATATTAGTTGTATTCACCATTTCCGCGATATCTTATTATGGCTTTAAATTTTAAAACAAAAAATTTTTCATTTAACAAAAAAATATTTACAAGGTTAGAAAAGCTCCCATTTAATATTTTAAATTTCAAGCAACGAGACCGAACTTCAGAATTCACATTTTAGCCATTTCAAATAAAAACATCAAAAACCACAATATAAGTTGAAATACCAAACCCACAAGCATCTGCTAAAATCAGACAATTCCACTTCTGCGGGCAACGGTGTGGCTGACGACGTTTTTAATCTGCTAAACAAAGCTAGATCGGCTTTCAGTCGCCTGAATAAAATCTGGAGGGTAACGCAGATATCCCACTACACTTAACAAAGAATCAACAAATCATGCGTTTACTTCAAGTTCCTGTATGGAAGTGAAAAATGGCCCATGTCTCAAAATATTGCACAGAAACTCGAAAGTTTTAATAACAAATGCCTCGGAATAATATGTGGAATATTTTGGAGTAACGTAATAACTAGCATACATAGATCTTCAAAGGCGATTAAACGAAGACCGTATTACATATCAAATCGATAAAAATAAATAGAGATGGGAAGAACGAAAGCCAGCAAACAGTATTGGTCTGCACTCGTGTAGAACCCCCAAGGAGCTCCACGTCCCGGCCGGCCTAACATTTTATGGCGCAGGATCATACCCAATGAATTATTAGAAATAAATTAAACATTTCTAGACTTAAAGAAATTTTTATTCACAGATTAAGTTTGAATCTTCTTGTAGAAGCCCAATATTTCGAAGTGGAAAAATAAAGGAAAAAAAAGAAAAACACCATTCAATATTAAATTAACTTTATAGACTTAAATAACCAAAAATTTGTCGTTCGTTTCATCAATTGAAAAATTATACAAAAAAAAACGTCAGAAGACATTCACGCTAAGAACCCATTTAACAATTAGACTTTAACAACCTTCGAATTGGTGTGAACACAACTATTGTGTTTTGTGTTAAAATTAATTTAATAAAAAAAAACAAAACAAATCATTAATTATAGTCTTATTTATTGTAAAATGTTTAAAACTTCTTCTTATCACATTTTACGAGAGAAGTTGTCGTTGTGCGCTTATTAAAGAAAAAGGTGTTGAATTCATATTAATTTTGTTGCGTCTGCTCTTCCACCCACACAAACCTAAGTGTTGGAACAATAGACTCTAAGACATCTAATCTTCCTCCAACAAATTTATAATAGAAAAAACAACAAAGAAAAAATACTACAAAATAAATATGTAAGTAATATTATTTAAAGATGTTTAAACAAAGCAACTTTATAACAAAAAATTTTAGCTATTACCAATTTTTGGTACGAGTTTTGAATTTTAAAAATTTCCAACAAAAAATAAAAGCCAGATCCCTTAAAATAATTTTGAACGCCTACAGCGAAATATTGGCACGAATATTTTACAAAACTTAACAATAGCAAAACAATAAAATATGTTTTCGTACGAGGATTGGGTTTCATTTTTTAGTTGAGGACTTCCATAACAAAACGATACAATTTAACTAGAAAAATCTTGTGGTTTCTATGCTTGAAAATAGTAGTGTTGGGAAAAGTCGTAGTTTGGTACTTCCTTTAAAATAACGTTTTTTATACAAACAAAATTCACAAAATAGAGGTAATAAATAATTCTTTTTTAAGCTTAAATACTCTTATAAAAAGTATTAAAAACTAAAATGTGGTTCCAAGTTGGTTTTCAAAATTGCTATATTTTTTTTTGTTTATTCAGAAAAAAAATTGTATTACAAAGAAAGGTGTTGCCTCAGAGTTGGCAACAAGGTAAATTTATCTACAAGTATTTAATGCGAAATGATCTTTTAAGAATACTGGAATTATAATCACTCACAGGAGTGATTATAATTGTAGAAATTTTGTAAAAGGCAAAGGAAAAAGAGAAATTTAATTATTTCTTTTCCAAGTACAATGTTGGTTAGAGAATTGGGCTTATAGTTACCTTTTGGGTTGTGGGTGTTGTTCCAATGAAGATAAATAAACAACGCTTTGATAAGTTAGGGTATGAAGGTATGTATTATTGAGTTGTATTTGGCTTTTTTCTTTAGGTTTAAAGTTTTAATAATTAGATTTAGTAAATTAGATTTAAACTTGGTTAATTGCACTGGTTGCTTCTGTTGCTAGGTGACAAGTGAGCGATACAAACATTAATTTTTTACTATTAACCTGTCTTGTTTTCTGAAAGTGTAGAATGGGGCCCTTGGAAAATTATGATTCGATCTTCACGAAATTTGCAATGTAATGTTCTTGTCTTATACTTGGATCTATGAGAATCCAAATTTTGCCACAATAGCAATATTTGTTCTGTTTTAAAACCATACTTAAGTGTTTTCAAATAGTGGGCTTTATATGGTTAATTTTGGATCGGTGTTCACGAAATTTGGGCGGATATTTTCTAGTCTTATGAAACTATGATATTCCAAATTTTACTACAAAAGCATTATTTGTTACGGTTTTTGGCGTACCTAATTTTTTTTATAGTGGAATTTATATGGGTCTGAATTATGGGTGAATTTTGGACCGATCTTCTCGAAATTTATTTGTATGACTTCTTGTCATATAAAACGAACTTGTGCAAATTTTAATGATAGCTTCTGACTTGTGTTATTTTTCTGTAAAAGAAATATCAAGCTTTAACGATGTTTGTTCCACATTTCTATATCTCATTTCCACTAATCCGATTGCACCGAACTGCTTAGATAGCTAAATACAATTTGACACTAAAACTGTCATTTTCTGATGAGTCTTTTGCAACTCAGCGAGTTTTCAACAGACGGACAGATACTAAAAATGTTTCACATTAAAAGTAGCATTGCCATTGTGATACTTAAGTACCACTTTTGACACTTTTTCATGACAATGACACTTTTTGTGACCCATTTTTTTTTTTATTTATCCCTTTGTATCATTTTAAAAAAAGTATGGCACTTTGTTTCTTAGTTTTAACATTGATTTATTATTCAGATATCAAGCTGAAAACTGGTTGTCCAAATGGAACATTAAAGTCAATACTGAAAAATTAGTTCACGTTGTATTCACGTGGCGTAAAAGAGTTTGTCCTCGATTAACTATAAATAATAATGAAATTCCCCTAAAAGACTGTGTTAAATATCTTGGTCTTCATATTGATAAAAGATTAACGTGGAAAGCCCACATAAAATCTTAAATGGAACATCTTAAAATTAAAACTAAACGACTATATTGGTTGTTGGGCCCTAAGTCCCAATTAAAAGTTGAAACAAAGCTTGTAACATATAAAACTATACTAAAACCAGTGTGGACCTACGGCATTCAATTGTAGGGAACTGCAAGCAACTCAAATGTTAAAATTCTCCAACGGTACGAAAATAAATTTCTGAGATTAATTGTCAACGCCCCAAAATATGTATCTAACAAAACAATTCATAACGATTTATTTATTCCAAAAATTTAAGATGAAATCAAGAAGTTTAGCGCAAACTGTCTCGAACGATTAAGTTATCATATTACCCCTTGGCAATATCATTACAAGACGATACTAATGAAGTGAGAAGACTTAAGCGGTATCATATCCTTGATTTACCTTTCACTTATATGGACTTTTTTCAAAATACATAATTTAAAATGTTAATATTCTTTAATATGTATATTACTTATTGATTATATTTTTTCGAAATGTGTTCATAAATATTTTTGATTCCCCCTAAATTTAATACTAGTATTTATATAAAACTTTATTGTTAAAATGTTGTTGTCCGGGTTAAAGCACAACAACGAATGAATTGTTAAAATTTATCTTATTTGCTTACTATCCAAAATAGTATAAATTGTAAATAAAATTTGTTATGAGAACAAAAAAAAGATTTATAATTCAAATATTTAAACAGTAACGGACTGTAGTTTATTTATGAAGTATTCCGTTCAATAATTTTTAAATAAATAAACATTTAAAATTCCATGAAAATTTATTTTCAACTGATTCTAAATGCCAACTTCTTCGCTTTGCGTGACGTTTCTAACTTTGACAGAAAAGCTTAACGCAAAAGGGTTATGCCACAATAAACACTTTGACAACACACACTTATTGCTTGTTAAAAATAAATAAAAAAAATTATACTAGCAGACTGTCAAAGCGCGCAAAAAGATGAGAGTTGCCTAACTTTTCGCTTCGCTCTGCGTTAAAAGTTCTTTATGTGCCATGTTTCGTATAAGTATGAATATTTCATCTTGGATGTCAAAGCGAATCTCTAACGCAACGCGAAGCAAAAGTTTTATCTGACATGGCCTTAACAGTTATTCAAAAAACTAAGTGCATATTAATACGGATTTTCAATTGTAGTTAATATTGTCCGTTGATTAGGTTAATATCTTCTTTATGTAAAATCAAATGCAAATGTAATTTAAAGTAACAAAAAGTTCTTTTAATTTTTACTGTCAAAAATTCAACCGCGAATTCCGTAAAAACAAAAAATTAACTAAATATTCCGTAAAAACAAATCAATATTCAGTTATTTTATATAATTTAACTACCAAAAATAAATCAGTTATCTATAATTCCCAGGTTCTATTTGTTAAAATAATTTAGTTAAATACATCAAATTTTAAAAGTAAAACAAGCCATATCGGTCGTGCTGCTGGTGTCTTATAACTGAGAGTTCTTCTGTAAACAATGTGGTCAGTACACAGAAAAAATTATTTTTCGAATTCAAACAAAAAATTTGTAGTATCAAAACATTTTTTGTCTGAAATCGGTCCTACAAACAAATTCGCATATTCAAACAATTTATTTGCATTTTGTTTACTAAAAAAAAACACTGATTTTTTCAAACAAATAATTTACAGAATCAAACAAAAAGTTTACTGAAATTCATATAAATTTCAAACAAATAATTTTGCTGAATCAAACAAAAATTTTTTGCACAAGCAATGACGCGCACCCAAGCTATCACTGAATGAGAAGATGAAGGCAGAAGCAGAGCGGCGGCTGGCTTTGAGACACATGTTTTGTTAGAATTATTTTTGAACGAAGTCTTGTTTATACACACAATGTTTTTCTTCATCACTCACTGTTGCTGTATCCTTTCCTTGGCTAAAGAAGAAGAAATGTAACAAACAACGGCAGCAGACCGACTCGATATGTTTTTCGTCATCATTTTATTTTTGTATTTGATGTATTTAAGTAAACAGTTTTCAAAAATTGAATACGGGATTTTGTTTTTCATTCTTTTTTTTCCAACTTTGAAACCAACCAAAAATTTATTTTGTTTCTTATAATGTTGTTGTTGTTTCTGTTGTTAAAAAAAGAATGAAACCTTTTTTTACCTGCTATTTTTTTTGTTTTTTTACTAATAACCTCGTCGCGCTATTTTATCATCTTTCTTCTTGTTGTACTTTTTTAAAGCGTCCAAAAATAAACTGTATGTGTTTTGTGTTGTTGTTCTTATATTTCACATAAAGAAGTGTTGCTTACGATCAAATAAAAAATGCAAAAAACGACAACATTAAAGAGCGTTAAATATTTCATACAAAATTATGAAAAATTGAAACCAATAGCGCGTATATTATATTATTGAAAAGTTGTCAACATTTTTGTTGGTTAAATAAAAATCAAACAAAATTATTAATTGAATCAGTAAAAAAATTTGTAGAAATTAAAAAAAATTTCAAACAATCGTTTGTTTGAAAATAATTCGGCAATAATTTTTTCTGTGTACAACAAAAGTAAAACAATAGTGTGTAACGAGGTAAGTAAATAATAATATTCTCTTTCTCTCTCTCTCTCTCTCTCTCTCTCTCATTAGAAAAACAAGCGTAAACGAAAATTTCTACATTTAAAAAAAATCTGCATATTCCTTTGATTTTTACGGAATATTCAGTTAATTTTTTGACAGTTAATTTATATAAAATAACTGAATATTCCTTTGTTTTTTACGGCAAATTTAGTTAATTTTTGTTTTTACGGAGTTTGTGGTTGAATTTTTGACAGTAAAAATTAAATGAACTATTAAAAATTTAACTGAATATTCCGTAAAAAACAAAGGAATATTCAGTAAAATTTTTGATAATTGATTTATAAAAAATAACTAAAATTAATTTCTTTTTACAAAACATGGAGTTAAATTTATGACACTAAAAAACTTTTCGTTAAAAAAAAAATTAAAAATTAGAAGACCGGGTTTTAACTGGTAGCAGATTTATATTTTCAAGCTTAAATAAAAAGCGTAATAATTGACATAAAGTTTTATTAGAAGCTTTTTAAAGAGTATGTCATGCAGATGTCTTCTGTCGAGTTTAACACACTGGTCAAAACGGAGCATTGTTTTTCGAGAATTTTCGAAAAAAAAATGGTATGGCATGGAAAAGGCACACCAAACAGTTACCCTGGGACAATGCAATGGTTTTTGATGTTTCAACCGGAGACCAGTAACGGCAGTTTTGCTTGTTGACGTTTAAGTAAAAATGAACTTTGAACAATATTGTCGACGAGCAATTACGTAAGAATCATAACTTTTAAAAATTACTCCACAGTAATTTGCCACCAGACACTTTGTACTTATAAACTTGACCCTATTTTACTTTTAAATATCTTTTTTTACCCTTTTTTTCGTAAATACTCTTTTTATGACACTTTTTCGAAATTTTCAATGGCAACCCTGAATAAAAGACAAACTTAGTATACCATCATTTATCATAAGTGTTGGAGGGTATAAAAAACTTTAAATTTCAACAATAACTTTGTGATATGGAACTCCTCAATTAATACTCAAATCAATAAAGGTCAAATGTTAGTTACTTTTCTCTTGTTGCACGTAGTTCGACAGTACGTATGTATTTTAAGATGTGTAAAGGCAATATGAATAAAAAAAATTAAATTGATTGTTACATGAATATGTTTTCACACAATAAATTAATAAGCTTGTACTCGTAGCATGTAACTGATAAAACTTTTACATGTTGCCACAATTCGCAACACATATGAGAATAACAATAGAGTATTTGCAATGGCAGCCATTATCGTAATGGAATTCAGTTATTGTTAAATGTTAAAATCTTGAAATAAATTTTCTGTACTATTTAACTAAATCATAAAATGATTTCTTCAACTTTTTTCCGCCCAGAAATTTCCTTACTCGGGGAATCGGGAAACAGTTTTGAATTTTCCGGGATACGGAAAAAATATCGATTTTTTGCAGACATATAAAAACGAAGCTGCAAACAAAACAAGCCGTAAATGGTTTAAATCTGTAAGCAACTTTTGATTTTATTCACAAAAGTCTTAAAATTTCAATTAATTTAAGAATTTCATAAAACGCAATATTTGGCAAGTATGTCTCGAGAAAATGTTAAGGATTAAAAATGAATTGAGGACGGTCGTACATTATATCTCACTAGGGGGGACTCCTGGGCATTTGTGGGGCTTTAATTCCATATATTTCTAGTCTGCATTGAACATTCCTTAATGAATAGAGATAGTGGGTAGGTATGTTCGAAATAAATGATTCAGATGAAAAATAAAGTGGGGCCGGCCATACATTTGACCCATCTAGGGGCATCCTAGGCGCTGTAGGGGTCAAATTTAAGAATTTCAACCATACAAATATGGCCGTTTCACGCCCTAAACAATAAAAATTATAGGCTTAAGTTCCTTCCAGATTGTACACTATTTGCTTGTCAAAATTCAAGAAAATCGATGGATTAGTTAAAAAGATATAGGGAGGGAGAACTTTTACCCGTTTTGCCCTCTAGCGATAAGAAATATACTTTACGACCTTTTCCGATTGTCATTGTACACATAGTGATGATACATAATTTGATAACTTTTTAAGTGAAAATAAAAAGTCATAATATGGAAAATGAATGGGCATTTTGTTGATATTTGTATGGGAATACATAGGAATATCTTAATGCCATATCTCCGGAACCACTAGGCCTATGGCGCATAGGAGCTTTCCCTCAACAATAAATTTCAGTGTATTTATCAAATATGAAAAATTGGGAATTTAGCAAATCATACGGAAATCGAATTAATGAAATTCTAAGCAATTTTATGTTTAACTGATTCTAACAGTTATTTATAAAGTAATGGCCATTTTCTCAATGTACCGTCAAACTGCCTGTTACTTAATGTCAACGTAAATTTATTAGGCCGATAAACTGTCTGTTAACAATTTTGGGTTTCTCAATATACCGACAAAAAAATGGTTTTAAGCTGGCAAAACCTCTCAAAAGACATGTAAAAGTTGGGAGTCAGCTGATTGAATTTATCTGTACGGCAAATAAAAGGAACATAAATAATCAGCAGATGAGTGCTGGTTAGCTTTGCCACAGAATAGAAACAAATAAGACATTGAGAAAACCAAATTTCTTTAATGTGCAGTTTTTCGTTGGAAAAAAAGTTAATCGTGTAATGAGAAAACGGCCATAAGTGCATAATAAAAATGATTTTCAGTTTCAGTTAATATAGTTCGTTGATTAAGTTAAATTCCTCTTTATGTAAAATTAAATGAAAATCTTATTTAAAGTAACGAAAAGTTCATTTAATTTTTACTGTCAAAAATTCAACCGCGAATTCCGTAAAAACAAATGAATTTGAAATTATTTTATATAAATTAACTATCAAAAAATTAACTGAATAATCCGTAAAAAACAAAGAAATTTTTCAGTTATTTTATATAAATTAAGTGTCAAAAAATTAACAACAATTTCCGTAAAAACAAAGGAATATTCAGTTATTTTATGTAATTTAATTACCAAAAATTAGTGTTTACTTATCTTTAAAAAACGATGTGCATGTTTTGTGTAACAACTTCCCATTTTCTATTTGTTAAAATGATTTAGTTATATACATCAAATTTTTAAAGTAAAATAATTGCGAAACCATATCGGTCATGCTGCTGGCATCTTATGATTGTGAGTTCTTCTGTAAGCAAACGAGGTCAATACAACAAAAGTAAAACAAGCGTGTGTAACAGGTGTAAGCAAGGAAATATAAAAGACAATATAATAAAGTTTGGGCAAAGAATGCGGGGCTATTGGTTAGTACTTATTATGCTTCAAAGTATTAAATAATCGACGGATCTATGTATTTTTTTTATGGATGGCTAAAACCGACTGAAAAAGCTCCAAATTCTTATAAATTGGCTCATATGTCTTCATAAACAGCATATTGCTCTGCTTATAATTCCTTACTGGAATTACATACAAAGGATTTAACAACACCTGCCGAAACCAGTCGATACAAACAAAATAAATAATTTTTTTACTAAAAATTTTTATTTGGGGATTTTTGGGGATTTCCTATTAAAATGTTTCTTACTATTTTTAAAAAAATTTTAAATTTTAAATTAACAAGATTAAAAATTTGTTCAGAAAAAAAACAAAAGAAAATATTAACTTTTTAAGGTTTGGATTTTTAGTTTGGGGATTTTTTTTTAATTTTTTGGGGAAAAGGCAAAAAAGTACCTGGCAGCCCTGATCTGTCTGGTGTTTTTTTAGAAATTCGGCTCTTTTGTAGAGTAAACGAAAATTACGGAATTTAATAAAACAACTGAATATTTCTTTGTTTTTACGGAACATGGGGTTGAGTTTTTGACAGTAAAAATTAAAAGACCATTCGTTAAAACTAAATGAAAAATAAGTAGACCGGTTTTTAACTGAATTTTCATTTATTTTATATTACAAATTTAATTAATTTTACGTACAGAATATTGTGAGTGTATATATATATATAGATAGATACAAACGCATTATTAAAAATCAATAATTAGCTGCGTTCGTTTACCCCAAAATGTGTACTAATTTGTACTGGATTTTACTAAAATGCGTTCGCGTACACATAAATTTGTAAAATTTTCATATTAATCAGCTACTGGATTTTACTGGGGTCTTACTGGAAAAGTAAACGAACGCACATATTGTAAAATTAATACACAAAAGTGTATTTAATCACTTTTTTTAGGAATTAGTTCTCAGCTATTTATATCGTTTAAATTGTAATTTCCTCTTTGTTTTGTGTTTTTTAGATTAACCACCGACTTACCAAAGATTTTTATGTACATCGTTTACCAATACCCACAAGGGTGTTACTGCATGCATTTTTTGACATGAAAAATCTATTACCAATATATTTTCAATAAATAAAACGACCAAGCGATATATTAAATAAGATTTTTCAGTCGGGAATTTAAAAAAACAACTTTTTAGTTCGACTTTTTCAAAATCCTCAAACCACCCTAAAAGCAACGAAAAGATACACGCTGTTAGAAAAAATTGTGAAAATAAATGTTGTCGCTGCAAAGTACTTGAGAAGCACCCTATTTTCATTTGTATAAAGTGTAACATGCTTTTGTGTACCATATGCTTTTATGAATATCATGAGCACTTTAACTGTTGTTCTTATGGGTGTTTCGAAATTAACGGTCGTTACCGATTTTCGGAGATTTTTTAAATAAAACTCCAACCTACCCAAGTCTGCCACTAGGATTGCTCCATTTTGGACTTACGAAAGTCCAAGCAACGGCAGCAACAGAATGAATTCATAAAAAATTTTATTTCAATACTTTTTGACCATTACTTTATAAATGTGCTGTTTTCAAATGTCGGAAACAAACATCATGTATTGTAAAATTTTGCGAAGGATATGTCAAGTTAAATATCTGATTGTTTTCTTTGAAATGTTTTGTTTAAGGAATGGATTTATTTTCAAACCAAAAAAATTAGTTGCCAAAAAAAAATTTTTTTTAAGTAACAGTCGTTACATTTTAAGAAGTAAACAGTTGTTTGTGTTTTAATTCATTTATTATAGGTAACTTAAAGTAGCATATTTTTGTTAGTATAAAGAAAATAAAAGTTAATCTTTCGGAAAATCAAAGATACATTTATTTATATTTATTTTTGAACTATAAGGGGTAATTTTCTGTGGTAAATCTCTAAATAAAATGTTTTTAAAAAAAGCAGCTCAAAACAAACATAAAAAAATTATGCACATACTTAAACTTATTTATATTGGAGTCGGCCAATGGTCGACTTTTCGACCAGCCCATTCTGAGAAAATGGTAGCGCTGGTCGAAAATTTTAATTTTTTTTCTTAATTTAAGTCTCACAAACATCCCCCCACATTGTGCATAGCACTATACATAATAATTAAATGTTCTCTCATTGATTTTCATGAGAATACAAATCATTTTTTGGAAAATTTCTGGTTACTTCGAAGAGGCTACAACATCACACAGGCAAAGCCACTAAGTTGTGTGACGCTATTCCGCTAGTCAACTGTTTCCAACATTATTGGAAAATGAATAAACGATGATGGTGAATAGTTTAAAGTCACACACATTTCCAGCTAACTTAGCTTTACCTCTGAATAAAAATGTTGAGGGTTTAAAGAATAACGAAACCTATTCTTTATCTACAGTTATTGACCCCTGATTAAAAGCTAGAATATTTCGAAGATAATCGAATTCAACGTCTTATAAAACTATTAAATATTTCTCTGTACTCTGAAATTAATGAAGACAAGGTCACACCTACACCTATTTTAAACTCTGATAGGTCTACGAAATCTGGCCTTTGGAGCGTTTGCTGAAAAATTATAAGAGACGACGATGAGCCTCTGTTCATCCACCGCTGAAGATATCGAGATATACCATAGAGGCACAGGTCAGCATGTTTACTGGCACAATTACATGTCATACCCAATATTGAAGAAAATGGTGCAGAAATACTTAAGTTTTTATAAAAGTTCTGTCGCATCTGAGAGACTGTTTTTTACTGTCTGGTTTAAATGGATTTGCAAAATCGTCTTTCTGCTCAAAAGTCGAGAATCCTTTTTTTCAACAAAATCTGGAAAAATTAACGATTTTAGTTATTGTTGAAAAATATAAAAAAAAATTGTGTTTTTCTTTCAGTGTAATTCCTGAAATGTCAACAATGTACCTTAAACCTTATTTATATCAACGACTCTAAAATATTGTGAGCTCCAAGAAACTTTTATTGAAATTAAGCACATAATGAATTTTTTTGAGTTTTTTTTAACTGCAACTTAAAAACGATTTAGCTTTTGCTCTAAATGTATAAATTAAATAACTGAAACGAATAAATGATCCATTAGAGTCCATTAAAATTTTCCTAAATCTTTTTTATCTAACAAATAATTTTTGTTTTTTTTCACTTCGCTCGTGAGAACTCCTCATGAGTTTCACACTGGTCTTGTGGAATTAAAAAAAGGTAAATAAATCCCCAGTCGATCTAATGTGCATAAGTATGTTATTATGTATAATAGACCCACTCACGCAAAAGATTTAATTCTGTATTCTGCTCGCACAATGGTGAAGGGTATATAAGATTCGGCACAGCCGAATATAGCAATCTTACTTTTTTTGTATTGTTATTTAAAGAATTTAATAACTCTTTTACTTTAATTGTAAGCAAAACTGTTTGCAAAATTCTAAAATTTATGATATGAATAATTATAGGATGGCTCATAAAACATATAATACATTGGATAGATTATTCAGTAAAATGAAAGATAAGACAGAAAAATTAGATAAATCTAATATTATTTACAAGATACCTTGTAAGGGTAAGGATAATGAAGTATGTAGTAAAGTATATATAGGTACCACGAAAAACAAATTAAGAACTAGATTAGCAGGACATAGATCTTATCAAAAATACAAAAATACATCTTCTCAAAAAACTGCATTGTCATCGCATTGTGCCAATTTCAATCATACACCAGATTTTGAAAATACAACAGTTTTAAATACAGAAACAAACTACAAACGACGCTTCATGTTAGAAATGCTGCAAATTATAAACATACCAGTGGAACAAAGAATTAATTTTAAGACAGATACGGACTTTATAAGAATAAGATGGGAAATTAAATAAGTTTATAAATATGTAATAGAATATTTTTGTTTCCTGTGTATAATTTTTATTTATTTTTCATTATTGACAATTTTGTTGTTTCATTAAAATTGTTTTTTAAAAAATTGTTTGATATATAAAAAAACCAAAAAATCCCTGAAGAAGCTATCCATTGAGATAGCGAAATATTGGATCAATTTTAAATAAATATTCTTTATATAAAACAGACCTTGAGCTTGAGAGATTATTGAAAGAAAATAATATTAAGAAGGTCGAAGAAATTAAGCTAAATAATTTAAAAAATTTAATATACATAATAATGTTTAATAAAATTACTACTTAAAAATTGTATACAAATATTTACATAACAAAATGTAACAATTCAATAAATAGCATTAAAAATATGAACAATCATTTTTAAAAAAGTGTTAAATTCAAGGCTAATTCATACAAGGTGGTCTTATTTTGCAAACGTTTGCAACACTGTAAAATATTTTAACGTTGTGTCAAAAATAATACAACACTGTACTAAACAATTTAAACAATTATTTCATTTTCTTTTAAAGTTATGGAATAAATCCCTTATAATGTGCTGTATTGAAGATATTAATTATTATCGCATAAAACACAAGAAAATATAGTCGATCAAGCCCGATTATTTAATACCCTACATCACTGTACATACTCAAAACTATTCAAGAGTGTACCCTATTTCGGACCCATGGCCAATCATGGGCCAGCTAAAGCAAACTTATTGTACGTGGTTGAGATTTATAAAGAAGTTATTTGTGCCCGATTTTACCTAAATATCAACATTTAAATGAGATTTGTTCACTTTAAAGCGGTTTAAAAAGCCGTTAAAAGGGACCTATGGTCCACCATGACACAAAAGCTCTTCTAAAATGTATCGTTGCCAATTTGTATGCTAATACCACCATTTATAAGGAAGTTATTGCACTTTAAACTACTTTCGGGAGCGGTATTTCTATGCTAGCTACAGTAACGGTTAACATATTTTCAAAATCAAAATACAAAACACAAAAATCTGTTATGCAATTTGATCATACATTGGTTTTGTCGTAAGCGTCAACAACGAATTTGTAACCAACAAAAGCCCCTTGCCGTTTGGCAAAAAGAATTACGTCAAAGGCCGTGGAGTTGAAGATAAGGAGTTGAGATTTTTGTCGGAGTCGAAAAAGTCATTCCGCTTCCAAAAATGTTCTTATATTTTTCAAAATAAAAAATGTTGAAGAGGGTCTGCTTTAAAAATTATAAAGTCAGAAAATCCCGAAAAAAAACTTCGCTACAAAATAATGTGTTTAGTAATCAGAAAAAACTAAAAGCTCTACTTTCAATTCTTCTCAATTCAATTATTTCAATTATTTCTTTCAACTTCGAAACTTGCAATCTAATTTCTTGTTTTTAAAAAATTTCGGATTTCAACAAAAAAAACAACGAAATGAAATTAAAGTTAGAAAAGTTTCAAACAATTTTCAAAATGTTTTTTTAAGAACAATTTTGATTTTAGTTGAACTGTTAATTTTTAATTTCTTGATATTATTTAATAAGGCTTGAGTTCATCAAATTTAATTTTCATTAAATTATTTTCACTGAGGAAGGAATTTTACAACTCGGAATTTCCATTAAAATTTATTGATAATTTTTCCTGGCTGATGCGAATGTAATTCTGAGTTGATCGGTATTCTAAAAGGTGGCATCAGCAGAAACGCATAATACCCTCCCCACTATTGTAGTCTGGTTATAAACAATCCTACATACGATCGTAACGCACTATGTCCATACTAATCTTCGATTTTTTATAAAACAAACCAAAGTTTGTTTAAAAAGGTGCTAAAAAATAACTTTTTGCTATCAATACAAAGTGAATTGGTCTAATGTTCATTCTTATATGCAATCAAATATAAAAATCTTTTCTTTATAAACCAGTCAATTCAATAAAAAGTAGGCAAATGTGTTTGACTTGTTTTTACTGAAACGCCAAACACGGTAGTCGAAGATATCAAAAACCAACAAAAAACCACTTATGAAAAGCCATTAATTATTGTTTGTAAACAAATAGACACTTTCTTTCAATATAAAATTCTGATTTTTTTTTTTTTTTGATACGGTATTTAATGCTGGTTAATTATTATAAACCGTCTCTCATCTGTTTATATCTAATAAATTTTTATACATTCACACAGTTGAACATGCTCGAATACCTTTTAAGCGATTGATAAGGCGTAGGAAATCAAGCATGATAATAACGATTGAAAAAACCTCAGAAAAACATGATGAAGTATTTACAAAATTTACTTTCGTATTATTAGATATTTATGCAATATGGAAATTGTCTTTATCTTGATAAATTGAAGCGTAAGAAATGTACGTTTTAAATTAATTTTATAAGTGTGACATTAAAAAATTACTATAAATAAAAACAAAATGTCCGTTTGTCTAGGACACGCTAACTGCCTAAAACTTTATTCCTAGTACTTCGGACAAGCAAAATAATTTAGTAGAAGAAAAATTTGTGGACCATTAAAAAAGTAAATGAATATTTCTTTGGTAACCATATAAAGTATACTTAAAAATTTTAGAGAAACAATTCAGGATTTTATCAACGAATACCAACATTTTTAAATGAAACACGTTTTTTATTTTTCTACCTTCCACAAGTTATGATTAAGGTATACCCAGCTTGTCCACTTTGAAACATCTGTTGAATCACGCTCACTTTCGAATGACTCAAAAAAAAAACAAACAAAAATGTTCTTGTAAGATTTTTCTCCGGGTAATATTTTATGTGCTATTATATGAAAGCCTTATAGTAATAACACCCTGTTCAATTAATCGGGTTTAATTTTTGCTCGGTTAAACGATTAATCGATATTTGGCATTTTAAACTTATTCGATTAAACGAATAAAATTTAAAAATTAATCGATTAATCGAATAATTCTACGTGAGTAAATAAACATTATTTTTAATATAAAACTTGTCATTGTAACTCCAAATTGTTGCTTCACTTTCGGGCACTTAGATTTTAAAAGAATCATTATGTATACAGGAGAGTTCTAGAAATCGAAAACGCAAGAATTTCAAACAATAATAAGATTTCTGTGACAAATGAATTTCATGACAAGTATTTTACAAATATTTCTCTATTAAACCGAATTTCATAAAAAAACTTTAAAAATTTGCTTAAAATTGCATTAAAAACAACTTTCAAATTCTTGCGTTTTGCGTTTTCGATTTCCAGAATACCCCTGATAACTTCGGGTTTTTTGAAACTTTTCAAGGACATTTCATTCTCTACTATGCTTCTGCAAATAATTTCCTCTAGAGCAAGGCCTATCCAGTAGGTCTGCTTACCTCTACAACAATATAACAACACAAAAAACAACAGGCATTTTGTTTGTGTAATATACCCCGCCGTTGTCAAAATCTCATTACTACATAGAGGAACCAAATGGAAAAATGTGTTTTGTGTGCATGAATTTGTGGCGAAAAACCAAAAACGTAAACAAAAATATATATAAGGAAAATGTAAAAAACTTTTGGCATCGTTGAGGAATAAACATAATAAACATCTGTCTTCCTGCGCAAGCCTATTGGAAAAACTTTGCTCTAGAGAATCAATCGAAGTAACTTGTTTAAAATATTTATTCATTAAATTATAAAAGTTGTTGAAGAACATTTACGTTAATACATTTTTGGACACCTGTTACATTTTGCTTTATAAGATTTATCCTTCGTGCAATATTTTTAGACCAAACTCATTCTAAAGACAGAAATGCATAAGCTATTTTGTTAAAAATTACGGGCGTGTTCTAGAATTCGAAATGAAGTGGATTTAAAATCGGTAAAATTTTAAAAACGACCCTGTAATGAAAGTTTTTTCTTTTGTGAAATGATTTTTAAATTGTGTTAAAAAAATTTAACAAAAATATAAGCTAAATTACTCACTAAACATGACATTTGGCTTGTTAATTCGACTTGAAACTTTGAAAAAATTATGCAACAGAAATACTATATGTAATTATCATTCGATTAATCGGTTTATATTCTTCGATTAATCCTTAAATTGAAATAAGCAATTTCAAATTATTCGAACAAATAATCGTCTAAAATTTTTCGATTAATCCGGGAATTTTCGAATTACGGATAATCAAGACCCTGCTGTAATTAAAAAAAGACATGCAATTACAAGATTTTGCAAGTTGCTTCAAAGGGAATTAAGAAAAAAACGTCGTCGTAAAAGCCCTCATGTGAATTGAGTGTTAGTTTAAAATAACATTTATCTTAAGGCTTACAATTCTAGAGTGAAAATCAAATGTAGATGTTTAAATTGATTCAATAATTTGGGTACACAGGTAGACATTTAAAACAGAAAAGTCGTCCGTTAACACTAATTTAAAAAAAAAAAATATTCTCTACGAAAGCACTTGAGCGCAAAAATTTAACATTTGTTAAAATATGCTTCATAAAGGTGAAATATGCGCTATAAAACTAAAAAATGGTGCAAAAACGCTTTTAAGCTAAAATATGCATAAAAATGCTGCTAAAATATGCACTAACAAATCAATGCCAAAATTCAAAAAAACCTCTAAAACGGATAAATATATGGTTTGCGCCTTCAATGGTCACACAAGGAAAAACATGCAATTGCATATTTATGGTTTCCCTGGTCATAATCAATAGGTAAAACACATAAATCCAGTTTTTCAATACAGGTGGCTTATGATGTTATTACAATAAGCCCTTTGAATATATAATAAGTATCAGTTTGTAACATTCACGTTTTTCAAAATCGAAGAATACAAATTGACATCTTAAAAATTGTATTTTATTAAAATTTTAAGTTTTAGATTATATAACTTATGCACACATTGCTTGGAGAGCATTTAGTCCATACTTTTCAGTTCAAGGGTATATCAAAATCAGTGGGGGGGGGGGGGGGGTGCTTTAAAGCCATGTGAGATAAGGCCATGATGGCTTTATTGCTGAATTGAATGGGAGATAAAGCAATAATGGCCTTAATGCCCACTCATTGAGAGGTAAGGTCATATTTAAAATTTTGCGAAATGATAAAGCCATATTTTTTCAGACTCCTAGCTAAACTTTTACCACAAGCCAGGTTGGTAAGGGATAACGTTAAAGAACAACATTTATTGCTTAAATTTTCATTTTAATTCGAATGTTTATTCGAAGAGAAATAATTTCCCAGATTCGTTTTATTATAGAATAACTGAAACAACAAAATATTGAGCTGATCGATATGCACACCAGAAGTTACTAGTGTTGGAAAAATCGAAGTATGTATGTGTCAAAAAGCTATTGATTTAAGGTGGCAAATTGTCAAATAAAATTTAAGCCTTCCGTTAGCGAGATGGTAGGCTAAACTTTTATATTTCGCCCTTACAAATCTGCTACGTTTGAAGCTCAATTAATTATTGGGTTGTGTAATGTGAAGAAAAATAATGCTTTAAAATTTTATAAAATTCGTTTGGGGTACACTTAAACGCGTATAAAATCATAACAAATAACGTTTCAGATTTTTATGTAAAAGAAGTCTTAAAGAATACCAATGTTTTAAAGAATTTTGGTATAAATAACTTAAAATAAAAGGAAACATTAACAAATAGAAACTGGGAATTATTTCCTTCTGGAGGTTACTTTATATTATATTCAACATTTTTTATTTTTCGAATTTATTCTATGAGCTAAATTTCAGTTATGTATTTTATAAAGCTTTTTTGTAATAGTCATATTCCTTCAATTTTTGATTCATAGAATAAATTCGAAAAATAAAAAATGTTGAAGGAAACATTAACTTTATATACATATATAAAATACGTAGTGGGTGTTAAACATCGTTTATTTTACGCTACACGATCTACTCTGTATCAGCGATAGACTGACGGCTGTGTTTAATGAAATATTTAAAGGACGTCGTATAAAAGCCTTAATGCAACATATGCACACTTTTAAAATCGTTTAGACGTGATAAAACTTGAAATATAGCATTGTAACCATTAAAGTCCAATCAAGCAAGCTTCATATGACTAAATTTTTTTTATACCCTCCACCATAATAAGTTGTGAAGAGGGTATACTAAGTTTGTCATTCCGTGTGAAACATTTTTATTATTCATCTCAGACCCCATAAATTATATATATTCTGGCACTTTAAGTAATTCTAAGTCGATTAAGCCATGTCCGTCTGATCGTCCGTCCGTCTGTTGAAAACACGCTCACTTTAGAAAAACTGAAAAGAAATGAACAAACTTGGTACTAAATTGCTTGTATTTAGTTATCCTAAGCAGTTTGGGATTGAAATTCATCAAAATCGGTTCAGTAGGATCAGAACTTTGAATCAAAAATTGGAACCACCACCCTAAAAAATTGATGATTTTGTAACAAAAATGGTTAAACAATGAACAGAATGATGTAAGTTTTTGCAAAAGTTCGTTTTATTCGCCTTGAAATCATAACAAAATTTGGCACGTCAGAGTTTAATAGGACTAGAAATAACACCGTGAAATTTCGTGAAGTAAAATTGTTAAAAAAACATAAAACTTTTTGATAGTCGGTCAATAATTTAATATAGGTCTAAGCCGCAACCCATTTTAATGGTGATGTATGTATGTTTTTGTAAAGATAAATTAATAATAAATCGATATCATCTAGATATCACTCCTGAAATAATTGAACTGTCGGAGCAAAGATTCGGCACAGCCGAATATAGCACCCTAACTTGTTTTTGTATTAGTTTATTCTGTTCAAGGCAGAATGACTCCTTCTATCAGGGGTGCCAGGGACTATTTTTCTTTGTCCCCAAAAAATAAAAAAATAATTCACCAAAAATCCCCAAATTAAACAACAGAACCTTAAAACGTTAATATATTTTTTTTTTGTTTCTGAAAAATTTAATATTTTTTTAAAAAATAATAAGAAAAATTATAATAAAAAATCCCCAAAAATATCAAAATTTTTTTATTTTGTTTGTAGTGACTGGTTTCGGGATGTTTTTTATATCCTTTTTATGCGATTCCAGTGACGAATTACAAGCAAACCAATATGCCGCTATTAAAGACGAATCAGCCAATTTATAAGAATTTGGAGCTTGTTTAATCAGTTTTAGCCATCTTTTAAATCAACAATAAAAATACATATATCCATCATCTATTTAGTACTTCTTTTTCCTGAATTTTATTACATATTTATATTGTCTTTCATATTTACTTATTTTTGGAGAAGACATATTTGCTTAAACATTATCTTTGAAAGAATCAAAAATTGTACGTGTTGTGAACGGTATTAGATTCTTGTTTAAGCACTCACTCAAGAATAATAGTTTACCCTACGTATTTTTACACACTCATCAAAAAATGGTCATCTTAATTAGGACCCTTAACACCGTATTTATTGTTGGTAAGAGCAAGATACAAGTTTTGCTACTTTTTTTGGATGTTTAATATACGAAACAAAGAAAAATAAGCGTTAATAATAAAAACGGAAAATATATTAAAAATGTGTAAAATCCCCAAAAAAATAACCGAATTTTTTTCTTAAATCCCCAAATGACTTTCTTTGTCCTTTTTGCTCGCATGAAATCCCCAAGTCTGGCAGCCCTGCCTCAAATGGCATCTGAAAAGGGACGGTTTCGTTAGAATATCGCTTAAGTAATTTTTGCATGAAACCAGTGTGAGTTGTTGAAGCAGTAACTTACCAGCTTGGCATAGTTCGCCACTATGTATTACACAATTGTGTTTTCTTGTTAGATTCCTTAATATGAAAAATATTGTTCACAATATTTATAACCTTCACCACAGATGGGAAGGGTATATATACATTTGTTATTCCGTTTGAACTTTATACATACTGATGTTTGATCCTATAAAGTATCTATATTTAACGATGTAACGATGTCCTTCTGTCAAGGTGCATGTTGAAATGGGTTTTTCGAGTACCCCTGAAATGTTGGAACTAGGTTATAATATATGTATGTCACGTATACTCCGTTAAAGTTTGCTTTTGAAATTCAGAAAGCTTCGTCCATAAATGACTGATTTAAAAGCAACAAAAAAACACAACAATCTCTAATTTTTCCTTTTATTCCTCTGGAACAAAATAGATTTGTGTGTATCTAAAGAACGGTATTTATATAACTTTCTGTTCTTATAGCACCATGGCGAAGGCTATAAAAGATTAGGCATAGCCGAATATAACACTCATCCCTGGTTTAATTCTATTCACAATTTCACATATTCAACCAATTTTATAGCAAAATATTAAATTTAGTTGAAACAAATACAACGGATACAAGTAAATTTTTTACGCCTATCCGCCATGACTAATTAATATTTATTTGTTTCAGCCATATCAAATCGCTTAAAAAAAGAGGTTCATATCAGAACTAACGCACCGACATTAATTCCTTTAAAAGCGTTTTGTAACCTTGACAAATGAACTTATTAACTTGGTCAAATTTAACATTGTTAAAAAACATATTTATGCAGATTTATTATTTTTGTTATTTGTACTGTCCCAAAAAATATTTATTATGCAATCGATATTGTTCGTAAACTGTCAATGTCATACTTTAGGTGCGTATTCCAGCACCAGTCTTTTTAAACAATTTTTTTTAGCTGTACGGTTAAACGTTGTAATTTATGTGTACACTGAGAAAAAACATTAAAATCAAGTTAAAAATGTAAGTCTACAGAAAAAAGTACATTTGAATTTCATACATACATATTAAAAACTAGCCTTCACGCAGAAATGACATACTTAAATGTGAGCGTCAAAGTTGTGTCCTGAAAGTTTACATTACCAGCCAGCCAGTCGGAAATCGTTAGAACGACTAAGAAAGTCATTCTGAGTCGATCGGTATACTAAAAGCAGGCAGTAAGAGCCGGCTCACACACGTCAAGTTATGAACCAGTCGAATCAAACTTGACGTGTGTGAACCACCACTAATGCCTATTATAGCATATGAATAAAAATAATTGACTTCTTCTGCAGTTGCACGAGAACATTAATCATAAACATTAGTGTATTTTTAGCATTTATATTCGTGTATGTTTGCTTATTAAGCCTTTACAGGGTGGCATTTGATTGTTGTGCGGCAACCCACAGCATAAGAAGTCATATCATTGGCATATAAAATAGAATTTGCACTAGGAATTGCCTCAATAGTTGTTTAAATGCATTGATTTTATTATTCAAACTTGTAGGTTGCTTTAAAAACTTCCTGTGGAGTAGGGTCACGCGGGCCTAAGGAGCCAACGGAATATGGAGTCTTAAAAAAGTCAGAACAAGTCTGGCTCTATGACAACTTGCAGAACCTAGTTGGAAGGGATTCGGCGTAGGTCTGTAAAGACCAATTCTATCAACAAAATTAAGTAACGGTCTACGTTGACTGTAAAAGTACGACCGTTTTCTTTGAAAAAGTATGACCATATTACCGGAGTTTAACATGTCTTCGTTAAATGATTTTCTGGCAAAATTGCAAACTACAGTAGAATCCCGATAATTCGTAATCGCAAGGGACCGGCAACTTCTTACGAATTATAGGGGTTTTCAATTTAACGGGGTTAAAATAAAATAAACTCGAATTAACGGGGTTTTTCAATTTATTAACTAAAACGATAAAAAAACAACATAAAAAAAATGGTTAAAAAGAAAAAATATATAAAAATTGTTCATGTTACAAACTGATCTTAAGAAAATAGAGAAACACACAAGGAAAAAACGCACGCAAAAAAACGGTAAACTAAAAATCATTCTCTCCATGTTTCTGTTGTTTTTATTACGAATTATAAGTGGTAGTTAGCAAACAATTACGATTTATAAGAGGCAAAGAAGATTTTATTTGAAAAAAAATTTCGAATTAGCGAGGGGACCAAAATGTATGGAAATTTAACGAATTAACGAGATTTTTTCAAGGGACCGACAGTTTATTACGAATTATCGGGAATTACGATTTATCGGGGTGGGGGGAATTATCGCGATTTGACATTAATATGCTTTTTGACTAGCAATCGCTATTAGAGTTTTTTCCCGGTGTTTTTCGATTCCCGGGAAAACGGGAAATTTTTTTAAATATCGCAGGATCCCGGGATCCCGCTCCATACAAATAATACAAAGTAAATTTGTTTTAAATTAATGAAAAAAACTTTTTTTTAAAAGAGCGTAAGGGAACTTGTTTACAAAGTAAGTAAAAGAGATGCCTAAATTCTACAAAAATTAATAAGGTTGAAAGAGAAACTTGAATTATTATTACCTTACGCTCTTATATGTAAATTTCGTATCATTACCCAGTAAAAAAAATTTGGGTTTTTTGAAGCACTTTACTGAAAAGGCGCATAATCGAACGCTTCAATAAGAGAGCTTTTATATAGCAGTAAATGATAAAGAATAAAATATAGAAAAAAGCTGCTATTTTAGTGCTGGCAACGATGAGGTTTTAAAGCAAAAAAAATACAAATATATAATAGTTTACGAAAATTATTGAAACAATGCATTTAAGCAATTAATAGCAAAAAATCAATGAATATGGAAATATTGTTATCCCTTAAAAAAGCGCTTTAGGGGTGCTTTGTTTGCATGATAAAAAAAAAGCGCTTATTGTCAGCAGTAAATAGTCCTCCAAACCGGGAACACTCCATACAAAAATCAGGCATCTTATCAGCAGGTTTGAAGCGATTTGAGGTATGCTCCTTTTGGAGCACATTTTTTACTTGGTATGCTCTAGATACAAGATAAAAAGATAACATAAACTTAACAATTCAATTCATAAAACAATTATAAAAACAAAATAAAAATTGAAGTACTTAATTTTTAAGAAACAGACACCAAATTGCATTTTTTTTAAAAAAGGCACATTTTTTTGTAGAAAAGAAAACACCATTAGATATGAGATCAAGAAGTTAATTAATAAAATGGATAAAATATTTTAAATAAATATGTTTTATAAGTATAAATATTTTAAATAAACAGCTTAGGAAATAAGATTAAGACACACTCAATGCGTTTAGAAAATCGGCAAAGAGTATATTTCTTACTTCTTTTTATTTACTTATTACCATGTTTCCGAAAAATTTCGTCACTTTTTTAACGAGATTGAACAAATAGTTTAAAGTGCAAAAGTTTTAAGTTGTTGCATATCGACACCTTTTTGCAAATGTATCGTAAACGCCAATTTTTGCGAAATTGACTTTTTGATGCAAAATTGTTGTAACACCTATAACTCATCACCTGGTAAAATATTATAACTGTATTCGCTATAGGTATGTCGGAAACTTAGTTTAAATTTTATCGTATGTGACAGCACATATTTTGGTGACAGCAAATATATCGTATGTGACATACGTACATATAACATTGTAATTTATGTGTGGAAGGATAAATGCATCACATGCGAAAATGTGAAAAATCTTAATGCGGAAGATAAAGAAAAGGTTTTAAATTCAGATGCACTTAAAATTCACTTAAAAATTAAAGACGAAATTAAAGGAATTTTTCTAAAAGAACAAACGAAGACAAAATCTAACCCACAATTTTTATGCGCTAGTTTCGACATGCAAAAAGTATTAAATACGCCATTTTCGAAAAATGTCACACTATTCTACTCCCGGAAATATGCCTATTACAACTTAAGCGTGTATGAAAGTGGGGCACGAAATGGCTTTTGCTTCTTGTGGGGTGAGCGGGATGGTAAACGAGGATGCAACGAAATGTGCACAGCACTTTTGAAGTACCTCTTAATTTTGGACAGCAGAAAAACCACAATGGAACTGAGTCTCTGAGTCAAAATAAGAACAAGGCTGTACTGTCGATGTTGGCTTATTTTTTAAATTCCTCCAAATGTTTGAACCAAATTACAATAATTTACTTGCTTCCTGGTCACACTATGATGCCAGTAGATTCAGTCCATAGCACAATCGAATCCTTTGTAAGAAATCGAACCATATGGGCAACTAGTGAATGGCCCACCGTTATCAGAAATGCTAGAACAAATCCATGGGGTTATGAATGTATTAAACTGAGCCATAACGATTTTTATAATTGGAAATTGTTTGCCGATTTATTACTTCCCATTAACATTAAGTTAAATATAAGCAAACTGCGTATCGCTACCTTAAAGAAAAACCCTGTTTCAATAGAGTTAAAGTATAACTATGTTGAAGATTTTAATAAAAAGAATATAAATAATCTTAATTTTAACCATAACCTTAAATTACTATACCCTAACCAATTAAGCATATCAACAAAAAAATATATTGACCTCAAAAATGTATGTGCTAAGAACAGTATTCCCCCTATATATCATAGTGAGTACCTAAATCTTCCCCATTCCAATAAAATTAAAGAAACTTTGCAAGAAACGGACAACGAAGATTGAATTCAGTTTACTATAATAATAATTCACTTCATTTAAATAATTTACTTCATAATATAAGTAAATTTCGTTTTATACTTTTCATTGCTCTAAAAAATATTTTATTACTGAATAAATGTAACTAAATTAATTTAAATAACTGCTATATTGAAATAAAGGTTTTATTTTGCTATTTTCATCGTTATACAATTTTGTTTTGATTTACTTTGATCGGTAATATTTTTGTCAATTTGTTGTATGTTACACATTTTGCGCCCAAGCTGCCGAAACTTGAAGTGCCAAAAGTATCGTATGTGACAAAAATTTAAATATATCGAAAAATACTGCACATTTTACAAAATTTTTTTTTTTTAAAAATTAAAGAAGTCTAGTAAAGGTATGTATTAAAAATTGGCTGCGACATTACCACCCAAACCGCAGGAAATCAAATAAAACCTTTTCCTGTAAAGTTTAGTTTTGTAACATACGATACATTTGCAAAAAGGTGTCGATATTTCTAATTCACAGTCCGCAGTAATTTTTCTTTTTTATAAACAACGTCTATATTAGTCAAATGTATGTCAAGGTTAATGCAAAAATAGCATCAAACGGACTTCTTCTTACAAGATCCACCTGCAATCTTTAGGACAATGTGTTTTTAAAATTGTATGTTGTAGTATCTTACACGAGTTTCCATAGTTTTTTTTATTTCTGTTTCCCAGCACTTCCCGGTTATATAAGCCGTCACAAAATGAAACAAATTTATGTTTATTACCTTATAAACATATCGTCATTTCTCAAAATTTTTTTTTTAATTTTAAGTTAATAAGGCAAAGTGTTCCTTCATACCTTCCTGTAACAAAAAATCGGTATTTTATATCAAACTGAACCGAAGTTATAGCAAAATATATCTTTAAATCGGTACATTTTGAAAACTTTAATCGCATTTTGCCAAGCTCGATTTTTTTTGTAGATATGACTTTGCTGCAATAAAGGAGTGATATTTTTGGATATCTCTATTGTTATGTTTGCTCAAGTTATTATAGTCCATCTGCTCCATTTAGTTACGCCAAACGTGCGCCGTAATACCCCTTGGACAAATGTGAACGATTTTAATGCGATATAGCGGCGCTGTTTCTCAATTCTCATTTTATCATTTCAATCGGCAAATTTACATCAATTAAAGGATAAGATACAAAATAATTGCTAATACAGAAAAAAAGATGTTACGTTTTTTCTTTCTGTTAACGCTCTTATATTTTTAGACTTTGATGAGCCATAATAATTTGTCAATATTTATCAAGAGAAAAGCAGCATCGCCAAAAGTGTTGTTCTTTCTTTAGACGCACTCCTGTTTTTATTTTTGTTTTTGCCTAAAGCATTAACTATTTTACAAATATAAGCATATCTACTTGATGACATTTCAACTACAGCAATATAAATTACCTACCTTCTTTACATCGACCTTTTCTTTAAGTGCATGTCTACAAATTCGTGTTTGGTTACCAAATCTCACGAATATTAACTTGTCTTTTTTTCTACTCTTTGCCGATATCTTGCTGTTTTTCTTTCATTTGCACGCTTTCATTGATAAATAATAGCTTACATTATGGCAGAAAGAAGAAGAAAAAAACGAAGCTGAAGTCGAAAAAAAGTATTTATGTACATATTTCCTTTATTACTTTTTCATATGTTTTTTTCGCAATTTGTTTTTTTTTAATTTTTTTTTTGTACCTTTTCATCTCACTCTTTTTTCATTACCATTATGATGATGTACGCTTTAAAGCAAATAAGCCAATATTTGCAAAATTTCACTTTTCAATAAGCTCACAGTCAACAGTTAGCAAAAACAACAATGAAATGAATAAAAAAAAAATAGGTTTTAAATACAATAAAGATGAGATAAAAGATAACTGACTACGCCTAAAAACAAACGTACGAACAGATAAAACATCAACGTCTGACAGAGCCGCAACGCCAACAAAACATAAGCCATATTCTGCCAATGTAAATTGTCTATAAACCAGACAGCCAACATGTTATGGAGTATTATAAGGTTCAGGTTATTAAGAGTCATGGGCAAATAAAAATAGCAACCATAAATTTTGATGGATTTTATGTGATCGCATAAACAAAATATAATTATTTTTATGTTCCCTTTCATATAGAAATTGTTAAGTTCAAAAATATTATGTAACTTTAAAAGTTTGGTTAATATGCCTAAATATATATTGTCACCTTAAATGCAAAAGGGCGTAACAGCACTTTTTATTTTGTTTTGTATGGGCATGTAAGCAGTCAAAAACTCGATTTTTAAATTTTTTATTGGTACACCCTTTTGAATTTTAGGTGACGATATGTACATATGTGCATATTGAAAATTGTAATTTGCACCTACTTATTAAAAATTACATACATATAATTGATAATTGTAGTTGATATAGAGGGAGTTTACACGGTGTCTTTCCAGACATGTCTGTTTTTGACATTCTCTTTTGAACATTCTACACTAAGACCTTTTGTCTTTTCACGATGTCTTTCCAAACATGTCTGTTTTCATGTATAATTGTCTAATCTTCTTTCTATACAAAAACAAAAATACGATTACCAAACATGAAAACTTGCTTCGTGACTGTTTGGCAACCCCTCTTTCTGCTCTACCCCGATCGCCTAAAAACAAAACAAACATGTTTGTTAGACATGTCTGAAAAGACACCGTGTAAACTTCCTCATACACTCATAAAATAATTACAGTAACTGAGTGTGGGTTATTAAATTCGTTTTCCGTATTGTTAAAATTTAATAAAAATATAGTTATTTTACGAAAAATTTAATTTTTAACATTTATGCTTTTTATTCAAAAAACAAACTACTATGCATGGTTACGGCAACAACAGTATGTTTAATGTAACAATATATTGTTTTCTTACACAAATAATTGTTATTTTTATTTAATATCAACAATATTATAGTTACTGTAAACATATCAATGTTTATCGCAATTATAAATTCGAGTATTGTTGACCGAAAAATAATTATTTTTCTAAAAATTAAATTATGATAACTTTCAAAACATATTATATTACTCACAACCATATCATGATATTTAATAGCCATAACATGATAACTTTCAATACATTTATCATATTATGTTTAAGATGCAATCAAACTATTTTTACTCTAATAATATTATGTTAGCGCCATTTGTCAAATAATTTTGTATCAGTTGTGTCGTTAATTTTATATGTGAGCGGTTAAGCAATTTAAAAATAAATTTCCAACAAAAAATAAATTTTATAAAAGAAATTAAAAAAATTAAAATGTTAGCGGAGTTCATTCAGTATTAGCGATTTAATAGTGCAAATGCAAAATATCGTAGTTTTTTTGTAAAATTTCGTTAAATTTTATAAAAGTGGTTCGATATTTCTGTGGTTTTCATGGGCAACCGCGTATGTCTTAAAAGAATTTTTTCAGGAGAGGCGAAATACCAACCTAGATCAAACTATGGGCTAGGTATTACACTTTTTAAACTTTGTCATTTCGTTAAAAAATCAGAATGGATACATCTTTTTTCAAAAATTTTTAGAAGCAGGTAAAGAGCGTTTAAAATTAGGCAATATGGCATTAACATCTCAAAATCGGAACAATGGACATACGCGGTTGCCCATGAAAACTACAGATTTTGCTTTTGCTCTTTTGCAAGCCTTATATTGAACTGCGCTATTTAATTTACATTAAGAACAATTCTAAAAAGCCACAAAATAAAAAATCGATGAAAGGGGCTGTATCATAATTGCTTCTAAATTTATTATGATTGACATGACATAATATGATAGTAATATGATTGCTTTTTTACTTATTATGATTAGCATGACAATAATATGATTATTTCATAACTTATTATGATTAACATGACAGTAATTTGATTACTTCTTAACTTAGTATGATTAACAAAATAATAATAGGATTAAGGGAAAAATTTTATGATGTAATATTACGAGAGTATTTAGTTATGAATCTTATCATAATATGTTTCTCTTAGAACACAACCATGTTTTTTCTTTGCGTGTAGTTTGATTTTTTGTCGGTTAAAATATATATATATATATATAAGTAACAATTAGTAAATTTTACAATATGCTGTTTAAGAAATAAAAAATTTAAGTAAAATTCTGTTATTTTAAATGAAATGTAAATGATCCGAATTTAAATAAATTTTAAGTTGTTTAAAATGAATTTTCATTTGAATTTAACTACATAATATTTTGAGTGTACCAATTAAACGTAATTGCTAATTAGATATTAATATTAAAAAGGAAAATGACTTGCAGTGGTCTAGAAAACACTTATATTACGGCCAATTTCACCAAGTTCGGTTATGATCAACTATCAGCTATAGCTGTCGAAACATATTGGTAACTGGAGCTGAACTTGGTGAAATTGGCCGTTAGCTGTCAAAAAATTTAACTTAATGAATGTGTTAAAAAGGCCCAGAAATGCAACTGCATCTAAACCCTCTTTGAATTATTGGTTTGAAACCAGTTTCAATCGTTTTCGACTCATCTCGCAATCCAAATTGTACCGCAATGTTAAGAAAGTTATCACACTCAAAAGAAAAATCAATCCATCCACACTCAAGTCAATCCGAAGCGGTTAAATAGTACGTTGAGTACGGATTTTCTTGAATCAAGTACAGAAAGATTGATTCAAATACGGATTTTCAATCGCAATATACCTAAATTATCCATATTCAATCCCGATTTCGTACTTGAAATAATCCGAAAATTAGATTGATTTAAGTAAAACTAAGATTGAATCAATCTAAAAATGCTCCTGATTCAAGTAGTATACAGTTGATTTTATCCCGAATTAGAAAGAAAAAATTGTTAGGATTGATTTACTTACCCGTATTACACCTTACAGAATGATAAAGCACCAACATCACGCCCGTTATGGATTTTACTTTAGAAATCTTATGTACATATTTAACCAGAAATATAAACTAAATAAGAAGCAAGTGTTCAAATTTACTTTTAACCCTTCGTGGTATACATGAGTCTATATGTACACATAGAGATCGTGCCTTAGCTTTAACAATAATTAGAATTGTGGTTATTTTGTTGAACTATTTATGGTTTTTAATCCAAAATTTTTAATATTTTAATCAGGCTTAAGTTCATCAAATTTAATTTTCATTAAATTATTTTTATGAAGGAAGGAATTTTATAACATGAAAATTAATTAAAATTGTTATTGATAATCATTTATTCTTGACTGACCTGAGATTCGAACCCAGGCGGCTAGTTACCATGACATGTTTCGATCGCAACCAGTCGATCTCCTCAGATGGATTTGCCGTCTTACACTCGCAGCCATCGATGACTTCTGACGTCAACCAATCCTTAAACCAAATTGTATTTTAACCTTTGGTAGATCGAAATTTGCTTTTATGAATGATTATCCATTTTAATTGATTTTACATGTTTTTCCAAACTTCTGTTGTGTCCTTCAAGTTGTGCTGAAAATGGTCAACAAGAAAAAGAAAGACAAAATGAGAAAACAAAAAATGTACTTTGGACTTCAAGAAGAATTCTTGACATAAGTACGGAAAAACAGAAGTTTGGAAAAACATGTAAAATCAATTAAAATGGATAATCATTCATAAAAGCAAATTTCGATCTACCAAAGGTACTACTATTATGAAGACTTATCAAATTATTAATTGTGAAATTGTAGTGCCAGTATTGACGGTTTTACAGTATTGCCAGCATGCGATTAAATATGAATAAGGAGTGATACCCCAATTTGTATATTATGCTTCTTTTCTGCAGTAAATTTTTTTCGAAATTTGTAGACCAGTTTAATTAAAATCCACTTTGAAAATGGTGGTTCTGTTTAAGTAATATAACACGCAGCCAATAAAACGATCAATTTATTGCAAACCAAACTTCCCGATCCCATAACTGCGCAAACATCAGCTGTTAAGTGGCCAGCCAGATCGTGTGATTTAGTACCACTTGATTATTTTTGTGGTGCTATGTTAAGGGCAGAGTCTATACGGAGCCAATCGAATCAATTACAGCCCTTAAACTCAATATCCGTGATGTGATTAACGAAATAGACTCGCCATTTTGCCTAAAAGCGATTGAAAACTTTGATGAAAGAATCGACATCTGTCAGTGTGCTTGTTGTGGACATTTGTCAGATATCATTTTCCATTCACAAATGCCGAACTTTTCTCTTCGTAATACAATAAAAACTTGAATCATCTTCATTTAAATTTTTTGTTTTAAAAAACAAAGCTCTTGTGGAAATCCCTGATATTAAAACACGTAGGCCAAATCATAACGTAGCCGAATTTTTTATTTTTTGCCTGTGGGCGGAGGCTTAGGAGGAAAAAGGGGCATGGAAAAATTCAATTTTTTTACATTTTAGCTAACTAAATGACCCTAAAGTAGTCGGATCTAAGATTTTTGGACCACGGTGAGAATTGAGAGGAAAAAGGGTGTGGAAAATCATGTTATTTTACATTTCAGCTTATTTTTAAGTCCCCTAAAGACCAATGATGCTGATGACGTTGGGGCTTACCTTAAAGTAGTTGTTCTTTCTGCCTAGCAGGGACAAGCTTCAAAGTTAGTGAAATATAAAAATTTGTATCTAATAAATCTAAACGGTAAGTATTTGGGGCCATATTTTTTCAAACGTCGTAGAACTATTTGTATTGAAGATCCGTTTAAATGATATTCTCTTTAGTGCTATTTTATTTAGTTTTTCCTCTGTTAAAGTTTTTTTTATTGCACTCCTTAGTTACCTTTTTGGACGACCTTTCGTCTTAAATTCAAACGTGTTGTCATTTTCATTTATTACGTTTTTCTTTATTTCTTGTTTTTGGTTACATCTGTTGTTTTTGTTTCCACCTCACCAAATGTTGTTTATTTATTTATATGCACAAATTTTTTCTTTTTTTTTTTTTGTTCTTTTCGATCTTTTTTTTCCTTATTCCATATAATCCAATATCTACGAGTACGTATGTACATATAAATGTTACTGACAGACATTATTGGCAAAGAAAACTTTAAAAATTTCAACTAGGAAAATGGAAATTGAGCAAAATAAAATAGACAAAAAAAAAACTCATATTGCAACATGCCATCGTAATAAAAACGCTACTACTTAACAGACATGGGAGCAACTTTGTCTAGTGATGTCTTGTAGAAACCAAATAGAAATGAAAAACTATCATTCGTTTTGTTTACTTCAGTACATCTTTTAGCGGTTTCGCGCCCAATTTCATTTTTATTTGTTTGTTTTTTTCTAAAGAAAGAAAAATTGTATGTCTTTAGTGAGTTCAGTATCAATACGTACGAAAATTCCCATTCTCGTAACAAGTACTGCCATTGAAAATGCATATGTATACCTACAAATAAATCGTTAGCTAAAATGCAAAAAGGCGTAACTAACAAAAATATAATTTTACAGGAGAAGCAAACAACTTTGTAAAATGAAAACTAGAATGATGTCAGAAAAACAAGCATTGATAAAAGTGTAAAGGTTTGTCAAGACATGTAGTTTAATGGCATTCATAATAATCAATCAAAAACTCGATTTTGCATTTTTTGTTAGTTACGCCTTTTTGCATTTTGGCTAACGATATATTACAAAATATTATGCTGCATATCAATATTGGTATTTGTGTTTGTTGATGAAAAAACAGTGTGGCTAAGCAGTTGCGGATGGATTTACCTTTAAGGAGAAAACTCAAAATAAAAAGAATAAAAAAAATTTTAAACTCGGCATTGTCGAACCCATTACTTTTTTCTACTGGTCTGATGTTGTTCCTATCGCTGCCTTCAGTAGCTTCATTTAAGATGACGTTAATTATTTCTTTGAAATTCTTTCTCCATCTTTGAATTTGTGCATCATTGTTGGATAGTAGCGCACCACTGCGATCAACTCCTGTTAGACCTTCGATTAGTGAGAAAATATATTGTCTAGCTAGCCGCTTTTTCTGCTGCTATTGCTAGCCGCTCCACAAAATTTCCTTTGTCTCTTTTTGCAGCTTTCGTTATTTTTTTAATCATCAGTTTGTAGTAGTGTTTGTTATTCAGGTGCAGCTTAAGTTCTCTTCCTTGAGAAATAGAGCCGTTTTCTTCTTGCATGCCTAATTGTTCTTCTTTTTCAAATTCAATTTTTTAATTTCTGGATTTAGGTTGTGATGAGCTCGTGATCACTTCTGATGTAATTTCCTCTACAGTCCTAGATAATTTTTTTTTGGAAAAACCTTGATAGAAATTTTCTCTTTCTTTGCCGGGATTCGAACCTGAAATGCTCGAAATTGGAATTTTCTATTTGCAAATCAAAACTAAGTTAAGTTTTAGTTAGGGCCATATAGAGTATTTGGGCATATGTAAGTGTATCTCCTGAACGGATTATTTAATCATCATATTTTATTTTTTTGATTATTGTATTCTTCAATAACATGGCATTATCAACAAAAAAAATATGTCATTATTTACTTACCTGCCGCACTTACAAAACCTAAAAAATTTTAATAAATTTTTCAAAAATAAAATACAATTTTCTAAAAAAAACCCTAAATGCTCAATTAATATTTAAATATTTTCGATCTTTGAAATTAAGAGATTGAAAAATATAGAATTTGACATCAAAATTTCACTGTGAAGTGAAGTAAAACACATTAGAATCTTTAGCCAGAAACGAACCCGCAGCACTCCTTTGGATACTCAAGTTCACTATCAACAGTTATTTTTTATACCTGTATTAAGTGTGTTGAATATTTAAAATTGGTCGATCCTTTTTTATGAAACGATTTCGAACTCTGTTTAAAAACTGCAATTTTTGTTAAGTTTTTAATATTCAACAATTTATTCATTAACATATATTTTTTTGCGAGTGCAAAAGGATTTAAAACTAGAAGTTCTCAACGTTATGGAAGTGTTGTTGGTCTTACATCATTGTAAAATTAAAATTTCAATGTTGCAAGTAACCATAAGTGTTTTTTTTTATTTTTGCCCTATTGATTTTTAAATAATTTCAGGTGCCGCTATTACCAATTTATCTAAACGAGTACCTAAAATATATATTTTTTAGCAAATTTTTTTCCTTTTGCATGTTTTTTTCTTCTTAAAACTTACATAATCAATGACACTTTGATGCGGTTTTCTTTAAATGAATTTATTTACTTAGTTTGTTGCAAAAGAAGCTGCAAAATTGTTTAACAAGTCTTTCAAGTTGTTTAATTTTTTTTTTTTGTTCATAATTTTTGTTTTTTATTAATCGTGTTTTAAGTTGTTTTTTTTTTCAATCAGGTTGGTATGCGGACAAAAAACCTTTGCAAAGATGTGCCATGCCACCACCTTACCACATCATCATTATTATTATTATAATAGTTATTCCTTTAGTGTGCATATCTTCTTTAGTTTTTTGCCCAAAAAATAATAAAAGAAACACATCTTCACTTGGCTGTTGTCTCCGTAGTGAACAAAAGTTTAAAGCTGTTTTACTTGTTATTTAACGTCTTCAAACAAGCCTTAATGATCAGACAATTACAGCTGGATGGCTTGGCAAAACTTTTATCCCCAGCATAATTTTGTTTTTTTGTACATTTAGCCTTTTTGTGTCTTTGCCTGCGTCCAAGTTAAAGTTGAAAATGTTATTGTTAAATCTCGACAGAAAAAATTACTAATTCGTTTGGTATTCACATGTTTAGTGGGATCCAAAAAACAATTTCTATCTTTTCCATTTGTGTTAAAAAAAAGATTTAACTGGTATTAACTTTTTTTATGATGTCTAATGGTCATGTTTATTTATTTATTTATTTTTAATGGGCTTTTTTTAATTTAAACTAAGGTGTGCTCTTCAATTAAATTTTTCACTTTTTTTATTTTTTGCAAAAGATTACAAGATTTTGAATTAAATTTACGATAAAATGCATTTTAGAAAATAATAATTTCCTATTAATTTAAAATAAATCTTCTAAAAATTCGCTACTGTCAGGATATTCGACAAAAATTTTGTAAATTGGGGTATTCACAAGGTAGTCATAACGTTGTAAAGTCATATGACTTAAAATAATAACCAGAGCTTAAGAGGACCTATGCTCCTTATAGTAACGACGGGAACACATATGTATATGGCAAGTGGTGGCCATTTTCTGCTTCGCAAATTCGTGCTCTTTCCAACACATCTTCCATAACCTTTCGTAAAACTTTAGGTGTTATGTTGTTTATTTCGTAGCTTATATAGCTTTTTAATTGCTGGATGGTTCTAGGCTTATTAATGTACATAGACTTTTCCTTTTAACTAACCCCAAAGAAAACAGTATGGGGCGGTTAAATCCGGGGAACGCGGAAGCCAATTAAAATCACTTGTATGCGAAATAATTCGTTCATCAAAGATGTCCCGTAAAAGTCCCTTGCAGTCGTTGATTTGAAAAATAAAGCTCAACAATTTGGGCACGTTGTTCAATTGAGTACTGCTCCATTTTAAATTCTCCAAATCTTCTTTACAAAATACTGAAAAGAAAAGAAAAAAAATTTTATAAGCAATTCAACCCCCTTCGGTAATTTTGGGCCACCCTGTATAAACGCACCCACTTAGATACACATTTTTTCCATGTTTTTTCAAAAACGACGAACAAGTTGCGGTCAATGTGAATGACATGCAATATCATTCATCCCAATTGCGTTGATAACATAAGGCCCTATCTACGATGGAACTTATCTCGCTTCTACTCTTCATTAGTAAGAAGAATTGGCTGAACTCCGCGATGACGTCATCGTGGTAACTGCTCTGTGGGATTGGCATTGGCACTGGGTATCATAAAGGATCCGCTGAGGGACCCAAGTGAGCTGTTTCTCGATGGCTGCCCACGGAACTAGGGTGATCGATCGAATAGTATTCGACCGGTTTTAACCGGTTATTTTAGTTTTGCCCAAGTCGAATATTTTAAAATGTCCATTTTTCGAATTTCGAATAAACCGGTTATTTTAGTAAAATTACCCGGTTATTTTAGTAATGTGTAATTTATAAACGTTTTCCTTACTTTTGTTTTAAATGCACCCGTAATTTAAGAATTTTTCTAATTGAATATTTGCAAACTTAAACTTTTTATAAAAAATGTCAAAACAAAATGAAACAAAACTCAAAAAAACATTATGAGCAATGTAAATACAAATCGCTTATATAAGCGTGTGTTCTTGTAACAAAAACCAAAAACAATATAAAGTACTACAAAAAAAGTTCAGCATAAAAAGTAATAAGCAATTGGACAGTATTATAAATACTATATATAGCTTTACAAAGATGTCATCTCTGGTGATATTTCGAACTGACTTAAAAAAAATTGTGCTTAATCGGCCCTAAAATGATAAGTGGCAAAAGTTCTTTACATCACGACTTATTAATCACTTTTAATTAGTCTAAAAGCTTGACATAAATATACGCCAAGTAAAACTTAACAGGGCCAAGTAGTTTTTAAGAGACTGCAAATAATACTTTACTAAAATATGCTGCCAATAATGAATGAAAAACTCTTAAGTAGTTCCAGCACATCTTCATGCTTAAAGCAAGAACATACCGGCGGAATCAACGTTATGGGAAAATTCATCAGTTTTATTTATTAAAACACCAAGAACTTAAAATAAAATTGAAGGAATCAAAAATGTCCTGGAAGGGTTTAAGTTGTGTGATCGACGAATTGACAGATATTTCATACAAAAAGCATGTTCATTTTACTATTGTTTCTATAATGCTGAAACAAAAATAATTGAAATATATAATCCTGGATAAGAGGTTTTGTTTGCCACTTTTCAAAAATATGGCTGAAGTTTACTGCTACATATAGACATGATTAACCAGCAACAAATTAAAACTCATTTACAATAAATTTAGGAAAATATGTCAAATAATAAATTTATTGCATTCCTATATTTTTAAAACCAATGTTTTTAAAAAATTCTAAAGCTATGTTCACACCTATTAAATGTTTGGCTCCTAACGTAAAGAACTGTTTGCTTTTGCAAAACGTTTGGCTAGAGCAAACATTATTTAAGGGTTTCGTAACTACATTATACATATGTAAATGCAATTATCATCTTAGACATAAAGTTTAGCAAATAACAAGAAATTATTTAAAATAATGCTTTAGTTTTATCAATTTACTGGTCACGCTTTTGTTTGATTTTATCGTCAAATATTTGTTAGGTCTGAACATACCTTAAGTCATATCTATGTATTTTGTTGGTTCCTTACCTTAGTGAATTGTTTTGTTTTTATTCTAATTAACTTTTTATTACAAAAACTAATTTGATTTTTGTATTTTTATGTATTCGAATAAAAACCGGTTAACCGGTTATTTTAAAAATGCTTAACCGAAAACCGGTTTTTTAAAAATAGCAACTATTTGGAATATTCGAAAACCGGTTATTGAAAAAAGTCGAATAATCGATCACCCTACACGGAACCTTACCTTGTGAAAAACGAAAAAGTTAACAATTATATTGCAAGTATGTATGAGCCGCTTAAAACGCAATATGAATTACTGTAGAAAGCAAGAACAAAATTATAAAATCTTTTGACTTTGTTTTTGCTTTGAATGTAATTTTTGGCGTTGCGTTGCATTTTACATAAATGCAATTAACATTAGAATCTGAGCATTAAATACATATTTCTTTCTAAAAGTTTTTTTTTATATTAAATATTTTTTTATTTTTCGAATGAATTCTAACGAAATTTACCTCATAGAATTCATTCGAAAAAATGTACTTAACGTTATTATGACATTCCGGTGACACAATTTTAAGTTCTCCACTAAATGCCACTTCTGAAGTAGATCAAGGCTACAAATAAAGCCAAAGAGTCTACACGGTAATTCATTGTATACTTCGGCTTAAAATAACTCCAAGGAACTTCATTCAGGGGTCTAATCACCGCATACGTTATCGAGCAAAATTGATCGAAATTATTTATTTTGGTATCATGAATCTCGATATAGAATGAAATTTATTGAATTTGAAATAATAGAATTCGATATCGAGTAACTCGACATTACATTTCTCGAGTTTTCATTCGATACGTCAGTGTCTATCGTATGCAAAAACATTCGATAGTTTATTCGATACGATAGTATCGAATGCGGTGATTAGACCCCAGTTCGGGTTCTAGTACTAACATACTACCAGATTTCGTTTTTCTCACTATTTTTGTGCTTTTACTTAGTAATTTGATTTATGCAAATGCTGCAGCCCCGTATGTCGGTGCTTTTCCACATATTTAATTAAAAGTTCTTTCTTAATTATTTTTCACTTTATTTTGTTTTTCTCAGTGTTAAATAATGTATATCAAATTGTTAGCTTCCCACTATAAATTACCATGTGCAACATTTTTGCACTTATCGAGGGCAAGAACCTTCTCGTGTGGAAATTGTGAAAATGCCTTTTGATAAATTTTTCATACATTTCTCGAATTTTCGATGTAAAATACAGCTAAAAAGTGTGAAAAAAGTATTTTCCATTATTATAATGTTGTGATTGATGTATTATGAAATATATTATAATGAATATTTTTTCTGAATATTAATTGCTTTACTGAATTTTTCACAGCTTGGCAGCTAAGGCCAAAAATGTTAAACATGATATAAAAAATAAAAATTGTTCAACATTATAGCAATACGACACGAAAAGGTGTTAGCATTTTTTGTGTTGCACTGTGTAAGCAGAACAAAAGGATCGTTTCGTGTCTCATGCATTATAGTTATATTTTTATAATTTATTATACTTTCTTCAATTCACCACAGCGAAGGCATTTCCAATTTGTGTAATGGGATGGAAATTCTCTTCATATTTAATTCACCCATTCTAGTCTGCGATAATATTTTTAGGATAACTAGACAATTGCTCCAAGTTATATTGGGTTCGCCATCTAACGTTTTTTTCAACTAGTGCTTATTTCGTGAATGGTAACACTTAGCTCATGTCTGATTTTACAGATAATTAGTTTTATCCTTCCGCTGAACGAATATGGTTGTGTATACGCTTTAACAACGATGGAAAATAATGCGTCATTACTTTGAAAATCATGATAATGTTGCAGAATGTGTGCGAAAATTGCGTACGGAGCTCCGTATGTTCGTTATCTTGTGAAAAAAGTGAAAGAAACTGGCATCCTCATCGATAAACCAAAGCGTGACAAGCCAAAAACAGTGCGTTAAACCGAGAATATTGCTGCTGTGGCAGAAAGCCAATTCACCGTCGTTCTCAACAATTGAACATTTCGAAGACATCATTGAGACGAATTTTGCAGCCATTTGAATGAAATTATTTTCCATTATTTACCGGAAGGATTGTACTTTCAAATAAAAAAAGATATTTGAGAAAATATTCAGTAGTTGTTTTTTTTATAGCATTTTCAAAAAAAAGTTATTTGGCGCACACTTTAGTATATCTAGGACTGCCTAACATCCCAGTAAAAACTTCGCCTACTTTTTTAAAATAATTAGCTTCTTTCACTCATTATTTAGTACCTTTCTTCTATATAGCTACTATAAATACTTGTATAACTTCTTATGCTTAGAATGTGTGTAGGTAAGAAATAATGACTTACATTTAAATGCGATCATTTTGGGATATCCCTTGTAAAATTCATTGGTTCTTTCAGTAGAATAGGAAGTAGTATTTTTACTTTTTTCTGATTACTTTACACATTATTTTGTAGGCGAAGTTTTTACTGGCATTGTTTCGTACTTTACTAAAAGAAGATTTTATTTTGCATCAACGATAAATTTTAGTTTATCAATAGTATGAAATGGGAATTTAGCACATTAAAACGAAACCATGTTAATTAATCAAAAGGAAAACTTTGATGGCAAAAAGTTAATATTTTTTTCTCATTATATGTTTTTTTTATTTCTTTTAACTTGTACTTTTTTTGGAAAGTATTCGCAAAATATTCGCTTGAAATTGGCCAATGCGAAAGTCATAAAATATACGAACACTCGGCATTTCGAATACGAATATTCGTAACATCACTAGTAAATACATGGAAATACACACATCAACGCATTCAAATCCTGGTGTGAACCTCCAGTTTAAGCGCCAATCTTTAAATTTCTGGAAGATTTCTTGACAGAGGACGAATTAAACTCTAAAATGATTGCCGGTGACAACAATATGATTTAGTTAACCATAATTTGCTTAACAATTTTCGTTAAAAAAATTGTTTTGTTGGAGGTGACCATATTGAAAAGTGTTTTTTTTTCTCTATTTATATCTATGTACGTTTTTGTTATGGATCTTCACCAAGTAATTTCTTAAAAAAAAAGAACATGTAAACTAACTTTTTAAAGAACGTTCTTTTCAACATTTCTCTCAGAATTACTTCTTATTCACAAACATTTTTATTTTCCAATCTATAAAAACCCTTTTGTTGTGGAAAAAAAAATTGTGAACAAACAGTGCACAGTGGATGACGTTAAAGAAAAGAGAAATAAAAATTAGAGTTTTTTATTTTCATTTTAATTGTATATAATTTTTATCAGTTCCTTAATAATATGATGAATTTTGTAATTATTTTTAGCCCCCAATTTTTTGGTCTAGTTTTAACTGTTAATGCTACAAGCTGAGCTAATACCTATAAAACATCTTGAGAAAATATGATTAAAAACTTTGCGATTAGGTAAAATATGTTTTAAAATTTTAAGTATTATTAAATCATGTTATGCATTCAGAAGCAACAAATTTATTTTCTCTAGCATTATGCCCACTGTCAAACGATAATTCTTTTTGTGCCAATTCGTTTTTAAATGATACGAAAAATCAAAATTAATATAACACTAATCATTAAAATTTTAAAAAATTATGATTTATTAGTAATCGATTATTAAAAAGATTGTGCTGCATTAGCACCACAAGGTAAATTCCAAATTTGTTGTTGTCTTTCTTTAAGAAAAAACAGACAGCTCGTCAGTTTTGACTGTCATCTGCATGAAAAGTCAAAGCATCAAGTCATTTAAAATTTGAAACGTAGTTAGTAGGCCTGAAGGTTTTAAATTCATTGTCTGCCAAAACAAAAATCACAAAAAAAAGATGAACTGCCTTTAAAAAAAAACATAAACAATTCAATCGATAGAAGTGATGAAGATGATTAGGATAAATGTCGTGGTTACCAAAAGTAAGGCAAAAATAACAACAACAACAACAACTTCATTTACATATATGTAACGAACATCTCTTAAGACAAGGCAAATATGAAATATTCAGAAATAGGGTTGTAAATATTTTATTGTTTTTTCTTCTTTATTTACACAACAAACCTCAAAAGAAGTAATATAAAATCCAAAAAAGTTCACTTTTGATTTCAATTGCGCATGAGCGCAGATCCAGCAAAAGCTGAGACAGCCTCCATTCAGCAGTTAAAGAAGTAGAAACAAACACCGGTTGGCTAAAGGCACAATTGTTTGTTTATCATTATTGTTATTGTTGTTGTGTTTTATGCTGTGCAATGCTTGGCAACATGTTGCTAAGCATTTCGTGAATACATTAAAGAATAACAAAAACAAAACCAAACCACCTTTTGAAGTAAAATAATACAAAAGAAATAATATACAAATTTTAAGCAAAACTGAAAGAAAAAAGAAACATTATTATTTCATGATTTTTATGTATGAATTTTTAATTTTTGTTATTTCTTCTGCCACATTTCAGGGAAGTACCATACCAAGCGCACTCTCAGTCTTCAACGAACATTCAAACGGTCGAGTTGTTACAAACGGTTGACTTTTTAAACTTTGTAAAAACAGATTTTGAAATTTAAATCTTTTTATTTTTTGAGCGGTTGATAATACAAATTTACGGTTGAATAAAACAAAACCAAAAAAAAAACTTCTTTTAAGCTTAAATCAAGAGAAATTTTTGCACATGATCGATAACTTATTAGAAACGCTTGTTTTTGTTTGTTTTCTTTCATTTGAAACTGTGCTTAGCGCATTTTAATTATTAGTGCAAGTGTTTTTAAATTATGTATATTAATTATTATTCATAAACAAAACAAAATTAATATTTTAGTGCATTTGACATATAAAAAATTTAACTTGTTGAATTTCATATATCATTTTATTTTCTAGGCTAAACTGTTAAAATTTAATTAAAGTGAAAATAACGTAAACATTATTGTGGATTAAAAGTTTAATTGATCAAGTAGCAAATATTTGGATAATAATTCTTAAAAAATGCAATTGGTAAGTTAAAATTAAAAATATCTATTAAATTTGGAAAGTATATAATACTAGATCCCTTATTTATATAAAACTCTTTTTTTCAAGCCTTTTCTCTTACCAATTTGAGATAAAAGTTTAACCAATAACCCTTATTCCATTTACGTCGTCGCGATGGTCATCAATTTAATATTAACATCAATTTTTATCGACGTCGTCATCAATTCGATTCAAAACTTGTATTCTATAACAGCAATGTAACAATGTCGATTGTTTATCATTTTTTAAAGCACATCTCTTATAATGTAGACAGTTGGTTTGTTTCGTTTTCAGTTTTTATTAAAAAAATGCAATTTTATGTTTGTTTCTTAAAAATGTGCTATTAAAAAGTGTAGCATGATTTATTCTAAAAAATTCACACTTATAAATCGTTGGTATTGATAAATGCCCCGTAAAATACAGACTTCGGTTTTATATGGAGTTATCTTTATACCGGCGACAATTGCCGAAAAGATCAACAAAAAGTTACGCGAAAATTGCAAACATTCGGAAAATTTTCAAAAATAGTGAAAATTTTTAATATTTCAAACAAGACATTAAATTTTTTTTTTCTTTTCTTTTTATTAAAATTCCCTAAAAATATAGGAATGAAAAAATTCCATTAAAATGGCTAAATTATCGGAAATTCGTAAACCAGTAAGGCTAAGTCAATTTATTTCGATGCCAACGTTAACGTTGCCGTACGGCATACCAAAAATACATCGACGCTTATCGATAAAACTTGGTATTTGCAATGATTTACAATAATCGACACAAAACGATATCATTTCGTATTGATGACGCTAAATGAAATAAGGGTGAATTTATTAAAAGATATGGGTCGGTTACGGATTGCAACTGAAATCGAGTTGCCAGCAGCGAAATCAGGCAACACCATTTGTATATTTTAACATGAGCTGCGTTGCCAGATTTCGCTGCTGGCAACCCAACTACAGTTGTCTTTCTATCCGTAATCGAATCACTAAATCACAGTTTGTTCCAGTTCCAGAGCATTTCCTATAACTTTTCTCAAAATTTTTTAGAAATTAATCTTTTAAGCTGTTATTTTTTTCAATTCTTTACCGAAGTTTCTTATACTCATCTGTACATTTTAAATAAATTATTCCACAAATTATATTGACCTATTCCTAGAATTTAAAGCGAAATGTTTTTCTTTTAATTCGGTCAGAAAATGTGTTAGTGGGTCATTAGTAGTAGGCCGAATGTAGCGCTCTTACTTGCTTTTTAATAACAATGACTTTAACCAATTTTCAATAGACCTAAATTACATGTTGAAATAAGTTTTCACTTAATATGCACAATTAAAAACATAACTGGTACTTTAATATTATATTTTTTTAATTAATGGTTGCAAGCAATTAAATATAGTTCAAATCAATATTCCTCAAATGATATTTACTATCAAAAAGTAATTACTTAACTTTTTGTAATAACTTAGACATTTCAGAGATTAAGGTTTACCGAATTACAGAATACAGCCACTGGTAATTATAACGTCACTTAAAATATTATTTAGGCCTACCATTGTTTAGCTTAATAAAGTTATTATTTTTAATTTTTTTTTGAAAAACGAAATAAATGTTTAAATCAACAACATTTGAGTTTAAAAATACAACACATGTTGACATAGGGTGTTTTTAAAACCAAACACTTTTAAGATTTCTATCTATTTTTCCCATAAATCTAATTGTTACGAAGTTGTTTCTAGTAGTTTATACAAAGTTTTTACTACTTAAATTAAAATTGGTTTCCAATAGGTTTGAAGAGTGCCCCAGTAGGCCTGCTGGTAGTGACCTAGTCTATCAGCGCCGGGGTTGTGGGCTCGATTCCCGTCAAAGACTCTGGTTTCTTTCCTGCAAACAAGCGTAGAGCTTCGCAGGATAAGATTAGGAAATTAAAAAAAAAGAGTTTTAACGCTTCAGAAAATTTTCGAAACATACGTTCATATACATACACTTATTAATACTATTATTACGTATTACGTTTCAACTTGACACAATAATTGAGAATATTTTTTATGTAATTACTTATACTAGTACAAACACTTTGTTATTGGTGTATGTTGTCAGGGCATATGCAATATAATTAACTTCCGCGAGTTTATTAATTTTTTTCTCATTGATTATTTATTAATTAAAAAATGTTTTACTCATGCATACATTAAAGCCAAAAAAAAAGAGAAAAAATGAATCCAAGCCTCTAAAAGTACAGGCTAAATAGTACTTTAATTTATATATCTTATATCCCTAGTCGAAAGAGAACTAGCACCAAACTTGTCACGTGGCAGCTCTAAAGTGGTGGAATCGGTTCTAGTTATAAAGGTGAATTCAGCCATGCGTTCCGAACAATATTTTTGTCCGGAGGATTATTTCTTTACTGAGAGTGTTCTGCAGAACGATTCACTCATTTCGGAAAATTGGTCCGACCATTATACAAAACGGAAGCACAACTAGGTTAGGTTCCATGGGCAGCCATCAAAAGACAGCTCACTTGGGTCCTTTATTGGTCCCTTTGTGATACCCAACAACTAGCAAGCCACTTATTTTGAATTGTTGTCGAAACGTGTTTTTAAGAAAATGGACGTAAAAAGGAAAGAGATTTTAATATTTATTATTTTATTATTTGTTTTTTTTAATTATTCAGCAAAAAAAAAACAATAATTTCAAATTTTATGTACAAATTAAAAAAAAAATGGCATCTGCGTTAATTTTTTTATGAACAAAAATTATAATTAAACTAATTCAAGAAAAAATTGCCAAACAAAATAATTTCTCTTTCTCAAAAGTTAAGTGGGGAACAGAATAGTCGCCGTAGTACAACGTTGCGAATAGCGGAGAGAGCTGTAAAGAGATAAAAACGGCAGTTTCAAAGTAGTGTCAAGAGAATACTAAGTTGTAGAAGTTGTTGCAGTAGAAGTTAATGCGCAAAGTTCAAAATTTTTAACTTTGTTGCGCTACAGAGCATTTTTCAACTTCAGCTACTACTACAACTACTTTATTCTGTTCCAGACCTTAGACGTCAAACTTAATATAAAAAAAACTTTGTCCGGACAAAAATATTGTTCGCAGCGCATGTTGATGTCTTAGGAGGGGGTCGATTGGTACCCTTTTGAATCTTTGAAACATGTCATTTAAATTCGGTAAAAATAATGCCTTTTGCAGATATTGTCCCGTGCGAACCATGTTTTTATGATAGATTCACTTCACATAAAGTAATAGAACCTAATAAAATCAGCCACTTCCCGCTCGAAATCCAATCACATGACTAGTTTGAAGTCAATTAGCTTTCCCCTGGAGTAACTTCACTTTTAACATATCTGTGGTCACAACCCATAACTGACTAACTCTAATTAGGACACAATTGAGTTATTATGTGGTACTTCTTTTAAATAAATTTTTAATAATTTTTTTCCTAGTACATACATGAATTAAGTTTAATTTTTCTTGTAAAATTTTTTTAAAAATTGGGACAAGTTTAGCAGCGACAAGTCTAGCAGCTGCGAAACGCATTTAACAAAAAAAGGTTCTTCCTACATGTAATTTATGTATTTACGAATACAGTTAAGCATTTTTTTTAACATTGGAACAACATTGTTTCACCTTATTTTTGTATATGGAACAAAGTACTGTGAGCCAGCCGTCTCCTGATTTTCAGTGAAGATTCCAAGCTTTAAACTGCTGTACTGAAAATATTGAAAAAGATACGAAGGCTCTTCCCTAGAGGAAAGGGAACTAACACTAAGCTTGTCACGTGACAGTTCTATAGTGATAGGGACCGGTTCGAGTTCCAACACTTTATATAAAGGGGACTTATCACTTTAACATTGCGATATTCTACGAGGGGGTTTATTGACACCTTTTTGACGCTTTGTAACAGTTCACAGAAACAATCTAAAGGGACACATTCAATTTCAGTTTGAATAATGCCTGTCGAAGATATTGTCCCAAATGAACCATGTTATTATGACGGATACCCTTCATTTAAAGTAATAGATCCAGGTAGAATCAATCAGTCATTACCCACACAAAATCTAGTTACATGACAAGTTGTTTGTCAATTACGTTCTGGACTAACTACTCTTTAAACACATTTTCAACAGTTAAGTTACATGTTCTGTTTTTACCTATCACAATTCGTTCCTTTTTTTAAAGCTGTTTTCACTTGTCACGGGATAAGTGCCTTAAAACCAATTGACACAAATTTCCCGCAGGGTTATGACTTGTGCCCACAGATATTATCACCAGTTTAGTGATAAAACATGTTTTCACCTATCACAATTTGTTCCTTTTTATTATAGTGTTGTATTCATTGTTTACGGCATAAGTGCTTTAAGAACAATTGGCCCAAATTTCCCGCAGGGATATATATTTTAACCCGGTGCGTTTTGCTACACCGCACTTAAATTAAATATACTAAAACTAATTTTTTCGCCGCGAGCACTTCTCTAATCCCGCCCATTTTTTAGAGAGGTTGTGTATTAATAACTCAGCTATGTTTTCCAAATTTGGACAATTTTTCTCTTACCGTTCTTTAGATTTCTATAAACCTTCTTTATAGCACGCCCACTTCTCCAATTCCGCCAACGTTTTGTCGTATGTTGTGTATTGAACCAAGAAGAAACTTTGGCTTTGGCAGTTCACCAGATACACAATAAAAAAACAAAATTTAACAAAATTTTAAATAATACCCACACCACAATAGTTGAAAGGGTGATAAATATGCGTTTGTGCTGACACCTTTAAATATTGATCCTAGACCCAATTTTAGTATACCAATCTTCTGAGTCGATGCAACTTTGTCCGCCAGTTCGGCCGGCTAGCTGGATGTCCATTCAAACCTTGTGCGCAAACTACAGGTCACAATTTTTATAATAGACGAAATTTGGTACCTAGGTTTTAATTGTAACAAGGAACGGGCGCCCACAAAAGCTTCTTTTTGTCCTTGTAATCAGAAACTATCGTTTTATGTTGGTATTTAGATTTAATTTAGTTTCAACTTATATTTTTGCAATTTAAATGATCTTACCAAATGTAATTGGAATCGGTGCATATTAAACAATAACTCCCATACAAATACAACTCCCGAAAATAGCTTTTAATGCCATAACTTCCTTATAACTGTTGGTATTGACATAAAATTTGGCGACAGTAACTTTGACAATAGCTGGTAGGTCGTTTCAAAACAATGTGTTGGTAACTCTAGGCAGTCACTTAAAGGCATACAACTCTCATATAAACGATGATATTGAAATAATATTTGGCACTATGCACTTTTACATGAATATTAACCTCATAGCAAAATTTTGTTTTGGCGAGCCCATGATTGCCTATGGCTCCCAAATATGGTAGATACACTCTCGAAAATTTGTTTTTAAGAACTGTGGTGTAGGTTATCATATGATCTGGTTTGACCAAATATATTTTCTTACTTGTTAATATTTAATTGTAATTTTATTTTTTACTGTTGATTCCGTACATGGGAATTTATTAATTAGCCATAATCTACTATGTAGTGTTGATGTAAATTTTAATTGTGTTAATAAACTTAATGTTTATTTTATTATAATTTTAATTTATCTGTATCTCAGTTAAAAATAAAAGTCAGATGTTTCTTATCTGTTCGACAATATTTCTCCATATTTGGTTAAACAAACATGATCAACCGAATTATGAATAAAAATTAACAGGGAGTTTTCGCCCTTTTTGCAATTGAGTTTAAATTGGAAAAATGGGAATTTTTATTGATAATTTGGTTGAATATAAAAACTTCCATAGGATTTTGTTTGAAAAAGTGTTGGCATGCAAATTTAAAAATCACCAAAAATCTTTTGTTTTAAACAATTAAAAAATTAAAAGAAAAAACTGAACATTTTTGTATATATTTCTTTTTACAAACTGTCACACGCGGTAAAAAATCTAAACATGATACTCGTAAATATGAAAAACAATGATGGGATATAAAATAGAAATTAACCACAATAACCATTTAATTAAATGACCATTAAGTACAAATTAAACCCAACATAAGCCACATGAGACTGAAGCAGCTCCCACAATTAATACGAATTTTAAATGCGAGTTAAACACGAACAAACACATTTAAATATTAATTACATTGTTGTTCAACTTTAATCGCAAAATAAAATCAAAAATGCCAGAGAAAATAGTATTGAACAAAAAACTTTTACTTTATCGTTTTATTAATTAATTAAAAGTAAATAAAAATTTATCAGGCTTTGAAATTAATAAAGGCATAATTAAAATGCTGCACAAAAAATCCAATGGGTCGCAGTGCTTATTGCCTCCTAAATCTACCCACAATGACATTTATGAAAAAATGAATTGAAATTAAAATAAAATTTTATTAAAAATTAGTTTTCAGATGGTTTTACTTTCGTGTAGTTGTGGAGCATGCAAAAAGGTCAATCAAAAAAACATAAGTAATTTAATGTCTTATCAAAAATATTTTGGAAAGTGAAATTTTAATTTATTGTAACAATTGAAGAGTATATTTTACTTTTAATACATAATAATTAAACAGTGGGTCGCCGGAAATTGCAAACACATACTGGCATGCGGTGTTTAAGTTTTAAGTTAGAAAAATTGCTACAAGCCAATTACTAAAAGATCGATATTTTGAAAAAACCAATCAATTAATTTTACAAAGTTAGCAAAAATAAATTCGCTTAAATCAAAAATAAGAAAAAGCGTATAATTTTAATTTCATCAAATTATTCATAATTTTTTTTAAAGATAAAAATAAATCATTAAACCAGCAAGAAATTGCAAACACATACTGGCATGCGGTGTTTAAGTTTTAAGTTAGAAAAATTGCTACAAGCCAATTACTAAAAGATCGATATTTTGAAAAAACCAATCAATTAATTTTACAAAGTTAGCAAAAATAAATTCGCTTAAATCAAAAATAAGAAAAGGCGTATAATTTTAATTTCATCAAATTATTCATAATTTTTTTTAAAGATAAAAATAAATCATTAAACAAGCAAGAGTGTGCCGAATCTTAATACCCTCCAGCAAAAGTTCAAATATTTCAGGAGTGGGCTCTATATGGCATCTGATAAGGAGAACGAACGGGTTTTATTCGACCCGTTTTAACCGGTTATTTTAGCATAACCCGGTTATTTAAGATGTCCATTTTTGGAATATCGAATAATCCAGTTATTTTGGCATTATAAACCGGTTATTTTAATAATGAGTAATTTATACATATTTTTGTTAAAAAAAATGTTCCGTTAAAAGCAATTTGTGTGACAGTTTCTAAATTTAAAATATATTTTCATACGTCATCTCTGAAGATATTTTAAGAGGGACTTAAAAGACAAAGGTGCTTGAAGTGTCCTAAAATGATAAGTTACAAAGGTTCTTCGACGTCACAGCTTATTAATAATCTTTTATTAGTCTACAAGCATAAATGTGCGCCAAAATAAACTTGACTCCATTGCAAGTAGTACGTAAGAGACGGCAAATAATATTTTAATTAAATACGCTGTCATAAATAGGGATGCCAATCCCGAAATCCCGAATACCGAAATCCCGGGATTATTCTAAAAATTTAAGTCTCGAATCCCTCGAGATTTTGCATTTAGCAAATATGTGGTATTTTTTTTATTGAATACAACTATATTCAAATAAACGTGAGTCACCCTGATAAAAGTAACTTCAAAAATTTAATATTAAATCATACTGGCAATGAATCTAATTAGTAAGTGGCTACAAAAAGAAGACGCAAGTGAATAAATGTTACATGCAATGCATTTTGTACCACAGAAAATAAAATCAGAAGACAAAGTTCTGTGTGCAAGTTGTGAAAAAGGTCTTAAAAACTTTAGGGGATTCTACCAAATTTATTAAATTTATACTTGCATATAAATTTGAGATAAAATAAATTAATTTTTGTAATGTAGCATATATGTAGCTATTTATTTACGGTAACACCCAAAAGTGTTTAATGCGAACACTGTTTTCGTCGGCATTAATTTGTTTTAGAAGCTTTTTAAAATATAAGTTTTAATACATAATTCGTCTATATTACTTTAAAAGAATACATTAAACTGTTTTATTTTGTAATGAGTTTAATATTGTTCATGAATTATTTTGTTTGAAAACTTATACATAAACATTTAATTATAATTATGTATATGAATTTTAAAAATGGGCTCTTATACATGAAATCCCGAAAAATCCCGATCCGTCCCGGGATCCCGTTTGTTTTTAATAAAAAATCCCGAATCCCGGGTTTCGAAAAACCTGGTCCCATTTGGCATCCCTAGTCATAAAACATATTATTGGGTTTAATATTAGCCCGTTGTGGCCGAGGATGAAATGTTAAGGCACTACAAAATCGTAAGAAGTACTAACATATCGTCGCAGGAATTAAAGAACGCCGTAACTGAAAAAAATCGATCCCGGTCCCATATTTGTATGATGAAAAAAAATTCACATACGCCGTCTGCGTTTTGAAAAATACCAGTGTCTTCTTTGTCGTAAGCCTCACAAAAAGTACTAATTTTACATTTGTTGCTTACGACACTTTTGCGCCAGCAAAAATTTTCAAACTAACACTTACGCCATTCTTAGCGTATGTGATTCATTATAAAGTATCAGTTATTACAAATAAATATCACTTTTTGTCAGTAATAAAGTTATAACAGTGTGACACTCATCCTGAAGGTGCTTGGTGAAATACTTTGGTTATAATTTTAATTTTAATCATTGTAGTTTTGATAGTGCAACGGAACTCTTCGTGACGTAATATTTTTTAGGTAAAAAAGAAAAATATTGTGGTTTTTTGAAATTATAATAATGGAAAAACAACAACAATCCAGAAGACCGCAACAAACAGAATTAAAACACAAATCAGATTTCAACATATCGTCCTTAGACTTGAAGGATGAAGAAAATTCTGAAGACAGTTTATTACTAAATAAAGCATATTCATCTGAAAATTCTATCAGTTGGGATGAATTAGAAGATAAGTCTAGTGAAACGGAAGAAGATACTAATGAGAAAAATAACAAGAAAAAGAAAAGTTTGAAGACAAAAATTATAAAAATGTTTTTACAGGAAGTGAATCTGAGGCTATAAGTATTGAAAAAGGAAAAACAAAAAACCGAATTAAATTACAGAACTATACATGCAGACAGAAGGGAAAAAGTTACACCAATATAAAAGGCAAAAATAGAGAGGGGAAAAGATTGAAGGAAAATCCATGTATTGGAAAAGCGTGCCATTACAAATGTTCTGGAATCACAGAAGACCGACGTGAAGCTTTATTTTCATTTTTTTTTGGGGCCTTGGAAGCACCCAAAGCGTAAAGACTGAATTGCTCAAGCGGCGTTAAAGAAAACTATCAAACGCAGTAAGTACGGTTCACCAACTAATTCCAGACGTAGTGTGACGTACAATTATTATATAAATGAAGGAGAAGTGAGGAGACAAATTTGTCAGAAATGTTTGAATCAAACTCTTGATGTGTCACAAAGATTTTTTTTATACACTTTAAAAAATTCAACAGATCTAGGCTGTTCAAAAGTTGACCAAAGAGGAAAACACAATTCCCACAACATAAACCCTCCAGAAGTAATTGAATTTGCCAAAAACTTTGTTTATTCCTCACCTTTGTTGCGCTCTCATTATTGTAGAAAGAATAATAAACGGTCATACCTTCCAGAGGAATTTAAAAATATTACAAATTTATACTCTATTTACGCTGAGAAGTGTAGAGAAGAAGTCCAGAACTCTATGTCATTTAAAGTGTTTTCGTTATATTTTAAAAAGACATTTAACATTGGTTTCCACGTACCCAAAAAGGACAAGTGTCCCATGTGTTCTTGTAAATCATACGATGTACTGCCAGCAGAGGATACAGATAAAATAAATAGACATTTAAAAAATAAAGACGATTCAATGAAAAGATTTGTTTTTCAACAAAATTAATATGTAAGACACTGAAGCGTTAGTTGTGCAAGTTTTGATTTTCAAAAGGTATTGAACACCCCTCACGGCACTATATATATGTCCCTATACTATTCACGTAAAATTGCAATCGCAAACAAATTCTTTATAATGAATGTAAATATTCATATGTCTTCCATAATATTCATATTTCTAACGTGATATTTGTAAAAAGATCTATGGCAGATGATGCTGAATATTCCGAAATTTCACTTGGAAATATGAATAACGCTAAACCAAATGAAAATTTATATACCACTAAATTACCGATTTCTTGTCAAAAATACAATGATTTTAAAAGTCTTGTAAAAAAGAAAATTATTCCACATAATTCACATAATTCCTGCGACGATATATATTTTTTTTCTAAGAAAGAACCAATGAATTTTATATGGGATGTCCCAAAAATAACGCATTCAAAAGGAAGTCATTATTTTTTTACATTAAGAAGAAAGCTGCTAAATAATGAGTTAAAGAAGCTATTCAATTTGAAAAAGTAAGCGAAGTTTTTACTGGGACTTTAAAATCGATATTTTAAATACTGCATTGCCAATTTCGAAGAATTTGTATTTTATGCCGAACAATTTTAGATTCGAAGTCACGAGTTTTTGTAAGTACTTCGAATCCAACTCCGGTACATAAACCTGAACTCTGACTCTTCAACTCCGAGTCTACCGCCCTGCATATAATAACTAAACCAAATCATTTCAAATATATAATTCTGCCTAAATCTGCTTTAACACGATTCATCTTTTGATGCTCTTCTGTTTTTAGGAGAGAGAATAAGAAAAGAAGAAGAAAAGTAAAGAACATTATATAGTGTACTGTTCTTCGTTAAAAAAAATAACAATTTCAGTGGTTTTGTAGACATACATTATATTTTAATGTTTAATAGTGTTTGTTACATTGAAAAAGAAATGAGCAGACAAAAAAAATTTAGCAACGACCACAGCACGAAGAGCTTGTTGTGTGTATGGTGCACATGTTTTGTTTATTTAAAATTTTTTCGCTGGGTTTTTGTTCGTATAAATTTTTCTTTTTTTACCAGTCAAAACGGTGCTAAGCATAACTGAAACGAACGAACATTAATGTGCAGAGTCGAACACAACGAAGTTTGTGGTACAGTATTTTTTTAGTGTTCGAAGATCACAAATAGAGAAACATTATTTTTAATGATTTACTACACAAACACTATTAGAGTTTGTGTTTTCCACGAATCTACCTAACCGAACACTAAGGAGTGATATTTAATGTTTATTTTCGAACACTGCTATCAACTGATCAAAAAGGTCAAAAAGTGAGCGCAGTATGACAGTTCGTTTGACCCTTTCGTAACATCAAATGAGCTTGAAGAACACCCTTTAATTAAGCTCTTTAAGTAAATAAGTTCAAAGTGATCACTATACATCTGCTTTAAGCTGAAATTTGCCATCTCGAAAAAAAGTTTTTATTTTTGTTGCTGTACCTTTCCGTTTTCTTTTACCACAGTTTGCTAAACATATTCTTTTTCATATATTCTACAATCCAGTCCAGCGTATATCCAACACTTGCAACACATAAAATATAGGTCAACGCAATATTAGTTAGCATGAAATTAAATTCAAGTAAATGAAAAAATATTTAAAAAATGTCTGCCAAAAAAATTGCAAAATTAATAAAAATTGTAAATGGTTTGTTTTTTTTATCATGACGAAAGTTACTTAACATTTTTTAACGTACAAGTACTTACAGATATTCAGACGTACAAAAAATACATGCGTTTCTCTTAAAAGTAGAAAAACTGGAAAGGATTCATTCATATAAAAGTAACAAATCAAATGACATGTGTATATGTGTGTATGTATATACTCGTACATAAATATTTCTTTATTTATTTATGTAAAAAACTGTGTATATTTGCTAAAGTGTGTGTTGCCTTTATGCAATTTACTTCATGGGGCATGTAAAAGGTGGTCATAACTGAAGTTGCATGTGGATTTTTGTGGCTAAAACGATGATGATCTTTTTTTTTGCAACATTATTGGGTTTTTGTTTTCACTTTTTTTTTAATTTTTTTGAAAAGTTACATAATACGTTAACAAAGAAATTTATTTTTTTTTTAACCTTTTAAAAGTTTTTAATAAAAAAAACTTTTTATGTTCATTTCTGTAGAAACATAAATATTGGAATATTTTAAATATTATTTATTATCTTTACAAGGTTTTAAAAACAAATTTATTTTAAAAATCTGAACAACTGTTTATAAAAACTAGTGTCTACACAGTGGGATAGGTTTCAAAAATTTCCCCGAAATTTTTCTAAAATTCCCGGAAATTTAAAATAAATTTTGTAAATTTCTTTGCAAAATTTGTAACTTAAATCTAGGTTTTTGTGACGTATTAAATGCTTCTTAAACCCAGTTTATCAATATCAAATAATTTCAATTCAAGAAGCTGATTTTTTGCACTTATTTCTCTAGGCAGGATTTAGTTTTCAACATCATTTTAAAAATCCTCAGAATTAAGGCAATTTATCAAGAGTCAAGAGGTGAAGAAAAGGAAACTTCCAATTTTGGCGAAAAACAAAAAACGATTCTTGGATGAGGACGTGATATTTCAAATGCTAAAAATTTTCATATCAAAATCTTTAAATAAATTCTTTTCATTTCAGCGGCGATGCTAAAACTTTTAAAACAAAAGTTAAACCAAGCGAATCTGCTGCTTTTGAATTATTTAAAAACATGCTAAACAATGCAAACGATAGAAATTTTCCTTTCTGACAGGCACACATTTATTAATACGAAAAATGAGGATTAAGTATACAAAATTCAATAATATTTTTTATTAGTCTTTATAAATAATTCCTTGGAATAAAGTAGAATTTGTGTGGACTGATGAAAATTTTAAAAAGTCCACGTTTTTTCCCTATATCCAAAATGGGTTTGGTTTTGAAAATAAGCCTGCTCAGTTCATAGATTTGCTAAGCCAACCTAGAAATCTACCCCAGAAATAATTCGCCAAATCGTTCCCTTATTTCATCTAGGTGGCATATAATTGTCTCCCGACTGATGCATTTTGAAACGATAGTAGTGCCCACACGTAAATTGTAAACCGTTGGGGTGAATATGTCAATCAGTATTCGAAAATTAACAGAACATTATTTAACGTTCGGCTCACACACCCAGAAACGATATATATTTTTTAGTGTTTGTGTAGACGAAAACAACTCCTAATACCGTTTGTAACTTTTTTCAAGAAAGAGCCGAACATTAAATAGTGTTCGGTTCTCATTTAAGAACAGAACAATTGAAGTGATACTGTAGATGAACATTATATTTTAATGTTTTATAATATTATTTATTTTGATGAAAAAATGAACAAACGAAAAATCTTAGCAACGACCGCAGCACGAACAGCTTGTGTGTTTATTGTGTATATGTTTTGTTTGTGTTTTTTTTCGTGGTGTATTTTGTTTTTGTAAAAATTTTTGGTTTTTTAACCAGCTAAAAAGGCGCTACGAACAAAAGAAACGAACGAATTTTAATGAGCTGAACCGAACACAAAATGAAGTTTGTGGTTTAAAAAAACCGAATGGAATTAAATGTTCTCATCTTATGTTGAGTTGGATGAAAACAGTATTATTTTTGTGTTCGAAAGATGGCAAATAGAGAAACGTTATTTTTTAATGATTTTCTACACAAACACTATTAGCGTTTGTGTTTTCCACATATCTACCGAACCGACACTAAGGAGCGACATTTACAGGGGTGTGCTGGAAATCGCAAACGTAAAACGCAAGAATTTTAAAAGTCGTTTTTAAATAAGATTTTTGTAATAAAAGAATTTTATGACAAATATTTAACAAATATTTTCCTATTAAACAGGATTTTAAACCAAAAATTATAAGAATTAGGATAAAAGTTTAGTAAAAACAACTTCCAAATTCTTGCGTTTTGCGTTTGCGATTTCCAGCACACCCCTGTTAGTGTTTATTTTTGAATGTTAATAAACTCTTAACTAAAATAATAAAGATTGAATTACTACAATATAGAGGAGAAAAATATCACGAATATAATCATCAAATACCACTAAAAAAAATGGTACGCAGAAACGCTACCAACAAAATGGTTATAACCGTTATAACTATCGCGGCATTTCACTTCTTAACAGTCGGTACAAAATTTCCACCAACGTATTCCATGAACGTTTTAATGAATATGCAGAATCCATATTAGGTAGATTATATCAGTGTGGATTCCGAAAAAACTAATCTAAATCAGACCAATGTTTTGTCATAACTGAGATTTTTGAAAAATTGTGTGAATATAAAATAAATATTCATTGCCTATTTGTACGTTTAAAATAAGCAGTTGATAGTCTAGATAGAACAAAAATTGCTTTACGACTGTTTGAAATGGGAATACCACATAAACAAGTAAATTTAGAGAATATGACACTTGAAAACACAAATGCCAAAGTTACAATAAAAGCCGAATTTTCCAACTCATTCGATGTCATCTTCGGGGTGAAACAAGTTGAAGCCCTATCATCTCTAGTCATCAATCTCGTTTTACATTCCGTAGTAAATTAAATTGACCAAAAGGGTACAATATATAACAAATCAACTCAAATCTGCGCTTACGCTGAAGATATTTTAACGTCAAGAAACATTAGACCTCGTCATTGATGATCCATCAATGAATTCAAATACCTTGAAATATATTGAAGCGCTCACGGCGATACGACTGTAGCTAGAAAAGATCGAATACAATCTGCAAAAAGAACCCGGGGCCTAATTCTGGCAGTCGTGATCGAGTACTTTCTTGATTTGAAAGCAATTTTATTTCTAATTCTTTCAGTCGATACTGAACGAATCGAAATTTGTTCAGCCTTACAATACTGAAAAAATAATTTCGATTCGTTCAGTATTGACTGAAATAATTAGATATTCATTTGCTTTCGAATCGAGAAGGTACTCGATCACGACTGCCAGAATCAGCCATCTGGCTTATCCATCCAAAACAGATCCTCTTTGTTAACTAAGAAACCCAACCTTCATTTCTATAGAGCACTCATTAGACCAGCTTTGATATGTTAGTGTGAAATCTGGATCCTACAAATATCTGACACTAGTTGTTCCCGCGCCGTTGGCCGCCCAGAATGAATTTTTGACTTACTGTCAAGAAATAAAAAGTCTGTGTGTTTTATTGTGTGTTAATCGATCTACATAAGTTTTAAATTTCATCAAAATTGAAATTACTTATCTTTAACAAACATAGGAACCCGGTGTCTTTTAATTACGGTGATCTATCTTTAATTAATATCATCAAAATTGGTTAGATATATTCGGATTGGCAGCAATTCTCCGTATGTGTCCTCTTGGTCACTTTCGCATTCGGTCAGGGGTCGGTCTAGCGGAGAGAAAGACTGGTGACGGGATGGAGGATAAACAGCGTACTCATTTTAAAATGGCTTTCTTTTTTTAAGTACGGTAACTATTGCTTTAATAGTTCTTTTCTAAAACGAAAATTTTATTTTCTGAATAAAGGAGGCTTAGCGGCCCTGAACCCTATCCTAAGTAAGAAAAATACAAAGTACCAAAGAGCTCCTCTTACAGATTCTCATTCACTCAGGATAAAGCATGTTTAATTTTATGTTTCTAGGTCCAATATTAACGAAAAAATCTAACTACCTGCAAAGGAAATAAAAATACCAAATAGATCCCTTTAAAGATTCCCATTTACTCAGGACCTTGCATGTTTAATTTTATGTTTTAAGTCTAATACTAACGGAATACCAGTACAACCCTTAAAAAGTACCTACAAGTTCCCCCATAGAAACTTATCACTCAGAATAATGCATGTTAAATTTTATGTTTCTAGGTCCAACATTAACGTTAATTGAAAAAAGTACCAGTTGCTGAACCAAAAAGCTAAAAAAAAGAAATTAAATTTTCTGTTTTTCCCCCTTTTTAGTCTTTATTCTCACCATTGAAGTATCAAAATTTTAATATTGTAGTGGGAGACCATTTAATGCGTATATGCCAAAGAATGGAAAAAATACTTTGTAAAAAAAGTACCAACAAAAGTCACGAATTTTACAATTTAATCGTTTGAATTTCTAAAAAGTACCAAATTTGTATTTGTATTTCTTAGATTCATTTCGACGTGATATAATCTTTATTTTTACGTTTATTGGCTTAAAAGATAGACGGGGTGACAAAAGTTCCAAAATTTAGGTTTTATCCGTGTACTTAAATGGTAAAAATAGCCACCAAGTAAATCGCCTGTTATATCAAAAATCGCCAAAAAAAAAAATCGACTGTCGCCAAATGGAAAATCCGACCGCCAAACACGTTTTAAAATCGCCATATCTGGCAGTCTTGGTCAGAACAACGATTAGTATAATTTTTTTTTGTCTTTCTTAGTTTTGGAGATAAAAGAGAGGTTAAAAATGTAGGTCAAGTGCCCCTGGAAACTTTGCTGTGCAAATTCCTGAAGAAAATTTTTGAGCAACAACGAGATGGCAGTAGAAAACCAGGGCGATCGAGAAAGATGTGGAACGATGATGCTTAAGCAGACTTCGAAATAATGAAAGTTAGAGGCTACATACAAAAGGCTTTACAAACAGAGAAGTAAAGTGCAATAGTTGCAGAAGCATTGATCCATAAAATACAGTAATTGCTGGTTTATATATAATAGTAGTAGTGCCCACACGAAATATGCTAGAAAAATTAATTTGACGCAAATATTGTTTGCATATGTTTTGTATTTAAGTTTAAACCCAGCGATTCATTACTTTTTAATAAACACTCATCCTTTAAAATTTAAAATTCTCCCGAAATAATAGTTTTTCACTATGACTGTATTGCTTGGGGGGAAAGGCCTGAATGGCATGAGAACTCTTATTGGCTGAAAATTTTGAAAGTAAAGCGGTGTAGATAAGCAGCACAAGCATCGTAGAGATGGAGTCCAATAACTAAGGAGACACAACTTCCCAGTTTATTCCATTTTTACCAACTTGTCTTTTCAAATTCTTGTCTTTTGAAATTACAGCATTCTTTTAATTTCATACTTTAATTCAAGCTAATACAAAATATTATTAAAAATTTTTATTGTTTAACTTATGTTATAGACCAAAGTCATTGCTTATTTATTAAAAACATACGGAACGGAAGATTTTTAAAGACAAAATATTCGGAAATCAAAAGTAAATAACTAACAAATGATTGTATTATAACAAAAAATCATATAAAATTTTAAACTAGGTTTTTTTTCTTGCTAGGAAAAAAGCTATTGTGTAAGAAATAAAAAAAAAAAAAGAGTATTTATGAATTTGAGGAAAAAATTATTTGCTGATTACTGCCAAGTTACACACACAACAAAAATAAATCTTGAAATGAGTCTTTCGTTGTTTTTTTTCATGCGGGCTTCATTGATGGATGTACACGAGTACCTAAATGCAATGTCAATGGCATTACATGACTATGAAAATTTAAGTTTCACTTTAAATACAAACAGAAAATCTTCCACCACCTTAAAGGCACTTGAAACATTGTAATTTTAAAGTTATTGATAAAAAAAAATAAAAAAAGATACCAGAGGAGTTAAAAAAATCGTAACTTCCACCAGGCCAAAATAATAAAAAAATCGACAAAAAAGTTTGTAATAAATCCGCTTTTTCGCTTATTTTTTTTTTTGTTTATGCTGCATCAACTACAAAATTTTCTTTATAAGCTTTAAAACGTTAAAAAAAATAGCTGTCACTGAGGATGAGTTTTTTTAAACTTTATTTTGATTAACAATTTTTTTGTTTAAGATGATGATTATGATGATGATATTGATGTTAATATTGCAGAAGTAGTAATTATTGTTTAAGTAAATCTCTTGTGTTTGTTGGTATTTTAGTTGATATAGTCTTAAATTGTTAGATATTATTATAAAATTTTCTTACCAGCTTATATGCATGTTTTATGATGGTTTATTTATGAGGTAATGCTTCATTCGCCATGTAACTTTTTCGCAAAATTTTTTGTCATAAAAACAGGGAAAACATTTTGTTGTTTGAAAATTTTTATTTAATATTTTTTATGACTTAAACAATAAAACAAAAATTATAAAGTTCTTATATTATTTCAAAGACTTAAGAAACAAGATCTTTTGTTTACAAACAAACAAAAGACTTAAACACAAACTTCTTTTTAGATAAAAGTTTTTATTATATTGTTGTAGACTGTTGTTGTTGTCGTTTAATTTTATTGTAGTTTTTAACATTTTAATGTTACTTTTGTTGTTTAACACTTTTGAAAATTTGACATTACCTTCGTTAGTCTGTCTGTCTGTCTGTCCGTCCATCCCACACTAATAAGAGGTCTCTGTGTGACAAGAAGATGGCACGGTAGCATTATTTTCATATTATTTTCTTTAATTTTAAAATTTAACAACTCTATTTCAAATTAAATTTAGTTAACAAGGTTTTCCGTTTCCATTCATTTACCCCAAAATAAAAAACAAACAATAGAGCGCCTTCAAAATAATTACATGCCCATGTTATCTGGAGGTTTGTTATTAAACTGTAAAATGAATAAAACATTTTTATTGCTTAATGGTTTTAATTGAATTAAGATAAATATATATAAGCGGCCTTTAAAATATTTATTTAACACAAAATATAACCAGTTAAACTTTAAGCTAAATTTAATTATGAGTAACGCTTTCCGAAGCGCATAAAATTTTGAATCTAAATCCAAAAAAAAAATTTTTTAAAAAAAAATATGCTTTTTTTTTGGTAATAATATTTTTGTAGGGCAAACATTGTTTCATTGACCGTAAAAACCAAACATTTAAAAATAGTTTGTTAAACAAATTATTGCCGGGAAAATGTATGTCTGAACAATTTACAAGGAACAGAAAATAGTTTATTTTAAAAAAAAAAATTTAAGATCTTCCCCTTTTTCTTCATAAAATATATGTATGTACTTCACTTTAAAAAATGGTTTGTTAAACAAATATTGTAAAAAACGAGTCGAGACTTTATTTAAAAGTTATTGAAAATAGGAACAAGGTTGGATTTTTCAATGCGTTGAAGCGTTTTTGCATTAGTAGAATAAGTGTAAAGTCGTATAAAGAAGTTACGCAGTAAACGCGTAGATCAAACGCATAGTGTAGATCTTCAGCTATGGAATATTGACTTCATTGGAAATAGAGAGAAAAACAAAATCTCTAATTATGTAACAGCCGTACCAAATCAAGAGCGGAAGGTGCAACGTTTTCTTCTGCTTAGCTTTTACGCTGATATTCCATACATAAACAAGAGCTTCAACGTTGTGTCACGAACAGTAGTGTTAACTTTCTTGTTTAAAAAACCCCACTTAATGTGAATAAAATGTGGAGATAATACCGCTAGATTGACCAAAAAAATTGCTAAATTGTTATTATTTATTAACAATCGCGACCAACTTCACTATTAAACGCGCTGCCAAAATCGGATTTTCCAATTTCAAAGCGACCAGCTATTAGGGATGATTCATACAAATTGTATGGGCATGAATTGCGGAGTTTTTAGAGAGAATTGTTTTGTTTTGTTTTGTAAGAGTTTTAAGCTTAATTTCTGTTAATAACTTCTGTCATGTATTTATTTACATAGATTTTTGACGCACTTCTGTCAAAAATTTTCCATAGCAACACAATAACGACAGTTTGCCTACAATAGTTTAACCCACTTTCTTAATCCCTTGTTAATGTGTTCACACCTCTAAAGCCGAATTCATCAAGGTCAATCAATATCACATAATACCGATAGCGATCAAGTTTCTATTATAAGGGCAATTGAAAAAATGGACAAATTATAAGTGTTATGACATTTACATAAATACAATGATCAATTAAAAAACCGATCATTATATTTGACTAAAATATCGCTTAATATTTGTTGAAAAAATAATAAAACAAACCCGGTCAAAACCAGGTTACTTGTAACAAGCATTCTTTCTGTTATCAAGAAACACATAAATTTACGATATTTTAATATTTAAATTAAGTGGTGAAACAAAAGTAAATAAATATTTTAAATTAATTATATATTCATGTGTAAATAAAGATTTTAAAAAAAAAAACATAAATATACATCTTGTTAAACATAAAAAACTTATGCTGATGGCGGGAATAAAGAAGCAATTATTGCGTGTTCTATTGTTTCGTTTTCAAGTTGGTCATGTAGATCAACTACCGCCTTAAAAATATAAACTGTTTGTTAAAATTTTAAAAGAAAAAAAAAAAATATTATAATTTGCATATCGCACCTATTCAACAATACTGTATTAACTCAAAAATTTTAGTTTTTCACTTTTTGGAAATAATCGACAGGTATTATTCATATCTACCCACTGTGAAAATATCGAGCTATTTTGTCTACCTTTTGGTAAAGAAACGGTTGGTTTAAAAATACTTTTTCATATGCCTTTCATATTAAATTAAAAATTGTTTTGCTTCTATTGAAAATTTTAAAATTTTGAGTTAATACAGTATTGTTGAACAAGTGCGATATGCAAATTATAATATTTTTTTTCTTTTAAAATTTTAACAAACAGTTTATATTTTTAAGGCGGTAGTTGATCTACATGACCAACTTGAAAACGAAACAATAGAACACGCAATAATTGCTTTTTTATTCCCGCCATCAGCATAAGTTTTAGGGAAGTGTTCATAACACAGTACAACACATGATTTCGGGACTCAATTTTGATAATTTCTTATGAAAGTCATGGTACCTCAATAAATAATTTAAAAATTAATTTGAAGTTAGCCCAAGCGAGTGTACTCTTCGATTTATTTTGTTCGCTCATTCGTTCACTCATTGTTCTCTCATTTGACGAAAAATGTATTGAAGTTCGGTTGCAAAAGAAAAAGTCGTAACGACAAAAATCGTACAATGTAAACATCAGACCGACTTCAAAGAGGAAAGGACAAAAATCGTATAATGTGAATTGGGACTAAGCAGCGATATTTAATGTTTATTTTCGAGCACAGGATTAAACTATTTATGTGTCTGATTTCTTAGATGATGACGTGATATTTCACTCACTGCTTTTTTACAATTTCGAACGTTAACGTTCGCATAGAAGATTTTTATTAAAAATGCTCAGTTTTCAAAATATTTTTCTTATAATTATCTATCCAAATATAGGTTTATAGTCGTAATTGTTGAACATTCAGTTAATGTTTGAAATGGTGATGAGCAAAAACGCTACAATATTTTCCAACTTCAAGTAAGATATCGAAAGATATCGAGTTACAAGGCGAATTTATTGCAAGGTGGTGGCACACTTTGACAGTTCGAACCAATTTGTTTTGTAAGTGTTTTGCTAGAAATTGTTGTCATTTCAAACCATAAACACTCACAATGCGACGCAAAACCCTCTGTTGTTTCCGAAGTTTTTGTATTTCTTTAGTAGTGCTACCACCTGCAGTTGAATTCGCCTTGATACTGTCATAAGTTCTGGCACACGGTTTTTATGTGATAAAGTTATAAGGAACATTTTTAGTATATTATTTGAAATGTTATATGCTACCAGTGAAATGCGCATAGGAATAGCTTATCCCATCAACAATAAATTTCAAGTGTTTTTATCAATAATAAAAACTGGAAATAAAGCACGAATAACAAAATCTTTTGAAAGTTATATGGAATGCATTAAAAAAATATTATTTATAATGGCCACCATTTGCCATCCAGCATGACCAAAGTCTAACAGTATCGGGTGTGTTCTAAAATCCAAATCCACTCGAATGTGGATTACTTCAGCATTTTTGGTGTTCTACATTTCCCATCCACATGTTTTTATTCGTTTTCAATTAGAGTAGTAAGGGGTTGGTGAAAGTAAAACGAATCGACTTTAAGTGTAATATGTGATAACATTCTTAACAAAAAGAAAGGTTTTGTTTTAAGTTTAAAGTGTTCTTCAACCAATTTAATCAAAAATATATAGTTACCTAAAACGCAAAAGGCCGTAACTAACACAAAGTTTAAAATCGACATTTTAATTTCTAATTTTTTACGCTTTTTATGGTTTTCGACAATTTGGTTTTTTTTTAAATTGATTTAGCGATCTTAAATTAGTTTTTGGGTTTGTTTTAAATTTTGCAATTTTTCGCGAATTTAAGCCATGTTCGCGATAAAAGCGATTTGTTCTTGTAAGATTTCTGATTATTTACAGCTTTAACGATTTATAAGAAAAAATAGACTTTGCCATCATGCCGTTTTCCGCTAATTTAGGAATTTTGACCGAATTTTCGGCATTTCTTATAGTTTTAGGGACTTTTAATCAATTTTATAGCTTGTTTGAAATATTAAAAATTTTCGTGTTTTTGCATTTTTTTTTTTTGTTATTTTCCGAAATTTTGGTTTTTTATCGATTTCAAACAAATTTTTGTGTTTGTTTAAAAGTTTGCTATTTTTAAGAATTTTAGCCATGTTCGCGATAGAAACGATTTTTTTCTGTGATTCTTTACGGCTTTTATAATTTTTAATAAAAATTACCCTTTGCCAGACTATCATGTTGCAGTTAGTAAATTAGCGATCTTTAGTTCAACGAAAGTTCATGCGGATTTGAGAACACCAATTTTATGAATTATGCGGATTCAATTCGAGTCGAAACCTAGAACATACCTGAATATGTTTCTTTCGCAGTGTGCACTACATCCTTAAAAAAATGATCTACTGCTCGTATATGGGGACGCTTTAGATGGGAATTTCTTGACAAGCAGCAGATGTCGTTCCTGGAGTTCAAAGAAGACCTACCCAGCTTCAGTGATTGTATGGATGGGAGTCGCATATGATGGGCCTATACAACTCTATTTTTGCGAAAATGAAGTGAAAACCTCAGCATTGGAGTTACAATCTGGCATTTTGAAAAAAGTTGTTAAGCCATTAAAAAATTTCTGGTTTCAAAAACAACACTGAAGCTTTCAATAGGACTCTACACCAGTAAATATGGCAAACATTATACACCTGTGGTTACAAAAGTTTTACCAACTTTTATTTCAACTAACGATTGGACTATAAATTGTATAATTATAAATAAGAGTTTAGTTTTTACCCATTTCATGAAGGAAATAATGAACTTTCAATTCTATATCATATTTATGAAGATCCGAAATTCCTATTTTATTCAACACGAAGTTTTGTAACACAGATTCTCGATTTTTTTTGAGGTGCTGACAGCCAGCAATCGACCAAGTTACGATTTTTTATGATAACACTAATTTTTATATATATTTTTTATCACACCGTAATAACAACTATAAAATAAAAAAATAAATAAAAATACAGAATCACACAGCTTCTAAGATTTTTTGTTGAAAAATCGACGAGAAATTAACAGTTTAAAGGACATATTTTTAGGATAATATAGACTTACATACACAAATTTTTAATGATACAAACCATTTAAACATTTTATAATAAAAATATTTCATACAAAATTATAAAAAACAAGAACAATTTGGTGTTCCGGAAAAAGCCCAAAAAATTACACTTAAACTCAAAATATGGTGAAAAAACGGTGCACTCAGTTTTTTTTAAATTTAGAGTAAATTTTGACGAATTTCATATTTTTTGCAAAAACATCCTGCATTTGTTTACGGCTATATAATAATGTCTAATAACGTTAGAGATTTTCTTGAAGTTAATTTCTTTGGAACGTTAATTTTTAAACACAATCCAAATAAAAAGCATAATTTTATTCAGAAAAATATTAATAGCTTTTAATCTAAAGTACTAAATTATAAAAAATAATAAATGCGTTTTGGGCCCCTACAGAGGATCATATATCTCTTAGTTAGCACTAAAATGACGGACACTTGGTTTATTAAACGACAGAGTTAATTGAAAAAAATATTCACTCAGTTTTTTTATTTGTCCATCAAATTTTTTCTACATTTTTTTTAGTTACGGCAACACTTTTTTAAGATTCATCCAGAGCATTTCTAATACATACTTTAAATAAAGTGTGGCCTCATATCAAAGAAGAATGCATTTTTTACCAAACACTAAGTGCTGGTTCACACACGTCAAGTTTGACTCGTCAAGTCTTAAACTTTTAGGAGAGAAGGGAAGAGAGAATGCCATTTCTTTTCCCCTCTCTCCTAAAAACTCAAGACTTGACGAGTCAAACTTGACGTGTGTGAACCGGCACTAACTAAACAATTGTGGTACAGTAGAATCTCACAAATTCGAACAGTTACAAATTCGAACCGTCCAGAAATTAGAACTGACCATTTCAATATATGGGACGCTCTTAAATTAGAACCTGGGGTTTTAATTTCTGGAAGTTTTTGTTTTTATTTCTACTAGGAATCTTTTTTTTATGATATTGATCTTAATAGGCGAAAAACCAAATTAAACGCTCTAAAATTAAAATAGGGGGTTCTAATTTTTGGAAGTTTTTATATTTTTGTGTTTTCACTACAAATTATTTTTTACGCTCATTAAAGTAAAAATAAAAGGGGGAATCACCGAGTTATTGCTGGTGTGTACAATTTGGTCATATGCGTATGAAATTTGATATGCTTGTCCAAATCAGATCAGATGATAACTGAAGGGCAAGGTAAAGTGTTCATACGTGTGAAAGATAAAAAAATGTCAAACAAACGTAAAAAAATCCTTATTAGTCCAGTAAACACATTTCTAACCTTTTTGATGTCCGTAACGATATCGTTGTATCCAGTTTTAATAAATCAAAAAACGCAAACAAGTACATATTACTGATTTTATGTGAAAGACCAATTAAGTTCCTAATAATTAAAACACTTTTAAAACGTTTTTCTATGAATTTAATATGTTCAATTAATTAAATGTTATTAAATTAAAACTTTTTCAAGTTAAAGTAAAGCTAACACAACTAGTTTCATTATAATTTTATAATTTTCTGTAAAAAAAATGTCCAGAAATTCGAACTTTTCAGAAATTTGCACTGCCCGGTGCACAAAGTGGTTCTAATTTGTGAGATTCTAATGTACTTCTTTAAAATAAATTTTAATTAATTTTTTTCCGAGTACATGAATTCAGTTTAATTTTTCTTGTAAAATTTTATGAAAATGCGGCGAAACGCATTTAACAAAAAAAAAGGTTCTTCCTCCATAAACAGGAATCAATAGAAATTAAAGTCTTTCTTTTGTTACCTTCTATTATGCAAATCACGTCAAAATTGTATCAAAACTTCATGGGTTCATATACTGGATTATTTCTTAAATTTATTTCATTGAACTTTATGTTATATAATGTTTTACCATACATGAGTTTCAGTTCGACTACATTTTATCTGGGTATAGTTCTTGAAGAAGTATTTTTTGCCTTGTACTGGTACTGATCCATTTCAACATCTCAATAAATTAACTATCTGTGGTAGAATTACTAAAAAAATTTTAAAGTGTGCATTAATTTTAAGATCAGTTTTGTCAAATATTGTTGTTTTTTATTGATTCAAACAAACGGTCAAAAAACCCTTGTATCTCTATTTAAATAAAGTGTAAAATTATGATAATTTTTTTAACAAAGACTTTTATTGTTGGCTTGTTATAGCATAATCTATTAGAAATAACAACAACTGGAACAACATTTGATACCTGTCTGCTTTGAAAAATGAGGAAATATGGTTAATAAAAAAATCTTCACATTAATTTGAAAAGAAAAACACACAAAACAAACAGTAGAAATAACATTAAGCTTAAGACAATTAATTCATATTTTATGATGACTTAAATCCCACCAATTGACTGTAAACAACGAAGTGGGTACACGAAATAATTTTTTGCTTTTTTTAATGCAAATTTTTTGTTGAAGCACATTTATTTAAACACAGTTTTAGTGACTCAGAATATAACATTGAATATTCTTTTTCTTCTCGGTTTTAAACAGTCAGCTTTATTCCGGTTATCGTTGTCGTAGACGGTCAGGTCGTTTTTTGTAAGAGATTAAAATAACACACAGCCAGTGTTCTTTAATCTCTTACAAAAAACGACTTGATCGATTACGACAACCGCAATAAGGCTGAATAGCTCTTTTATGTGATCACTTGGGAAACCGCAAAAATGCAGTTGCTTGTTTTTCCTTCTGCGACCAACGAATGCAAACACAATTAAATAATTTGAGACAATTTGAAATGTTAAACAAATCTTCTAAACAAAAGGTATTTTATATTTGTTAATATCAATTAAATTAAAATATAAAAATATGTAGAATACAAATTATAAGAATTTCGAATTTTGAAAAATCTGCTTCTATATTGTAGTAAAAGGAATCCCCTAAGAGCTTATTGAATTAAATATTTTTTTTAGTAAACAGTTAGAACATATTTCAGCATGTCCGGTAGTAACGTTAAATATTCACTCGTATTATGTGGAGGTTTCAGAGCTGAACCGAGCCAAGTCATGATATGTATGTATATTTGTTGCAAAACTGATACGAAATTCTCCGCAAAGCTTGCCTCTATTCGTTCCCATGGTAACGGTAATGGCTCTAGAAATTAATGGCACTTCATTTACTCAACCTTAAATATTTTTGAATTATCTTTTTCAACTTGGTCCGCTTTTAGCTCTGAGCACTCCGTAATGCGTCAACCAATTTTGTTTCTAGAAATCTCCCTTGAAATGTGAAGTAAATATCAATATTTTTGTGTACTTGTTTTATTGATATAAGGAATTTTTTAATGGAAATTTTACCATTTCCAGTATTTGTTTGCATAATCGTATATATAAATACGGAAAAATTTTTTGTGGTTGATTTTTAAGTATCTTATCGTCCACCGATTTTAATAAAACATATATCGTTTTAATGGTATTTTTGTGTAGATATGCACAAGATAAATTTTTCTTAATTAAAGGATTAAAGGGTTAAAACATTTTTTAAGATGTCCACAACTGAATTCGCAGCGAATAAAAAAAATATTATTTTTTAACTCTTGTCGATAGATGGCTTTTCTGTTTTCTGCTTTCTGTTAACTCAACGTGTTGCTTGGAGTTTGCCGTCTACATTAAATTTTTACCCTACAATTGTAAGATAATACAGGTTGTCATTAAAGATAAATGTTATTTTAATCTGTCAAATTTTATACATTAGCAAAAATTAAAGAGGAAGCAATTATATACGTTTCCGCTAATGTGTGTAATCAATAGAAATCTAGACACATCTTCTAGTATGTACAAATCGACTCAGAATCACTTTTAACCCTGGATGGTTACTGTTCGTCGAATCCACGAAGCTCATTTACTTTTTATCATATAACTTTTTTATGAGTTTTCAAATAACACCTTTAGCTGATGCCGAAAGTGATCTGACGATGTCCATCCGTCCGTCTAGGTGGTTGTCTCGGTCCATAATTTCACAAAGTCCTACACAAACTTCCTTCCGAAATAAACCATAAGTGTCCACGTGGCATTTAATTATGTTTGTATTTAGATTAAATTTGCCTCAAAAAATGTTTACTGCAAATTGAATTCTTTTTGAAATCGGTTCACATTTGACCATAGCTCCCTAAATCGTAAAGAATTATATATATGTGACCTTCTCCGAGAAAAGGGACCTAGTGTGTCAATAAACGGGTTTGGACTTAAGAGTGGATTCTGGTACCTAAAAGGTTTTTCTCACAACTTTATTCTCACACCTTAGGAGCATAGGGTCACCACAAGATTACTTTAATAATTTCGATCTGATGCACGATATTCAATTTCATTTCAATGCAGTTGTAAATGGGATATTTCAGTTTTAATTTGCCGTCTCCAGGTGTGTGATGGTGTTCCAGTGCGAAGAAGTAACACTCTCGCAAATCACTTAAATTCACCTAAGCTCGTAACAAATAGAGATATTGTGGCGAAATTTGTTAAAAATGTAACTTAATCTGGCTATAAATAACACCATGCAAATTTATAAAAAAGGCCTATCCGTAAATATTTTTTATATATAATGATGTTGTGGTTATACTTGGTTGAATAAAGTTGTTGTAAAGCTCAAGCTAAAATAACTTTATGATAATCGGCTCAGAATTTTCGTTCTCCGAAAAGCACCTTAAAACGCCTTTGTCGCTAACAAAATACAAAGCTGTATTTGAATTTGATCTAATTTAGTTCCTTAGCACTATCAAATTTTATGATGATCTTTCCTAGGTTTTATTAGGTTCAATATAAAACATTTATCTAAAAATCACATTAAATTAAAACATAAATCTTTGTGACAGTGGCTTAGAATCGTTTTTCATCGGCAAAAAATTTGTGACTTTTGAACCGGTAACAGGCTTTTTACACTGATCAACATCTAACATCTACCATCAAAAATGTAGAAAATGTGAAACATTCGTTTACATTGCTTACATCTTACATCTACCATCTAACAAAAATGTCACCATTTTTGAAAGAAAAAAAAAATGTTTTCAAAATAAAAACTTTTTTTCTACAAAAGTGCCAAAATTAAAAAAGAAATAACAAAAATGGATTTGAAGTTAAATATGTTTAAAAATCCAAAAAATACTTAACAGAAAAAAATTACAATAACGCTGCTCTCAAAACAAATGCCACTTTTCTAGTGATGACACTAAAATAATCAAAATATGTAGAATGGAATAAAATGAGAGATGAACATCTTGTCAAGATGTTGAAAGATGTTGGTCTTAGCACTATGTATTTCTCACGGAATGATGTTAACATCTTTGCAAATTGATGGTAGATGTTAGATGTTGATCAGTGTAAAACTCTTTTAAAGATATGTCAAATCTAAATCTACTAAATTTGTTGTACCAAATATCAGAATTTAAAACTTATATTTTTTTAAAAAATCGACTTAAAATTAAAAAATAATTAATTATTTTAAGAAAATTTTTCTTCGTACACATACTTTACCACATTGAAATTAAGCAATAAACCACATTTATGAATTTTATGACTTACGCTGTAGAATAGATAGATCATATTTCCACTGATCCACTTTTAATATCTAGTTTTTATTCACTGCTAACAAGTGCCTTTGTGTATTTGATGTGTAGTGTCTTTGGTTTTTCAAGGCATTACTGACCACATGTGGGGAGCAAATGATTGAATGTTTCATTGTTAATACTCTCATCATCGTCATTGGTAAGCTGATGCCAGATTTTAGACAGATTTTGTAAACAATGTAAACAATTGGTACGAGTAGACATATTAACAATTTAACCATTTAAATATTTCTTGTTTTGATTTGTGGTTTTTGATACGACTTGTAAGTTTTATGTTGATTGTTTTTTCTTAAATTTTTTTTTTAATTAAAATTGGTTCGTATATTATTGTATGTAAGCTTAAACGGGAAGTTCCATAACCAAACGTTAAAGTTACACTTTACAAGAATTTTATACGCACACCAAAATAGTGGATAGGGTGATATGCTATTGTGCTGATGTATGTAGTACCTCTAAATATTGGTCCTACACCCACTTTTAAGGCTATCGATCGACTTAGAATCACTTTTTGAATCGATCTAACGATGTTCATCCGTCCAGCTGGCATTTCTGTTGCCTGAAAACTTAAAATTATAATAAAAGACAGAAAATGTATGGACTGAAATTTCCTAACTACAATCTGTGGCCCTGTTCTGTAACCCTCGCGTCGAGAAACTTTTCGATTGAAATGTGAGAAATGAAAAAAATGCCATATATTGAATGAAGCGACTGACTCACCATACAGCGTCTTTAACATTTTTGGCGAGTATTAGCTGCCACGTATAGAAATTACTCGCCAATTTACGGAAAAAATGGTGCTAGAAAAAATGTTAACACTAAAAACATATTAATAATGCAAAATGCAAAATTCTTGACACATTTTTTCATTATTTAATTATTTGTTTTAACATTTTTATAAAATATACGAATGTTTCAAGGCCCGTTTGCAAGCAATAAACATTAAAGTCGCACTTTACATTTTTGGTATAGCCGATGTTGCATTTTTGCTGCAGTTCTTGAAAATTTTTCAAGTTTAATAAATGTTGGTCGCCGTCATTGATATTTGTGACTGGCAGTCTCATCGTCTACAATGTCACATCGGCTTCGAGTGGAATATAATGGCATTAATACCATAACGCCGTAATATCTTTTGATAGTTTTCGACATGAGTTACAGACAAACTGTTTTCTTACTTTTCGAGAAACGATGGAATATTTGGATTCAAATCTTTTCGATGCGAGAAGTTCTCGCTAAAGATACAGAACATGGGTACTGTGGAAGATATTTTCGAGGTACTTTTTTCAAATATGGTTCCCGGCATATGCCCGCCGCCGCTACGACTTACATGGTTAATTTGGTCTGTCCAATTTTTGGTGGCTTAAATATTGGCTTTCAATGTTTCAAGAGTTGGTGGTTTTTCGGCCTAAACCAATGACTTGACATAGTCCAATAAAAAGTAATACATCAACAGCGCTCCTTGTTCATTTCGAAAGAATATAGGACCGATGATGCCATCAGCGTGTAAACTGCACAAAACAGTCAATCTTAATGGATGCAATGATGTGTCGTTAACGGCTGTAGGATTTATTGTCTTCGCCCCAAATACGAAAGCAATTTTGCTTATTAACATAACCAGAAACGAGATTCTTAAAACTGGAGGAAATGATCTCTGAACTACGCTAACAGAGTTTTTTTCAAAGTAAATTTCCATAATTTGGAGCATTAAACGATTCATGATGGCTTACTGTACAGAAATATTAATACAGTTTGACATTCTCAGCTGACAAACGCGATGGAAAGTTATTATGCAGCTTAAAACCTTTTATAATGCAATGCCAAAAATAAAGTTTAAAGTCCAGATAAACAGTTTCCATATGTCGTATATTTTCGCCATAACTCGAAAAATTACATTTCGAAGTAAAAGTGTTTAAAATTTTTAGTTTTCTCGCACCTCTTAGAAAAAATCGCGACACATTCTTTTCAAACGTGAATAGTATAAAAGATATAAAAATAAATTTTATATACAATATAAAGAAAAAAATAGCTTGCAATCCTAATTGACGACGTTGCAGCAAATGAGCAATGTGTAAAATTAACAACATCGAGATATTAGGGGAAGCAACACTCTTTTTTTTAATCTGTTAATAATAACTCTTTCTTTAAGTTAAATATCAAGGGTATTTCTACAAGTAGGGATCTCTAAGAATTCCACAGCGGCATACCTTTGTATAGGAAGACGGAACTCCTGAAGTTAACTCCTAAGCGAAGAATATTCGAGCTATAAATGGTCGTCCATCAGAAATTAATTAAAGTTATTAATGGTACTCCACCAAGTCAGTTTGAGTTTTAATTTGTCCTTCGCGAGATAAAAAGTATAAGACAAAGCCTTGTGGTAAATGCTGAATCAGTGCAAGCGAAACGTAAAGCAATTGTGACATAAACACGCGAGCTGCTTCTCCATTAGTGTATCCAAATTGTTGACTTTTGGTTTTGTTCGAGCAAGAAATTAATCGATTTTTGAATTTTAAAATTGCTCGATTAATCGAGTAAGGGTTTAAAATTGTTCGAATTATTCGAATAATTCAAATAATTTTATCCAATGGGGAAAAAACTTAAGTCTCTGCATGAATTGATACTTTTGTTATATTAATAAACTCAAAAAAACTTCTTAGTAGGAGGCGGGAACCATTAATTTTTTTCGGTTTATAATTTGCAATTGTGTACTGCCTGTTTAATTAAATGAGGGTATTTAAAATAGGCTTTAGCACATATTTCTCAAAATGATTTTTTATTTATTCATTATATTTTTGTATTTTTAGTGCAGTCTAGCATTATAGAAAAACTTTTAAAACCAATTTATTATTCCTATAAATCGAGTGAAATTGAAGTCGATTGACATTTTCAGTTAAATTCTTTTAAAAATAACCGTATTTTTTCTAATTTTTTTTTTTTAAACTTAAGTTTTTAAAATTACTGATAACTTATATAAATTTTTGTAACCTCCTTTAATTTACACATTTTTATGATGACTGTCAAATTATATGAAAAATGTGTTATTAAAGTACCAAATGTCTAAAGGGTTCTGTACACGGTCAAAATGCTTGACATCACGGCGAATTCACTCGTGTACGTGTGCTGGACGTAATATCAAAATTTTTTGATTTTCCATCCAGCATCGTCGGTTTCACATATGCAAACACATTTTCACTAAACTGTCAAAGTGCTTGATGAAAAATGCTTGCCGTGTACACCTCCTTAACGTATAGAATTTGACGTTTATAATGATATATGAACATAATTTGTTTCTCACACACCCACATCCAATAGGGTTTAAAATATGATCAAAAGTTTTTGTGATGAAAATAAATGTAGAAGTTAAGAACATGTAACTTAGTTTTAAATTATCTTGTTAAAAAAAACATTTAAAAATTTTAAAAAACAAATATTTTTATATTAAAAAAATAGAATTTTTAATCGAATAACTGACATAAATTGTTCGAGTTATTCGTTATTCGAAATTGGCTATTTTAATTGTTCGATCAAATCATGACGAAAATCTGGATACTCTATTCTCAATGTATATTTTGAACTACATCGTTTTGTAATGGAGGTCTACAAACACTATGTAATCATTTTATTTGGCTACTCTTAATTTGTAATTACGAATAAGTTTGTTTCTCAGCGTGTATTTTTTCTTTGTTAAAATTCAAAACAATAACACAACTTGACATTGAAATTATTAAATAATTTATAAACATGTAAACATATAAACATACATATAGGTATAAACATATATTTTGTTTTTTTTTTATTTAAATTTGTTTATCAAAATGTGAATTTATTTATACAACCATTTAATTTAATCATATTTTATTCAAGTTTTATTCAGTTTATGCATACGACGATGGAGTTTATGACACAATTATTTAAATGTTTATAAATTCTGTTTGTATCTTTATTAAAAATTCTTAGATTAATATGTAAAATGTATAGAGTTGAGTTAACACTTAGACAAAAGGTAAAATTAATGGAATTCTTGTTCACTTTTTAAGCAAAATTAATTCAAGCAAAAATATTATGCAAATATTCCTCCAACTTTGCAGCAGGTGCATTATTTTAATTAACCTTTGTCCAGCGGAAGAGGTACAATTGTACCTTTTTCGTTTTTAAATTGCAATAACTTTTTTTTTGTTAATACTAGATATCTAAAATTTTCTGACATCTCTAAACTTTTATTACGGATTACATACATATTTGAAATTTAAAAAAAAAGATTTTGATTATATCATACCGAAATAAGTCTTTTTTGGCTTGATATCCCTAAAAGGCTGAAGGGGTACAATTGTACCTTCATATAAGTCGTAAGAAAAGAACAAGAAAATAATTGCAAAAAATGTATACATGGGTACGTAAAATAAGTTTTTTTTAGCCACGGGCCTGTTCTATCATTTGTTTATTAAATAAGAACAGAATAATTTAATTATATTAATAGGAAAACCGCGTTAAGTATATAAGGGTACAATTGTACCCATACCGCCTTTTAACGTTGTAAAATTGTTCCGCTGGACAAGGGTTAATCCGCAATCATCAAATTATCTTTGGTTAAAATAATCAAAAATTACAAAAATAAGGCCACCTCTAGACTCTTCTTAATAACTTCAAGTTTTGTCTTAGAACTTTATAAATGTACAGGGTAATTAATTTTTTTCATCAAGAACTTTGTTTTCCAACAGGGACATATTGAAATAACATGACAGCAGTTTTAATATTTAACATTATTACATACATACATTTAACATATTGACATATCAGTAACTAGTAAGAATTTAGTTAGAAGAATTAAATTTTTTATTTGAAAGTCGCACTTAAATATCTTCACTTTAAATGCAAAATCGAAATCGAGTTTTTGATTATTTACACTGTGCCAGTCCCAAATGTTAACAAGTTGGGCACTAGAGTATTTCGGTCCCCATACAAAAAAAAAATTCAGCCATCTGAGAAAATGAAGCCATAGACAAGCCCTGAATAACGATATGCAATATATGATCGGACTTTAAATGTCGACGCAGTATATAAAAACTAAAATATTCGCTTGCAATAACGATGGTGTGATTCAGTAACTTATTTTTAACGATTGTTAACAGCTGTTTTTTTGTAACATCTCTGTCTACAAAACCTTAAAAAAACGAAAAGCACAAAAGAGAATAAAATAAAAACAAATGAAATTGTTCTTAACCACCCGTGTAACACATGTATTTCATTTAAAATACATTAAAAAAGGCCTGCCCAGACTCATGAGTAAGACGAAGGGTTAATTTGTGGTTTTATATTTTTTTTTTGTGAATTTTACAATTAAAATTTTGTTTTTGTTCCTAATTTGCTTATTTTGTAAATTTTAAAATTAGGATTTTGTTTTTGTTCATACATATACATATGAATATATCTTTGCATGTATGTAAAATATTTTAAACATAAAATACATTTTATCGATTAAATAAATACAACTTAAATTACTGTCGCTAAAATATCGACAAAAAATTGCTTAAAGTAACAGCTGACTTTTAACGACAGTGAATATCGTTAAATAATTTACTGAATAGCATATTCGATAAATTTTCGTTATATTTATTTTAACGATTCGATTATCATTGTAAAAGTTAGTGAATCGCACTTCTGGGCACCCTTCTGGCTAACCTTATCCGAGTATGCTAAATTCAATGGTGTTAGCCGTTATTTAAAGTTAGCACTCATATTATCGATATTCGTGATTCAAAATTTCAATACTAATGTACCATTAAATTATATTTTTTATTTTTTTGTGATCACTGTTCAATTTCAATCAATTCAAATCTTCTAATTACATATTTTTACCCACCCCTTATAATAAGATTTCATGTAAAGCTTGTGATAAGCAAATTAGACCTATTGGAAGGGGTTTGATTTGGGCCATGATTTGCCTTGGTACAAATGCAAATGATAAACCGGCATAAAGGCCTTAACCTGTAAAAAAAAGTCTTAAAAGAAGAGTTTTTATTTTTTTTTTAACAAAAAACTCGTTTAAATAAGTCCGCAATTACTCATAGCCCTTACTTCTTAACGTTTTCAGATTTTTGTTAGATATTCATATTAAACGAATCAATATTGTACAGTACAATTATGGGATTGTCTCGCAAGTTAAAGAAGATAGAAAAAAAAATTCAAAATAAACTTTGGTCATCCATTAATGTGATGCAGCTGCACTATTGCATGGAATTTTCCATAACCGCGAAAGAAGAAAACAGTTTCTTATTTCCGAAAACTGTTTTTTAAGGATATAAGATGTTATCGATTATTAACAATCAATGAGTAAGAAAAAGAAATTAAAACGTTTGTATCATTTAAAAAAAATGCTCAACTATATATTCCAGCGGCAAATCTTTCATCGCATCGTAAAATATTTTGAGAAACCAAATGGTTATAAAAATAAGCGGAATTAATTTTGAGAAATAATGGTGCTGATATCTTCGAGTATTTGCATCAAGTCAGACGTCTTAAAGATTATTATTTGATAATTTTGCTGAAATTTGTTCGGTTTCTTTGAAGCGGACACAAACACTGCTACATTGTTTAACGCTATGTCGCTGCTTAATATATAATGCCCTGTGGTTCCTATTCGGAACAAAGGGCCACAACGAATCTATTCCATTCGGTCCGGTTTGATGATATACGTTTTATTTCTCCCCAGCTGAGATCGATGCGACTAATTTCGATGTTCAATTGTCGACGCCAGGTGTGAGATGGTCTGCCTAATCTGCGGGATGTACCATGTGGATTCCAATCGATGGCAATTTTTGCTGTGTCATTTTGGAGGCCTACGTAGCGTATGGTCAATCCAGCGCCATTTGCGGTTAAGTATGTCAGTATGGATTGGCTGCTGATTTGTTTGACTCCAAAGTTCCATATTGAAGATGGTGTTGGGCCAAAAAACCTTTAGGATGCGTCGAAGACATCGATTAACAAACACTTGAAGAGTGTTTACGTCGTGATCTGTTGTATTCCATGTCTCACATGCATAAAGGAGCACAGACTTAACACAAGAGTTAAAAATACGAATCTTAGTGTCCTTGGATATGGCTGAAGATTTCCACACTGACCGAAGGGTACCAAATGCTTGGTTAGCTTTAGAGATTCGGTACGTGACATCATTACTAGAACCACCTGTGTTTGTAATGATGCTGCCGAGGTAGCAAAAAGACGTAACTTCTTCCAGGTCGGTATTTCCTATGCAGAATTTGTTGGTGTTTGTTGTATTGCAGCGCATCACTTTGCTCTTGCCTATGTTTATTTTTAAGCCAGCTTTTGCAGCTTCTGTTTCGATGCATTTCAACTTAGATGTCATATCTTTATAACTGTGTGCGAGCAGGTAGATATCATCAGCATATTCTAGGCTCTCGAGCTGTTGGTTAAGACCCCAGTTGATACCTCTATTTGCTTTAGTAGCATTGCGAACTATAGCATCTAGAACGATGTTAAACAGCAAGGGAGACAGTACACAACCCTGGCGAATACCAGCTACAACATCGAAACTGTTGCTCAGAGCATTATTGTGGACAACACGACATTTAACATTACGGTACAGCTCCTGAGTAAGGCTTATGATTTTGGGTGGGACCCCTTTGCAAGCTAGAGCACTCCATATTGCGTTTTGATTCAGGGTATCAACTCTTTTTCAAAATCTATAAACAACAGGTAGAGCGGAGAACGAAGTTCTTTCGATTGTTCTATGATTATTCGGAGACTATTGATGTGGTCTATACAAGATTTTTGGGGTCGGAAGCCAGCTTGTTCGGGTCTTAGGTCCTTTAGTACAGTGTCAGATATTCTCTTGTTAATGATTTGTGCAATAACTTTATTGGTTGCGCTAAGGATGGTGATGCCCCGCCAGTTCTTACAGTTTTTCAGGTCACCTTTTTTTGGAATATTTACGATAAGGCCTTCTTTTAGCTTCGAGTCAAGTTCTTGTGTGCGCCAGAAGTTCCGGATAAGGGGAAGCAATATGTTGGATGTGGTTTGAGAGTCGGCTTTAAGCATTTCGGGCGATATATTGTAGGCCCCAGGGGCCTTATTCGCTTTTAAGGAATCAACTGCATCAACAACTTCTGCTACATCTGGGCATTCAATGGAAATATCATGCCGTATTAAGTGAGAGTCGCAGGTAGACATATTTGGGTGGGTGGGAGTTGTAGTGGAAAGCATATTAGAATAATGTTGCTTCCATATTTTTAGCTGATCTTGCGCGGATGTTGTGAGGTCACCTTGGGCGTTTCTTAGCGGCCTTGTGTTTGAGATGTTTTTCCCAGTGAGTTTTTTTGTGATGCTATAAAGGTCCTTCGATCTATGCTCGGCTGAGGCTTTTTGTGCATCCGATGCAAGCTTATTATACCACATTCTTTTGTCGTTTCTGGCGCTACGTTTGACCAGCTTATCATGTTGTGTGTATGCCTTTTTACGCGACGACTTTTCACCGAGAGTTCTGGCTGCATTAAGTTCGTCTTTTAGGTCTTTCCTTTCAAGAATGAGGTTTCAGGTTAAATCAGACATCCAATGGGTTTTCTTAGGTACTTTGGGACCAATATGTTTCTTTGCAGCATCAACAAAACTTTTTTTAATTAAGGGCCACTCAGAGGTAGGATGGGGTTGTTGCACAGCTAATCCATTTCTCAGCTCTTGTACGTAGCTGTTAAGAGTATGTGGATTTTTTAACTTTACCACGTCGTATTTACGTGCTACAGCCTCAGGTTTACGAATAGCAGCAACTTTTATACGTAAGCTACCAACAACGAGATGGTGATCTGAATTGCAATCGGCACCGCGCCTAGATCGCACATCCAGGAGGCTACTTCGCCAGGTTTTGCTAATAGCTATGTGGTCGATTTGGTTTTCTGTCTCATTGTCGGGCGATACCCATGTCGCCTTGTGTACTCTTCTGTGAGGAAATAAGGTGCCCCCTATTACAAGATTAGCGTTGCCACATGCCTCAGCAAAGAGCCTACCATTTTCAGTAAGCCTTCCAATTGCGTGTTTGCCCATTATATGTTCTCGTCCTATATTATCGGGGCCAATCTGTGCATTGAAATCGTCCATCATTAGAACGATGTCACCGCGGGGAATTGCGGATAGCACACGATTTAAATGGCTGTAAAAACTTTCCTTCAGTGTTGATTCTGATGTTTCAGTCGGTGCATAGCATTGCATAGCTCTTGAACGAAATCTTGCAGTTATTATTCTGTCTCCATATGGCTTCCAATTAATCATTGCATCGTATGCTTCTTTCGACAACAGAAATCCGACACCGCTTGACCTTGGCTGGTCGTCCGGCTTTCCGGAATAAATAAATTTTAGGTTTTCGGAGGTTGTTTACAATATCTCACAAGTCTTACGTATTCCATAATGCTTTGTGAGATAGAAATCTAATGAGTTTTGTTGCGACTGTCAAATAATCCAATTTAACATAACAGTTTGTGTTGACACCATCACGCAAAGTATAAATACCCTGCAAATAATAGGACCAGTCCAAACACGCGTGTAAAGAGTAGTCCACAAGGGACTAGGACTAGTCCAAAAGTAACCCAAACGTATGGAAAAAACATGGTCTATTTAGCATTACGATGTCCTAGGGCAGGACCATATAACCCATCTTTGGACTACAACGGAGTAGTTTTAAAACTACTCCATTGTATACACAAGAGGGTTAGTTTTAACTTCGTTTAAAAACGAAAACATGTCGTTAAAAAACGAAGACATGTCGTCTCACTACAAACACTTTTTAACAATGACATGGTCCATGCTTGCATTACATCGGGCCAGTCCATGGAGTAGTCCATTTTATCAAAATGGATCAGGTGGTCCAATATTATTTGTAGGGTAAACAAACACTCACACATGAAATAAAAAAACCCTGATCCAATGAAAAGTATTATGGTTTAGAAATTTTTGAAAAACGATGAAGTCGTATGCGATGTCAAACTTTTTTTCATAATACTTGTCATTTTCATAACTACCCGTCTACAACTGACATAACTTGTTGTTATAACTTGAAGTTATAAAAGCGTTGTTAAAACATTTGCATTAACAACCGTGTTATAACATGAGAAAACTTCTAACATGATGAGTCTATACTTAACACTAACATCATTTTAGTGTTAAAGTTAAGCATTTTATGTCAGTTGTAGACTGCATGTAACACATGCATTCGCACTATCAGACTTTTACATATTACTTGAGTTTTTGACATGTAGTGTATGTCAAAGTATAATAGTGTGAACTAACATTTAGCAATAATCTGCATGAAAGATTTAAGGGCTTAGAGAATAATGAAACGTATTAACTATCCACAACTCTTCACCCTTGATACAAAGCTCGAATATTTCAATAACAATTGACTTTAATCGTATTCAAAAAAAAAAACGATTAATTAAGATACCTACACGCAGAGAAAAAATATGGTTGGGCATGGTTACGGCAACCACACTGTGTTTATTGTAACAATATATTGTTGTTGTACACAAATAATTGTTATTTTTATTAAATATCAGCAATATTATAGTTACTGTAAACATATTAATGTTTATCGCAATTATAAATTTGAGTATTGTTGACCGAAAAATAATTATTTTTCTAACAACTAAATTATGATAACTTTCAAAACATATTATATTACTCACAGCCATAACATGATATTTAATAGCCATAACATGATAACTTTATATACATTTATCATAATAAGTTTAAGATGCAATCAAAATATCGTTACTCTAATAATATTTTGGTATCGCCATTTGTAAAATAATTTTGTATCAGTTGTGTCGTGTTTTACATAAACATATCGAATTATTTGTTACTGAGTGGCTAAATAATAAAAAAATAACCATTAAAATAAACAAGAAATTAAAAAAATATATTAAAAAAAAAAATAACAAAATAACCATTAAAATAAACAAGAAATTAAAAAAAAAAATAAAGAAAAAACATTAAAAAATAAAATATCTTTGCTAAAAAATTTTAATAATCTTAAAGTGGTGGAAAAATTTGTGAAATATTGGTGCAAAATATTAACCATTTCTGGTAAGTTTTGTGTTATTTTAAGAGAAAAATAATGAAAACTCCATAAAATAATTTATAAATAATTGCGACCTACGACAAAAAGATTACAGTAACTATATTATGTTTTTTATTTTATCATAAGTATTTTTGTCCAATAAAAATATTATGTTTAAAGTTGTATCATATTATGATGTAAAAAATTTATGTATAACAGTTCATATCACTTTGCATCATAATATGATTACTTCTAAACTTATTATGATTGCCATGACAATAATATGATTACTTCTAAACTTATTATGATTGTCATGACAATAATATGATTACTTCTAAACTTATTATGATTGCCATAACAATAATATGATTACTTCTAAACTTATTATGATTGTCATGACAATAATATGATTACTTCTAAACTTATCATGATTGCCATAACAATAATATGATTACTTCTTATCTTATTATGATTACCATGACAGTAATATTATAACTTCTTAACGTTTTATGATTAACAGGATAACAATATGATTAAGAGAAAAATATTATGATGTTATATTACGAACATATTTGGTCATAATATGATTTAATAACAATCGTAATATGGTGGCTACAATCATGAATCTTATCATAATATGTTGCTCTTAGAATATGTTTACCACAACCATGTTTTTTCTTTGCGTGTAGCATGGCTCCGCATTCTGAAAGTGTTGAATACACAGCCATTACAACACCTATCAAAAGTTTTGTCTATCAGTATATTAGAACTGATCTTTGGAGCGTTTATGAAGAAATGTTAAAAGAATCCGATGAGGATGAGCCTCTGTCCATCATAAGATGTGGTTTAACTAAGGAAGAAGTCGAGAGATTCCATAGATCTTCTAATATTTCAAAAGACAGGCGCAATACTACATATGTTATACACTTACTAGAAGAAAATGTTGCAGAAATACTTAAGATTTTTAATGAGTTTTATCGTATCTGGGAGACTTTCCCCACTGGAAGTCTGGTCTGCGGAATCGTCTGTCTCCGCAAAAGTTAAAAATATGAACATTGTTTTCAAACATAAATCATATTAATCTTAAATTTATGTTTACAAACAGTCCTAAGCCGATATAACTTGACGCCGTAAGTGTTTTGTTGCAAAAATTGCTAGCCGCAGGTTAAATTCGGATTTTAACCGGATACAACTAGACCACCAACGTCGACGGCTACAAAAACTAATGCGGCTCGGCTCAGCCGCTCAACGCAGGTCACTTCTGATTAATAACGACAGCACAATAAACATAGCAAACATTATACGATTTTGTAAAACGAAAGACAATAATCGCAACGACAAAAATCGTGTAATGTGAATAACATGAAAGCACACCTTGTGAATACCCCAATTGTATTTTTGTATGGTAAAAAAATTACTCTACTTGAGTTTAGTTAATTTTAACATAAATACAAATTCGATACGCGTATCGGTATCGCCGATATTTCTTTTTGAGTATCGGTATCGCATCAGCAAAAATGCGTATCATCGTTAATACCATTTAATGCTCCAAAAACTACGTACACAGAAATAAATAATCCAAAATGATATACAAAGGCCGTTATGCAGCTACAATTCACTTCAATTTGCTTTATTTAAATATTTCCAACGAAGCTATTTACGGAACTAATTTTATTTTGAATAAAGTCTAGCAATGAACATGTGCATTTGAATTAGTAAACGTTTCAATCCATTTAAGGAAATATTTAAATCAAATTTATCATATTTATATACTTTTATTTCAAACGATTTTATGCAACCTTGACCTAACTCATACATCTATGTACATGTAATTTCCTTTTTTTTTCTTTTGCGGAACATCTTTAAACTTGCGCTCATTATTTTAATATAAAAATAAAAAATTTTTAAATTTTAATAACAAAATAATGTCTTAATTCAATTGGGAAAAAATAAAATGAAACAATAAACAAACGATACAAAAATTGTAAAAACACTTGAAGACAAAATTGCGGAAAATCTTCCAGTAGCTCCAACAAGATTTGAAAACTCCTCCTTTAATTTTAAATTTTCTCTTCTTTGAATTTTATAACACAAAACCATTAATTTTAACAACAACTGGTAATATCTTTATATTTTATTGGTATGGCTATTAAATGAAGTGTCAAAATTAGGCAAGAAGGTGTATGATAAACTTTTTTTTTTTTTTTTTTTTTGGAGGGGGTGGGAACATAAAATTGCCAAAAATTAAAAATCACAAAACAAAAGATTCATGAAAAAAAAAACAAGTACGAAATTTTTTTTTAGTCTGACCAGCTCGACCATATAAAACCCTACACCACTTGCTATTATACATATGGGCACTTCCGTCACGTTACGCCATCAAGCAATAAATCTCGTATTTTAGACCCATGTTGTCAAAATTTTTTTTCTCTTTTACTTAATTGTGCTTTACACCAAAATACAAAAAAAAAAATTAAATAATATATAAACTATTCTTTGAGAAACAATCTAAAATTCTTGGTACCATAACGTGACGAAAATAACCCTTTTCTGAGGAAATACCCACATAAAAAACGATTTTCAAGTGGAGTGATTATGGAATGCAGTGAATTAAGAAAAAACTGATTGTGGAAATGTCTGACTTAAGGTATGTTCAGACCTAACAAATATTTTTTTTTATTCCCTAAGCTAAGCCCGCGAACCTCTACGCTTGTTTGCAGGAAAGAAACCAGAGTATCTGGCGGGAATCGAACCCGCAACCCTGGCGCTGATAGACTAACTCACTACCAGCTAGCCTACCGGGGCACTTAAGAGTTTTTTATTCATTATTGGCAGCATATGTAAGTAAAGTATTATTTGCAGTCACTTAAAAACTACTTGGAATAGAGTCAATTTTTACTTGGCGTATATTTATGTCAAGCTTGTAAACTAATTAAAAGTGATTAATAAGTCGTGACGTTGAAGAACCTTTGCAACTTATCATTTAAGGGCCGTTTACAATTGCCTTTTAAATCAGTTCGATATTACCACCAGAGAGGACATCTTTATAAAGATATATATAGTATTTAGAATATGTACTGCCAAATTTCTAATTCCTTTTTAAGCTGAACAGTTTTTTTGTAGCATTTTGAATTATTTTTGGTTTTTGTGGCAAGAACACACGCTTATATAAGCGATTTGTATTTACATTGCTCATAATATTTTTTCACTTTTGTTACATTTTGTTTTGGCATTCTTCATAAAAAGTTTAAGATTGCTCAATATTCAATTCGAAAAATACTTAGATTATGGGTACATTTATAACAAAAGTAAGGAAAACGTAAATAAATTACACATCACTAAAATAACCGGTTTATTTGACCAAAATAGCCGGTTTATTTGATATTCGAAAAATGGACATTTTAAAATATACGACTAGGGCAAAACTAAAGTAACCGGTTAAAACCGGTCGATTACTAACCGTTCGATATCCCTATTAACGTCCCTATGTGGAATTATGGACCTACCAAAAAAATTGTTGTAACGTTAAAGTGTTCTTATGTAAATGTATCTTATGCAAGCTTAAAGGTAAGGGTTAAAGTAATTTTCGGAATAGGATCCAAATAACTCTTTTGTCAGTTTTGGACTTACTATTATTGCTAATGAGCAATTTTTAAAATTTTTTTTTAAACTATAATATTTTTCATTTTAACAGAGTTGTATTTTTCTAAAAACACACAGGGATGGAAAACTGAAATTTTGTTTACAAATTTTTAAAATTATTTTTTCCTAATAGAAAATGTAAACATTAAATTTCAAGTGCTTTTATAAAGTTTTCTTTTTCTTTGCGATATTGAAAACGCAAAATGGAATGAAAAAGATTTTTTATTCGATTTTTTAAACAATCAGACCAAAAATCAATGGATTTTGTGTAGAAGAAATCTTAAGACTTGTAGAATAGTGTAAAAGCGGCTTTAGCAACATTTTTTAAAAATTTATATCTGTAAGTGTGAATTTTGAAAAAGGCGTTTGCAATGGGGTTATGTTTAAATTTGAAGCGGTTTCAACAAAATGGTTGTAATAAAACATTTTTAAGCTTAATTTAAGCTAAACATCAACATGATTAGACACTTTGGTTCTATTCTTTGGTCATTTGAATGAGGGCTAAGTAAAATCATGGGCCGATTTTAAACGCTTTTGATGTTTTTGGTGCACCGAATTTGCTTTTTATTATCTTTTGCGACCAAGGTTTAAATGGACACACAGTGAGCTAGTCAATCAACCAGACAGACGGATATCTTGAGGTACCTAACAGTTATTTGTACTTATTTCAGCGTTTATTTGGCCTACGTGTTTTAACCTTCAGTTTTCTTTTAAAACATTTCAGCTTTTAAACTAATATTTCTATACACAGCTAGATTTGTTTGTGTAGAAGTTGTGGGCATAAGAAAATAATTCTTACGGCCATTTTCACCAAGTTCGGTTATAATTAACTATCGGTTATAGCTGTCAAAACATATTGGTAACCGGAACTTTAATTGCAAGTTAGTTTTAACCGAACTTGGTGAAAATGGCCGTTAGTATACTTAAATTTTAATGCGTTACAAACCTCAGCACAAGCGCATAATACCCTCCTGGCCTATAGAGATGAGGGTATAAAAAATGCAAATCGTATGGCAAACAGCAATACACTTAACGAGGCAGGCAGACAGGCAGATGGAGAAACCGACAACTGAACATACATTTATGCAAAATGACTTGTGCTGATGGTTGGAGTCAATTGGGCATAAATCATTTTGCATCTTCTTCTTGTTTGGCATTTTAACGATTCTGTAGCCAGTTTGTTGAGCTAAAAATTGTTGCTCATGCTGTCAACATTTTTTTTTTTGTAACAACATAACACTTGCAACGACTGACTACATATCTTTGTACATTTCAAAAATATGTAAATAAATATTGGTAAAATGTATAAACGTTTTAAACTGACAGATGATTTCCCAACTTATTGTTTTAAAAGTGTTGAATCGAAAACGGTACAAACAAAAGTATTGGTTTTTTTGTTATTGAGGATTTAGTGGCGCAATAAGAATATTAGCGTAGTTGTAAAACCAGTTCGAATGCTATAATAGACGTTTATTTGTTTTAGAACATAGAGCTTAGTGTGTGTTCCAAAAAAAAATTTTGGGGCACAAGCAGAATTTAAAAACACACAGGGTAAAGTATTTTTGAGATTTTTTTCAGATTTTTCGGAAAAGCGTTTGAGGTCGCTTAAATTGGATTTTTTTCTCAAAAATCGGGTTTGCCGGTCTTATTTGAGTTTTCTTCTTCACTTTGTCAAAATCTACGATTTTGTTCACTTTTAAGGAAATAATTTAAAAGAAAAATGTGCAAGCTTTATTTTAGCGTGCAGTCACTATAAGTTTTTGTAATTCATTTGCTCATTTAAGTAACATACTTTAAAATTTTACCTAATTTTTCCATAAATTTTATAAAAACAACTTTATAAATTTTAAAACTTTAAAGAAGTATTTTTAAATTTGATCTTCCCGTTCCTGAGTTATACCGGTTTTCAAATTTATATCCAGTTTATGAGATTATTACTCTTACCCAACAAACAAATTAAAATCAGTTTATTTTTTTGTTTTGTTCAAAAATCATTTATTGGGGTTCTGAAAATCTGTTTCAAAAGTTGTGACATTAAAGTTAGTATTAGCCACAGCAACACCTCGTTCTGCCACATCACTTATCATTTGTAAATTTTGAACTTTGTTATTTGCATCTTAAAATTACTTGTTGGTTTTCAATAAATCCATTGAAATAATGCATCCTTCAAAATAAATTAAGATTGGTTTTTGAAATGAATCCTTGAACTTCTATTAAAATTTACTACATCGTTCTCGCTTCTTAGGGTCTGTAGATTTGTTGCCATTCAACTCAATGTTTTGGTTTCGATATGTTCATTACAAAAGGCTAAGGTAGTAAATTTTGGTTGTAAACAAGTTCGCTTCGACATATTTGTTTTTTATAAATCGTACATTGAAAAAAATTTTTGTAGCGATGTTCATATATATGACTGAAAATCTGCTGTTGCTCCTGTGGTGAAAGCACTAAGCGAACTACATGTTAAATCCCAACCTTCAAAGTGAATGATAATGCAAAAAAGGAAAAGAAACTCGGAAAAATACATGATATCAAGTTGGGGGTTAACCCAAAAAATTGTTTGAGAATACTTTTATCTACTCACTTTGGGGGAAATTGGAGAGAAAAAAAGACTTGCAATTTCATATTTCGGTCTTGGACAATAATTATATTGATTATGGAATGTAAAAAAAACAACTTCGATTACAATAAAGAAAAAGATTTCAATTTGTTTGTTTAAAAATTCATAGATTTTAACTCCTATGATGATGTTGGTACGGTTTAATCCCTTGAGACAAACACCACCAAGTCTAACAACAAAAGGTCCGATATTTCCCGAAAATAATACAAAGTTTACAATAACTTTACTTACATTTCTTTTCAAAATGTGTTATAGAACTTACACTGTAAAACAAATTCAGGTTAGCAAAAAGTTATGACGATTCTGAGAGTGAGGGGTGAAAATAGAGGCTAAATTAGAAAACCCGTATCGCGGTGTTTGTTTATGTTAGTTCGAATTTTTTTTTAATCGTCCTTCAACCCTTGCAGTCAAATGCCGATTTTCAGTATATTGGTTATATGGTTTTTTGCATATAACTCGTCGTCTAATTGATATTTTTAGTTCTGTAAAGGCCAAATTATTGCTAGAGACCTGTGCAATTAAAAAATTGATTTAAAAAATTTTTGTGGTGCTTATGAAGCAAAATGTTGGAAAAATTATTTGTTTTTCATGCTTTTTGAAAATATTTTCTGTTTAATTTAGAAATTAATCATAATACAAAACTTGCGTTTTCCAGCTTAATATTAATTTACTTCTCATTTTTTATGTACCAATTTTGTTCAGTGTTGGTTTTGAAGAAACATTGAAAAAGAAATTATAAAAATATGGGAAAAAATATAATTTTGAAATAAAGGATAAAAAAGTACTGGAAACCACCCGGGGGTAATGCTGTATTTTTAATATGAAAAAGTACTGAAAAAAGTACCAAAGTACTGAATTTTTCAGCACCGCTTGATGCCCTTTGCATCTTAGCAAGTTTTACTTTGTGTTGTTTTCAACTTTTCTATCTCGAAAACTACATAAGATAGGACATGTCAGCATTCACACATCTATAGAGGAACTTTCTGATTCCAACAATATAAAAAGCGTATTCTAAAAACACGTTAATTTGTAAATGACAACTACTTACCTGGTAACGTATGACATAACTAACACCTATTACTAAAGATCAAAAAGTTTTTCCCGGGATATAATAATGGCTAAATAGAATTATAATGTGATTTTGTAACATTATTTTGTGGTTATGTGGAACTAAATTAGTGTTGTGTAGTTTATATCGTAGAATTTAAAATTAAAAAATTATTAAAAAATTATTAAAAAAAAATATAAGCTCAAAAAATTTTAGCGGGAAATCTTGGATCCAAGAATTACCGCTATTCAAGGAAGTGAAAAAACCTTACCTTGCATGTTAAGGTAACGATATATTGATGAGATTTCAATCCATATTTTTGTGTTAATTAAAAGTGCTTAACTTAAATAATAACATTTTAATTTTAAATCAAGTTTATCAAAAGATTAATAACAAAACATGTATTTCCGTAATATTTTTTTTCTTTGTTGTTTTTTTTTGCTATTTTTTTTTTTTTTTGTTAAAAACAAAATATGGATATGGAAATTTTCAAAAAAATAAAAAAAAAACAAATGTTCATGCAACAACGCACATCTATGCAATCTATACAACTCTTCTTTGAATACAAATATTGTAGCAAAATCTACTTTTGTTGTTTTAACAGGGGAAAACGAGTAAATGTTGCATAGAAGATAATGGGGGTAATAATGGTATTATACCTTACTTTTATTTAAATGCTGGCTCAAGTTTTACTGTTCTTACATTTTCAAACACCTTATGAGCTACCTAAACCAAAGCGTCAAGCGTTTTTTAACATTTGCAACAAAGTAAACAAACCTATCGATCTTTCAAATAAAATATTCTAACCGGTTGGGTTAAATTTGACCCGAAAACGTACACACAGAAAAAAATACCAATGTAAAATTAACATGGAAAAATGTTGATTGAGAATCATGTTAAATTTCTGCAAAAGTATGCCCTTTATTTAAATGTACCATTATTTCATATTAATTTTAAATGAAAAATATTAAAATAATCTTTAATCACGCTTATTAAATATTATTCACTGATAAAAAAAAATGAAAAAAAAATATTAAAATATAAATAAATATGGATTCAATATTGAATCCAAAAAAACCTGCTTTATATTAAAATCAAAAGTTTATCTTGTTAAATTAACATGCATACATAGTTAAGTATGTAAATTTTTTTATTTTCATTCCTTAAATATGTTATAAAAAGAAGACAATTCCCGTATTCTTTTAATTAAAATTATTTGGTTAAATAGTACATCAAGTTTTCAAAGTAGAATGATGACGAAAACCATATCGGGCCATTCTGCTGATTGATCTGTTAACAAAGGAGACTACAAAATAAGTGAAACATGTGTTACAGGGTAATTGTTTTGAATTATTCTTAAATAAATGTACATGTTGTCTCTTCTTCACACCAATTAGTTTCTACATGAAATTCACGTTGTTTCAACATGAAATAACTTTCAATCAACGTGATTCGGATTGTTGTTTCAATATAAATGACATTTTGCTCTAACTTTACTGCAATGTTAAATTAACATGAATTATAGTTATTTTAAAAGAAAAAAATGTTGTTCGCAAGCAATTAGAAAATCAGGTTGAATTAACATGAAACACGTATGAAGCAAAATCACCACCGAAAAATTTTAAATCAACCTTGTTTTCGACGTTTTTAAATTGATTTTTTTCTGTGTGTAGCTCAGTGTTTGTTAGAAGTTTGGAGGAAACTATAATATGGTTGTGGCTTCTTAATGGTGGAGTTATTTCACCATAATAGCATTGCCGGTAACAATAATGTAGTTAAATTAACCATAACATGTTAAATAATCTTCTTTAAAAATAGTTTTGTTGAAGATGACCCTGTTTTATTTAAATGTAAAGTAAAAAAATAGCTAATAAATGTCATGTTTGCTTTAAAATCATAACGGTACCTTATGTGACCATGATATTTTAGGAGATGATGCAAGTGTTGCCAATTAAATAATTTATTGTAAAAAAATATAATTTTTAAGGTCGCTTTAGCAATTTTTGCGGTTAGGGTTCCATACGATAAAATTCAAATCAAAGTAAATAAAACATTATTTTGTTTGTGTTATTACATTTGAAGTAACAACAAAATTAATAGAAGAAGAAAATCATTGAATAGCGAAAAATTCAAATTTTTCAAATTTTCAATAAAATTAACTTTTTTTTATTTTAAACGTCATCTGCGGCGTTAAGTTATGTTAAATCAAGATCAGAGACAGGGCAGCCAGATAAATTTGTGAGGAAATCGTAAATTTCCTGAGAAAAAAAATCGTCTTTCACGTTTCGAAAAATCGTCAAAAAATCGGAAAACTTTACATTTAGTATTTTTCACAATTTATGTTCGATTTTAATAAAAAAAAAACATTAAAAAAAACATAATTTGTTCATACCCAGCTCGAGTTTACAATCGTGTAAGAGCTACTGTGAGTCTCATGAAGTGCGTCTTTGATCGTCGATGACCGCATTTTTTAATCGTAGAAGATTCCTTCAACGGGAAAACTGCAACACGAATGAGATTCTTTCATAGCACAGCGAAAACCCCTTCTTCAATCGTTTTGGGAATCGTTTAAAACGTGGGTTAAGAATATCTAACGAGTCTTTCATGTCAAGAATCGTATGCGACTCATGTAGATATTATCTTACAACGCGTTATTGTGATTTTGATTGAAAATTTTCAAAAATATGATTTATACAGAGAGTCGTAAAAGGTTTATTCGATGATGGTTTGACGAGAGTTAAACAAAGTGTTACATTGTTCCTTTTGGTACTCTGAAAATAATCATTTAAAGATTTTCTTAAGACTTTCATATTACAGTCGTACCTAAACAAAAGCGGCACGCGTTTTCTAAGTTTCAATTAAATTTGTATTAAGCATACTTAAATAGAGCGGCGTCAATGCTTTGCAATTGGAAAACCCGATTTTAACAGCTCGCTTAATAGTGAAGTTGGCCGCTATTGTTAATTAATAATTGCAATTTAGCTATTTGTTGGTCAATCTAGTGTTAAGGCACGGCTGTTAAACATTACAAGATTAAAGAACGAACGTGTCAGAAAATATAATGATTTATTCAAACTTTGGAGACTGAAACAAATCGTCACTTTTAAGAAAAAAATCAGCAAATCGGCACTTATCCAAATTCATCAAATCTTGGCGCGCATTGGCAGTCTGCTTGTATAAGTTTTGTTATATATTTATTTTTGACAAACAATTCATGTGTGTTGTCAAAGTGTTTATTGTGACATACACCTTTTGCGTTACGCTTTGCTGACAAAATTAGAAACATCACACAAAGCGAAGAAGCTTTATCTGGCATGGCCTTAAGAGTTCTTCGGCCAAGCAGTTCAAGTCATTTGCGTTGACTAATTAAGAAAAGGTTAACGTAACAACAAAAGAAATTAATGCAGCATTTATAATATTTTGTTGTTAAAAATTCACTAAATAAAAATAGCTAAAAATAGCTATAAACGAGATAAAAAAAATGGCTTAATCCGGCCTGTAAACGGCTGAATTGGCAGCACTGACTGAGGGCTTAAAAGCGTTTTTTTCTAATTGTTTCAAGAATGTGATCCGCCAAATTCCGATAATTATAATACATCCTCTCGCACATCTTTCGAAATCTGGGCTGTCAGGCATTTTGACATCTCTATGATTATATTAAAATAAACAGGTTGATTGTTATCGTTTAAAATAATCTCTATCAATTTTGAATAGTTTTTGCTTTAATTATTTCTAAATACTAGAAATGCCTGTTTAACGATGCTTGTTTGCAATTAAAATACATTAACACCAAAACTTAAATAAAACATAAAAAAGGCAAACAAAAGGAAGTTATTAATTTAACTCGACGTAATTAATACACAAACGATATTTTATAAATTTGTAAGTCCGTTCGATTGGTTGGTGATTCGGTCGCAACGTATAATTAATTATATGCAAATTAATGAAAATATTCATCCCATTAGTTTTAATGATTAACGTATTCATTGGCACATTTCAATAAAGTCATTAAAGTTTTTAATTGAAATTATTTTTTATAAATTTAACAGTAAACTTATGACTATCTTTATATTTTATAGGAAGTCCAGTAACTTAGTGCAAATTTGTTCAGGAAGACAGTGCTCAATAATTTAAAATTTTACCAAACGTAACATTAAATCCTTTTTAATAATGTAGTAAATCATATTGACAAACTTATCATTATTTTTAATTTTGTTAAATATAAAAAAGTGTGTTAATTCCTTTTATTTAAAAATTAATTAAAAGTGGTTAAATTTCTGTAATAAATATATTTGTATCTTGTTTTTAGCCAACAACTTTATTTGATGTCTTTTTTTCATAAAAAAATATTTAATTTCATTATAAATTTGCCAAACAACAAACCCTAAATACAATAAAACTTTTTCTGGTAAAATTTTGAAATTTATATACAATTTAGTGCAATAATAGAAATTCAAATGAAATTTTTTATATTTTTTAAGTTCAAAATGCCATCAACGTGACTGAGCGAGCACATGCTGTGCAATTTTGCACCGCAATTATGTTTTATTCGAAACATTTTTTTATTAACTTAAATTCATTTGCTCGTGTTAGAGCTGGACTTTTAAATGTGCCACAATAAATTTAGTTAAATTGGCTAAAATGTTTTTCTTAGAAATTTGGAGTACTAAAGTTTATTAGAGAAATGAAGGTGTTACTCATAACCATTTAAGCACCCGGGTTAAAAAAAAAACATGAGCCATAATTTTATTAAGGAAATTCAGATGAAAAGTAAGTTAATCTCAATGTTTATGGATAAATGAAATAAAGTTAAAAAAAATAGCCTCTGAGTTGGAAAACGTTTTACGGGACTGTTTTAATCAATCTTCTTAGATTTTATTCACTTAGGCCATTAACAAAAATGTTTTGAGAAGCTGAATTTTGTTTTCATTTATAAGATCCAGTTTTAAACACCTTTTAAAAAATTCTCTAAGTTTAAGCCGTTTATCAGCAATATGAAGTCAAAAAAGTAAAACGTTCAAGTTAGGAAAAAATCATAAAACTATTTCTACGAATTGTTCGCCTAAATAAAGATAGAAAAATTTTAAACATTATAAAACAAGAATGTCAAAACTTTTAATTTCAAGCAAATTCTGCTATGTATTACATTGAACGTTTTCCAAAAACAATTCCAGTAATTTTTCTTATGATTTATTTGCTGAAAACTTTTTTTAAACTAAAAGCAAGTTGAGCGAATTGTTCTAAACTCTTTTGGTGGATTCATCCATGCTTTCCGAACAATATTTTTGTACGGAGATTAATTTTTTTTACTGAGAGTGCTCTGCAGAATGATTCTCCCATTTCGGAAAAATTGTCCTAAAGACACAGCTACCATATGGTTTACTAATGTAAACATTTATACAAAATGGCAGCACAACTAGTAAACTACTTATATTGAATTTACTTTTATGTACAAATTGAAAGAAAGTAGCATCTCAGTTCATTTTGTTCTGAACAAAAATTCAAATTAAACCAATTCAAGAAAAAAATAAGTGAATGTTAAAAAAATAAAGAACTGTTAAAATAAGTGGCAGTAGTACCGCAATACCAACAAGCTTAAAACTATATAAAAAAAAGTAGAAGTGTAACATTGCTTCCATCCCTGATATGTATGAGTGAAAACTAGGGTTTTTTCTTTTCCCAGACTTTTTCATTTCCCGGGAAAGCAGGATTTATTTTTCAATTTCCCGGAATCCCCGCTTAATACAAATCGATGCAAAATATTAGTTAATTAAATTTATTTGAACATATCCTGAGATCAATTAAATAAGTTTATAAATGCATTCAACTTTTTTATTTCTGTGGCAAAAAGGAAAAAGTGCTTAATGGGCACCTTAAGATCTTCATGTTCAAAGTATTTTTGAGGAAGTTATAGCAAAATGACTTTTTGGTTATATTTTTTCAATGTGCAATAACATTTGGAATATTAAAAACTTCCGATCTGTGACATTAAAAGTGTTTTGGCCGCCTTTAAAGTTTTAAATTGTTCTCCTATAAAACTAAACAAATAGACTTAAGCACTTATTGCCTGAGAATTTATTTAAAGCCAACAGCATTTATGTAAAACCAAAAAAGTTTAATTATTTAAAGAAATTGTTACAAAATATTTCTTTTAAGGTATGATTTTAGTTCAGAAAAAGCATTCTGTAAATGCTTTTGAAAGCCTATTGAAATTTTAATCAAGAAGATTTTAATGAGAAAACACGTTTACTTTCTACGGATGCTTGCCTTTATGGTCAAAGGAACGTTATATAATCTCTAGACACTTTCAGTCTTCTTAGAACTTCCTATAGAAATTGTAATTTCTTTTTAAAAAAAGTTATTTTCTTCGAATCTATTAAGCGTTTTCTTTATTAATAACTTTTGTCATCATCTCTTACAGAATCTAATCCCACAACAATTTTTTTTTTGTTTTAATAAAATTAATTTGCGTCTTTAAACAAATTAAAAACTCTGTACATTTTTCTCTTCTCCTATCGAAATTTTAGAGCATTAAACATTGCCTTACTTATCGAATATGAATTGACCTCTCTTTGGCGTTTGCCAAAAGTGTCTTAAGTGAGAAACTGTTGTTCTTCGGATTATGGTAGTATTAGTGAAAATGTGTAGGCATATGCCCTGCAAATAATAGGACCAGTCCAAACACGCGTGTTAAGAGTAGTCCACAAGGGACTAGGACTAGTCCAAAAGTAACCCAAACGTGTGGAAAAAACATGGTCTATTTAACATTACGATGTCCTAGGGCAGGACCATATAACCCATCTTTGGACTACAATGGAGTAGTTTTAAAACACACAAGAGGATTAGTTTTAACTTCGTTTAAAAACGAAAACATGTCGTTAAAAAACGAAGACATGTCGTCTCACTACAAACACTTTTTAACAATGACATGGTCCATGCTTGCATTACATCGGACCAGTCCATGGAGTAGTCCATTTTATTAAAATGGATCAGGTGGTCCAATATTATTTGTAGGGTGTGACACATTTAGATATGACGGCGAATATTACGTCCAGCACACGTACACGTTGAATTCGCCGGCTGGACAAACATTTGACAAGTGTATTTGGCCCTTTACGTTGAATTGAAAAATTTGTATTTGGTGTGTTGCATAGACTTTTTTCCTAAGAGCAGATGATAACGATTAGAAGCAGTTGTGCTAGACTTAAGAGATTTAAGCCAAACAAAAGAGAGAAAAAAATTTTATTAAAGACAATCAAGAACTCAATATGCGTTTTTTGTTTTTTTTTTGACTTAAGACCTATTAGCCTTACAGCTAATGACATGACAGAACTTAATTGCAATTATTTTAGCAGTAAAGGTGCCATTATTAAATTTAAAAAAATCCCGGGAATTCCACCACAAATTTCCCAGGATTTTTTTCCCGAAAAATGTGCGGAATCCCGGGATTTTTTTTAATTTAATTATGGCAGCTTTACAATTTCTGACAACCGTGTAAGCTGACAATTTTTATTGGCAGATGAACTTATTGCCAGACAGTTTTCTGCTAATAAAATGGAAAGGTTTTCTCACAATTGTCTGAACTTGCAATTTACTTTTTGTTGCAATTTTTCTTTGGCAGTATATTTCCAGGCCTCACAATATTGTAAGATCTACATAGATTCAGTTCTTTCTCAGTAAAAAATAAGTTAAAGTTTTAACTATGAAAATGCAAAAGATTAAATACTGGAACAAAATCCTATAAAAGGTGATTTATAGTTTTCGTGAATTACAACATTTCTAAGAAATAAATAATTACTTATATATAAACATACATATCGTCGGCCTATAATTTAATTGTCGTATGTGGAATCCGATAGATTCGAGTAAATTGAGTTTGAAGTTTGAACTCTTATAAAAATCCACATACGACATTTAAATAACAAATCAATTTTTTGGTCGTTTTATATGAAAATTTGTCGTATGTGGCGTTTGGCAGTTTCATACGACATTTAATTTGAAAATTGCTTCAGCAAATACCACATACGACAAACTCAACACTCCATATCTCGAAAACCGTATGAGGTATCGAAAAACTGATTACGCCAAATGAAAGATCAGGTCGGAATACCTAAGGAATCGATCTTAACACAAAACCGCAAAAAATCCACATACGACATTTATATTATCAACCGACGATATGTAAAACATACATGTATATCGTCACCTAAAACGCAAAAGGCCCTATCTAACATTTGAAAAATTTTACAGGAGAAGCAAAAACTATTTAAAATAACAAATTGATAAATCACCTTAAACTGTTTATAATTAATTTGTCTTCTTTTTTTCTTGTAAAAACTACCAGTTGTTTTGACAATTGACACTGTTGTACATTATGCAAACTGTTAGTTATGCCTTTAAGCGTTAACCGTTTAACCTTTTGTAGATAGAGCTTTTGTTTTTTGCTAATAAAATCGCAAATTTTGTTCGAAATATTCTAAAATGTTTTGCGGCCATTTGTTTAGATGCAATACATCAGAATCAATAAAAAAGTCGATGATTAATTTTTGGTTAGTTAGGGCCATTTGCGTTTCACGTAACGATATGTAATACAGGTTATACATCTGACAGAAAGACCGCTTCAATTTATACCTACTATGGTATAAATCATTAGATGAAAAAGTAACGGAATTTCAGTTAGCAACTATTACATATGGAACTGCATCAGCACCACACACATAAAAAAATAAAAATTTAATTCAATTAAAAAATTTGTAATATTAATTAAAAATTTAATTAAATTTGCACGAGTAAACAAATTTATGGTATCAATTTAACGTTTAATCAACTTGATTTAGCTTTAAATTCACTTGATTAAACGTTTAATTCGCTTGATTAATTTTTTATTTAAGACTGATTTTATTTTTGATAAACGTGTTAATTGGTTATCAATTTTGGAGATTTTTTCCTTAGTACTTAGCAACGTGTACTCAACAAATGCATTTTTAGTTCACAAGCTACAAATTCAGCTTATTCTATTCGTTCATTTTTATGTGCTTATCTAAATCAGGATTTAACCTACGTAAATGTTCATCAAATTATAATTTATTTATGAATAATGTTTTTTCTTGCTATGGAATACATCCACGGACTACTTTCAGTATAATGTTAATTTACATGAGTCTTCTGATTCAGTTCCCAGTTCGCATACGTCGCTTCAATCTGTATACGAATTATCAAACAGGATGGTTCTATCGTCACAGTTAAGCCAAGAGTATTGCCCATTAAACATAATGACATAATTTTGATTGTGCTTTATTGACGCACAATAATGAAATTTCATCAATCAAATATTCTGTAATCACACAATTGGCTTTTTTAATACAAATTTAATTACCGCTAGTAGTTGCTACAAAGTGAATTTGGTACAATTTGGCACTGTCACACGATTGATCTTACTTGACAACTGCGAAAACAGCTGTTGTGGTAGCTTTTTTATTTGTTGGAAGTTTTAGTTGTTTTGTTGAATAGTGTTATTTTAAATTCTTTAAGAAAAATATATGAAATTCCAAAAATGAACAACAATTCAAGAATTCAACGATTTCGAATGTTAACTTTTGCATAGAAAATTTGTATGAAAAACACTCAGTTTTAAAAATATATTTCATATAAAATTCTATGCGAACACTTACGTTCGAAATTGTTGGGCATGCAGTAAACAAAGTTAAATTCTATTTTAAGATATTACAAGTAAGAGTGCTATATTCTGCTGTGCCGAATCTTTGATACCCTCCACCGATAGTGCGATTAATTCAGGTGTGATATCTAATGCTATCTATTTATTATAAACTTATCTTTATAAAAACAGACATCAGCATTAAAATTGGTTGCGGTTTCGACCTATATTAAATTATTGACCGAGAATCAGAAAGTTTTATGCTTTTTTTAGCAACTCTAACTAGCTTGAGCAACATATCATGATTCGAAACAGTGTAAGCGGAACTTAAATCAGGAGGGGAATTTATATTGATGTTGGGGTTTTATCATTCTGTTAGGTGTAAAACGGGAATTCGGGATGAAAATAACTTTATAATACTTGAATCAAGCGCATTTTGAGATTGATTCAATCTTAGTTTTACTTAAATTAATCTTTTTTTCGGATTTTCGGATTATTTCAATCACGAAATCTGGATTGAATATGGATAAATTAAGTATTTTGCCGTACTTGAATCAATCTTTCTGTACTTGGTTCAAGAAAATCCGTACTCACCGTACTATTAATACTGTTTCGGATTGATTTGAGTGCGGATGGAATGATTTTTCTTTTGAGTGCATGGTAAGTTATCAACCAATCATCCCAAAATTCTGCAAAGTGATTTCTGGTATTAAAAAAACATTAATTTCAAAACAGCGGTGAAATTAGTTTTAGCGTTTACAGTGAATTTCAGAAGACTGTTAATATGGGATCTAAGGTAAATTATGGACCGTATGTTTCAAAATTGCATAAAATTCTTCCTGGCCATATGAAACTAAGTTGAAAGAAAGATTACCGCAATATCTATATCTGCTACGCTTTAAGGCGTATTTAATTAATTTACCAGCGTGACTTTAAATTGGGCCTATAGTAAATTATGGACGGGTCATCAGAAATTTATCAGTGTGATTTCTAGTTATATAATACTGTGATGTATTACATTTTATTCCGATAGCATTATTAATTACGGCTTAAAGCGTACTAAACTGTTTTCCGGGAATAGGGTTTATATAGGGCCTAGGGTGAATTACGCACCGATCTTTACGAAATAACGGTATAATTTCTAGTCGAATAAAATGAATTATATATATATTATATATTATGTCATTCCGTGCATTTTTCCACTATTTATGTCAGTTTTTGTAACAAAATTATCAATTTTTTAAGGTGGTGGTTCAACATTTTGATTCATACCCAGCAAAAACTTGGTAATCACATGCGATTACTGAACAACTTACTTTTCAATGACTATTTCATACCATCTGCATTACATAGAAGTAGTTAAGTAATGGCTGACATATAATCTGATACATAAGTACTTGTGTATGAGTTGATTACCGAAATTTATAATTAACTCAAAATAAAATGCATCTAAGGCTAAGGAAATGTCTAATTATTTGGTTTTTTATAATAACGACTTTTGTAAACCACATCAATCATTCATTACACGTTAGTATACTGAAAGAAAAATGCTTCATATATTTAATGAATCATTTTCATAAAAAAATTTTAACAATTAAAAAAATTTAAATTTATCATTAAATATAATAGCTATTACTTACAGTTTTTTTTAATATTTATAAGATAATAAAATTAATAATTTTCTATTAAAAAAATGTTTGGTGTTTTTTTCAAATGTTTGTTTTTAAATTGGAAAAAATATTTAGAAAGTGATGTCGTAACGATATCGTTTTAAATAATAGTACACAATATTATAAACGCCGTAAAATATAATATCGTTTTCGCTATCATATCGTTTTATGGTTTATTGGGATGCCATTAAATTTATGAAATCAAAAATTTTTTTATAAAAGCAACATATTTTAATAATTTAAAAAAAAAATTATTTTTAACATTCAATAATAGTCTCAATAATTAAAAGTATAAAAATATTTCGAAAAAGCATGCCATCATAAATTTAAATTTTCATTATGACAATAAAAATGTCATCATAGTAATGAAACAAAAACTTGCAATCAATAAATATGTATGTTTTTAGTTTTCTTTAATATGTACATAGTAAAGACAAAAAACATAGTTTTTTTATTCAAAAATTACACTGCCCCGGTAGGCTAGCTGGTAGTGAGCTAGTCTAGAAGCGCCGAGGTTGCGGGATCGATTCCCGCCAGAGACAGAAAAAAAATGAGATAGAAAAAAAAAGTTAAAAAGAAAAAAAATAATTAAAAAGAAAAAAAAAGGAAATAAAAAAAAATGTTTTACTTTTTTGAAGTATTCATCCAATTAATAATAATATTCATTATTCTAATGTAATGTTTCATTACATACATTTTAATGAAACAGGTTTCATTGATCCAAGGACCCGGTGCATAGGTTCCTTTTTAATGAAATTTTTCATGGGTTTAATGTCAAAATTCATTGGTATTGCGAAGAAAATTCTTTCACTATAGTGATTTTGGTGACATCGAAGTAATATGTTATTTAAGTCCCTATTTGTAACCGAATGTGGTAATGACTTATTTAACTCCCTATTTGAAAGCGAGGGTGGTAATGACTTATTCAACTCCCTATTTGTAAGCGAGGGTGGTAAGTACTTGCCTCCAATGACATCGCCGTGTTAAAATAATGAGTTAAAATGCTAATGTATAATTAGTGAAGAGTCGTTATATTAGCTTTTTAACTCATTACTTTGCAATGTGAGTTTTTGCTGCGTAGCTCTGATCGTACTGAAACGATTTTTCTGGATTTCAATCGCAATGTACTTGGGATAACTACAAGCAATTTGACACCAAGTTTGTTCATTTCTTTTGTTTTTCGAAAGTGAGCGTGTTTTCAACAGACGGACATGACTAAATCGACTTAGATTTACTCAAGCAGCCAGAATATAAAAGGTCCGCCAAATAACTTTTTTTGTTTTGAAAATGCTATAAAAAAATTCTGAATATTTTCCCAAATTTCTTTTTTTATTTGAAAGTACAATCCTTCCGGTTAATAATGGAAAATAATTTCATTCAAATGACTGCCTCGGCTGGCCATGCAGTAGCCTACACGATCTGTTCAATTTTTAATCACATTATCGATTGTGTGAAGCTGTATTTCACCAATGGCTTCACGAATATTGTCCTTTAAAGCGTCAATTGTCTCTGGCTTGTCGGCGTAACACTTATCTTTGACGGCACCCCACAAATTATAGTCCAACGGTTTGGCCGAGGTGGCCAAACGACATCAGCTTTGCGGCTGATAATGCGATCTTCAAAAACAGGGCGCAAAACATCGAGTGTAGCTTTGGCTGTTTGGCTTGTAGCGCCGTCCTGTTGAAACCAACTGTTGCCAATATCCTCCTCTTCAATTTTTGTGAACAAAAATTCGTTCAACATGGCCCGATAACGATCGCCATTGACTGTAACGGCCACTCCTTGCCCAATTATGCCTCTGGACCAAAATCCGCACCAAACAGTGACTCGTTTTGGGTGCATTGGCTTTTCGATGTATGCGTGCGGGTTTATTGTGCCCCAAATGCGACAATTTTGCCTGTTTACATACCCACCAAGATAAAAATGAGCTTCAACTAAAAAGATGTTTGGCAAAATCGGCATCTTCTGTAAGTCGATCGCAGGTCCACTAAGCGAAGCGAAAACGCATTGGATGGTCAGTTGGCTTCAACTCCTGAACTAATTGGACTTTGAATGGCGTCATACCAAGTTCGAAATGTTCAATTGTTGAGAACGACCGTGAATTGATGTTGATGGCGCTTCGCGCACACTTTCTGCCACAGCAACAATATTCTTGGATGTACGCACTGCTTTTGGCTTTTCACGCTTTGGTTTATCGATGAGGATGCCAGTTTCTTTCACTTTTTTCACAAGATAACGAACATTCGGCGCTGACGGTGCTTCTTTTCTTCCAAAATCCGTACGCAATTTTCGCACACATTCTGCAACATGATTTTCAAAGTAATGACGCAATATTTCCCAGCGTTGTTCAAGCGTATACACAACCATATTCGTTCAGCGGAAGGATAAAACTAATTATCTGTCAAATCAGACATGAGCTAAGTGTTTCCATTCACGAAATAAGCACTAGTTGAAAAAAAAAACGGTAGATGGCGGCCCCGTTATATACTTTATGGGGTCTGAGATGAATTATAAAAAAGTTTCACACGGAATGACAAACTTAGTATACCTTCTTCACAACTTATTGTGGTGGAGGGTATAAAAATACAGTCCACTAATAGAATCGTAAACATAGTTGAAAACAGTCCTGTTGAGTGAATTTGGAAAAAATCAGCATTTTTAAAGTAATATTGGCCTGGAAAAAAAACAAATGTTTTTGCCGTAAAAACCCACTCCCAAATATTTTTACACTAAAACAAACTTTAAGTTGGCTTAATTGGAAATCAAATATTAACCTTTCGCATTTACTCAACGGTTTACGTTTACATTATCAACTTTTGTACATCTCTTTTAATACATAAATATGTACAGAAATTTCTACATGTACCTTGTGGGCACAATTTCCACAGAAAAATTGCAAACCCACAAAACCATATTTACCCAACACTGGTGGTATTCACTTAGTATGTCTCTACAATGTTGTACGTGTTGAACAACAGGTGGTTGAGTACTTGTATTTAAATGAAATTTTTTAACTTAAAGTATAAAAAAAAACATTAAAGGAGAGCAAATCTCTGTTAAAAAAAATGTTTAGCATCTAAAGTGAATAAGTTAAAAAGCAATAAAAACAAAAGAAACTTAAACAATGTTCACGTTTTATTATTATTTAGTGTTGGATTTTATTTGTTGCAAATTTTCTTTTAAAAATTCACTCCAGCAAATTAGTGATTAACCGAAAATTTTTTGGATACTGAATACACACAGGTAAATGGAGGGAAAATTAAGAGTTAAGGCGACTTACTGATGGTTATTTTTAATAATTTAAAGATCCTTTATTTCCTAATTAGGACATTTATAACAAAAAAAAAACGGATATAATTTTTTTAGCACTACGATACTTAACTTCGAATATTCTTCTCCTCAAAGTTTACCCAGATCGCTACTATTTTGATCATTTTATTGATTTTCAGGTTTCGAAAATTTGTTATATAGAAGCTCGGTCTAGTTGTTGGCCGACCAAAAAAGTATACATCGTATATTCTTGAGCAAATAAGGCTTTTGTATTTTTTACCAGCATTTTTTAAATTAAACTAGCATTTTTTAAGTAAAAGTACCAACTGGGAAAACTGAAATCGTCTTAGCGACCACCAACATCTTGGCGTTACACCCTCGGGGTATATAGATGCATATAATACCTCAAGTTTTTCCAGGGCCTTTAATTCTCAATTCCCCTAGACTTCGGTGACTAGAGTCCTATCTGATTATTCCTGAGGCCCTTAAAAAGGTTAAGTTAGGGTTGAATGTCGCCTTCGACCTCTGGTGAAGGTCGATTCGATGGCGAATGTCGCGCTGTAGGTTATTTTTTTTAAGCGGATCTGTTCTGAAGTAAAAGCTGGATAGATCCAGCGTTTAAGCAAAAGGTTGCCAACTCTTCACCAACAAAAATGGTTAAATTTTTAGTAAAAAATGTACAAAAAATTTAACGCGTCAATATTTATAAGTATAAGTCATACGAAATGTATTTATTTAATTGAAATTGCACATAAGAGATTATTTTGCTTGTGTTAAATAATTTTAGTAATAATAATAAAGTTAACATAAGACAATTTTTGAAAAACGAAAAACTCAGATTATCAATAAAATTTTATTATATAAACAAATAAATTTTATTTATTGTAAAAGTCATTTGTGTTAACTTATTAAGAAACAACAAGACTAATGCAGCATTTACATATAATATTTTTTTTGGTCTAAAATTTTAAAAAACTGGAAAAAAATTTGGCTAAATACAAATGGATAAAAATGAAGCTTATGGCTAAATTAATTTTTTTTCATGGCTAAACGAGATGAAAAAAGGCTAAATCTACACTGATAGAAAAGGCGTCATAACGCTGATGTATTTTGACATCAGTATTATGACAAGTATCTTCATTTTTGACCCCATGACACTTTTCATCATTATGATGTTAACCTTTACATCACTTAACCAAAGCGTCATCAGGGTCAAAATGAAAATATGTCATCAATGGGATGAAACATCTGCATCATAGAAATGAAGAACATGTCCTCAGTGCGATGACGAAGTAACATCGGACAAAGGACACATTAGCATCAATTTAATGGCAGTTTGTCACTAAGTCTAAGTCATTGGAATTTACTTAAGTCAAAGTGAGAGAATATCATTATTTACTTACCCGTTACATATGTTTGTTTCACGTTTGTTGAATTACGACCTCTGTTTACAGCAGAATTCTCAATTCGTAATCATTATACTTTAAAAATTTGTTGTATTTAACTAAATAATTTAAAAAAATAGAATATAAGAATTTTTGCTTCTTATAAAACATTGTAATCATGAAAATAATGTTAATAATACACAAAAGTCATAAAAAAGATGACACGTAAAAAATGACAAAATTGTACGAAGTGTTAGTCATTGGATTGATGTTACTTTTTGCATCATTGATGCCATTTGTAGTAACATTGATGCATTTTTCTATCAGTGTAACTACTGAATAACAAAATTGGCAACACTGAGGTATTAAGTCCAGACATCTTTGTACCAAAATTGGCACCAGTGTGCGGGTTTTGCTTACACATGGTTGAAGTAGGGTAAAGATTTTATGGTCCCCGCAATAGCCACAATCAAACTATTGTTGTTTTTCAACAATACTAGTGTAACGATTAATAACATTTTGTTTCTAATTAACCATCAAATGTTTACCCCATTTCAAACTTCAAATATGGTTGTATTTTACAATTTAATATTTCAATAACATTAAGCTACAACAGTATATATAATTAATTACAACAATAGTGTAATATTTTTAACATTGTTTCCTTAATTTTAATAAAAATATGTTTGCAAGTAACAAAATTATGGTGGTTATGTTGTCAGCAGTAGTTGAATGCTTTTCCATCACTGGTTTGGTGCGTTTTAAATTCTCTCATTATTTTTCTTTTAATTGTTAATTTAAATGTTTTCTTAAAAAATACTTATTACTAAAATTCTCTTTTCAGAAAAGTATTTTTAGAATACATTATCCACAAAACTATCTTTTTTTAAAGATTAATATTTTTAATAAATACATTTAGCTAAAATGTTTAAAATACATTTCAAAAAAGTTCTTTAAAAAATACTTTTTAATTATGTATGTTAGTGAAAAGAAACATTTTTCACAAAGTTTTTTTTTTTGTCAAAAATTTACCTTTAAACAAAATCCCCTTTTTGAACAGAATTTCCACAAAATAACTTTTGCAAAATTTACGCAAAAAAAACGAAAAAGATACACTAAATAAAAAATTCTCCTTATTAAATGTTACTAATCTTATACAAAAACTGATTATGCCTGGTGTCTGCAGTAATATGATATCTACACTAATCTTAAATATGAATTTGTTGTTTATGCTTTGTTTTATGCAAAAATTTGTTACAAATTTGGTATAACAAATCTTTGCTTTATCCCACATTAAACTCATACTTGAAAAAATTTGGGTAATTTGCTAAAATTGCTTGAAATTAATGAGCAAAAATATATTTTGAGATAAATATAAATTTATGTTGAATGTATATACATACATACATCTAAAATAATGATATTGCTCATACAGCAAATAGACTACCATAATCGATAGCAACAAACATATTTTTCAAGCCAAACATAATTTAAGATAATGCTATCTATGCCTTATTCAAAAAAAAAAAAAACTAAAATGTATAGACTCATTAAATTAAATTGATTCAATCTCAATTATTTAAAATTTAAAACATTTCTTACAGACACATATAACCTGCCTGTTAATAATTCTGTTGGCCTCACATCGGGCTCTGGCAGATGAGGATAGTTCAACGGAAACCAATGAGATTATACCACGTGAGGCCATACAAAAGCTAGATTTTTCAGTTAGACAAGCTCTACTACGTGCCATAGATAAATTGGAGAAAGAAGCTAATGACAGTGATGATAATGCAAATAAAACTAATGATAGTGGTAATGGGGATAAAATAGAATCTTCAACAATTACACCTTCCAGCGTAACCATACAAAGTACAACCGCCTTGCCCTTAAATGCACAAACGAAAGATGAAATACTGGAAGAAAGTACTAGTTCCAGTGATATATTTCCTTCGGTTCAATTTTTCACAGCCACTTTTGATGAGAATAATGCCCAAGAACAACCTTTAGCTGTTTATATAGATAAGTCAAAGATGAAAAACCACAAAAGTTTGGGTTCCCCGGCAGAAGTGTCGACTAGTGTCCAGAAAGAATCGAAAAATAGCAATCAAGCTGTCCGTAGTGTCAGCAATACAAATCTGAAAAGTAATGAAATTTCTTTAAATTCTCTGGATGAGATTAAATTCGAAATACGTAATTCGAAATCGAATGAAAAACTTACACCTACTGCAGAAGCATATATAAGTACGACAACTACAACGACCACTCCACGACCCAGAACAACTAGAAAACGCACTACCACAACTTCAACAACCACAACAACAACTACGCCTCGACCCACCCATAATGAAGATGGTGAAAATATTGAAGTTGTGGCCAAAGAAGATGTACGCATACTTGCCGCCCCTTTGATTAGTGCTTTTACTTTGGACTTGGATGAATTGGGTACGGCAAAGAAAGTTATACCTATTATTGATAACCCACCAACGACAGCAACTACTGCCATTTCCAGTACTCTCCGTACATCTATATTTCAACCACCTTTATTTGGTCCCACTATTACCAAACTAAATGTTTCACCTGCTGAAGCTCAGAGATCAGCTGCATTAAATTTAGCTAATAATTTGCCACCAGCTCCTGTGCCCACACAGGCAACATTTGGTTCATCAACAGTGTCGAATATATTTTCGAATATTGTTCCCACTTCTGGTCATTATATAACGGTAAGTTATAAAGTTTTCATTTGAGAGTTTCTACGAAGGACTTGAAAATCGTAAAAAATATTTGACTTTACAGAATACTTATTCATATAAAAGACCAACTTTTTCGCATACATGCTATAATGTCAGCATATATAATGTTGTCAGCAATATATGTTTATTGGTGGACACATTTCACACTTAACTTAATCAACTTGTCAATCCTCATTACAAGGGAACATCAGATCGATTAGTTAAGTTATGTACATATGTTTCCACTAATGCCGTTAGCGAGATCAACTCCAAAGGTTATGGATATTTGTGGAAATGTATAGTCTTCTTTAGTGGAAACATTAAATTCATAACGCGAAAACGACTCTCCAAAACTAGTCACACTCGTATATCAGATGAACGCCCGGATGGTTGATAATAAAGACGACAGCATTAATGTTCTCAAATGAATTTGGCGTCCTTATAGCCTTTTTAAACTGATCCACAGCTAACATCAATTTACGAAGATGTTTTCAATTTTCAAAAAAACATATTAGCCGCCATATTGTTTTAAAGGAAACTTATAAATTGAACATTTTCGTGAGTTTTGATATAAATTAGAGAATTAAATTTAAGTTGATTAAAAAGAAAATGTACAAAAAATTTCTCTAGCATATTTATATTAAAAACAATAATTTGTTTTTGTTTTCAATACAAATAGACGAAAGAAATGTTCTTGTCGACATCGTGGGTGGGCCTTAGTTTATTCCATTCTACATCTTTCGATTATTTTAGTGGCATCACTAGAAAAGATACCATAAGTCTGGGATCACACTTTGAAAGTTTTTTTTCAGAAAGTCTGAGTTTATGGGTGAGAGAGGAGCGAAAAAAGCATGTTCTCTTTTCCTCTCACCAATAAACTCAGACTTTCTGAAAGAAAACTTTCATAATGTGAGCCCAGACTAAGTTCTATTATTATTGTGGCATCAGTAACAAAAAGACGTTTGTTTTGAAAGTAGCGTTACCATTTGTCAAGTGTTCTCTTGCAATGTTTTTTGTTAAGTATTTTTTATATTTTTAAAAAAATTTAACTTCAAATACATTTTTGTTTTCTTTTTTAATTTTGGCACTTTTCTAGAAAGAAAAAATTAATATTTTAAAAACATTATTTTTTCCAGAAATTATGACTTTTTTGTTTGATGGTAGATGTTAGCTGTGAGCAATATAAACGAGTGTTTCACATTTTCTACATCTTTGATGGTAGATGCAAGATGTTGTTCAGTATAAAAAGCCTATTAACTGCAAGTTCTTAAATTAAGATTGTATATGCAAAATCCCAATTTTAAAACTTTATGGGATATGATTTTATAACGCAGAGTGTTAAGTGTACCTCACATTTGTCTAAGGCTTGAAATTTGTAGTTGACCAGATTCCAATTTGGCACCATTTAAACAAGTGGTCTCAGTAACTTTTTAGATCATCTGTCGTTAAAACGAAATTGTAAAACTGTGCAAAAGTTAATCTTCAATACGTGGAAAAAATACTGGTTTTCAATAAAGAGCTTGTGTGCGAAGTTCGGCCTTCTGAGGGGTATTTTTATGTGCGGTTGCATAATACTACATTTGACTTACATTTGTACAATTTGTGTAAAGCCGCAAGAATATACGCTGCCGATTGTATTCTTAAAAGTTAAGAACCCAGAGATAAACCAGATTCGATTTCTTTTAAAAAACTTCAAGACACAGAACGAGAGACATTTACAGTTCCATAGAAAAGTATAGATCAATAATTTAACCTGCTTATAATCTATAACTTACCCTTATTAAATCTGAATCAGTTCTCCTAAAATACTTCACTTGAGATATGCACCTTTTGCTTATTAAATTAGTTTTCCAAATTGATCGTTTAAGCAAAAGAGAGCGGAAAAATCCCTATTGGCAATGTATATTATAATAAAACACCTGACAGAAACTAATAGTTTTTTAATTATTTAAACTTAGATAATTTAAATCTTTTGAACTATTTTCAGAAATCACCACAGGCGACAAGTTTAAATCAACAGCAACCACATCAGCAGCAAGGCAGCAACGTCAACAATTATTTGATAGAAAAGCAACGTGAATTGGAACAACAAATCTATCAATTGAAATTTCAAGCCCAACAGCAACAAGAACTTATAATAAGACAACTAAAACTACTGGAAGAGCAGGCCAAGCAAAGAAGTAATCCAACAAGTGGCACACAATTAGCCCTACCACAGTCTACAAATTCCCTCATACAGCAGACACAAGTACAACAACAGCAGCAGCCACAACATTTGTCTTTAGTACAACAGCAGCAACAGGAACCAGGATTTACAATAAGACCTTCTGTTGAATTTATAACAAATACACAATCAAAACTTAACCCCATTTTCCCGGCATTCTCATTGCAACAGCAACTGCCCTTAAAAGAATCAAATGGCAAATACATAAATGGTGTGCAACAACAACTTAATAATGGATTTCCTAATAATATTTTACAACCACCAAGCCAACAGCAGCAACAACAACCACAACATAGATTGCCAATTGAAAATAATCCCATAAAACAAGTATTCCAAAAATTGCAAAACTTGCAAAATTTACAAAAAACAAATACCCAGGCAGCATCTAGTATATCTAGCATACAAATACAACCATCGAACCAACTGAATATTGCACCAACATTTGCGTCATTGCTGCCACAGGTGCCAGCCGAATTGTCGCTAGTGCAAGCATTACCACAACACAATTATCAGCAATTTCAACAAATTGTACCACAATATGTGACCAATGCATTGTTAGAACGTCAACAACAACAACAACAACAACAGCAACAAAACAGAGCTCGCTTATTTCGCCAGGAGGGCAATACGGCAAACTTTGGAGCAAACCAAGTACAAATCCAACCAAGCAATAATGTTTTCTCCTCATACAACAATCAACAGCAGTCATCGAACAGTTTTGATAATCAAAATTTTTATAGACAGCATTTAACACAAGCATTTAGCAATCAATTGCAACAAAACGCCCAACAATTTTATCAACAACAACAACAACAACAACAGCAGCAGCAGCAGCAACTGCAACAGCCACAACAATCTTCTCCAACAGGTAATTTCCTTTCCAATCAACGATTTCACAGAAATCGTTTCAATAGTTTAAATAATAATTTAGAAGAATTTAATATAATTAATAAAGTTTTAGCTCTTAATCATGGTATTAATAATAATTTTGCACAACAACCACTTCTACCACCGTCACAATCTTCAGCACCAGGCACGCAATCACTCGCACAGTCAGCACGTTTCTCTAGCAATATTTTCTAAGCAATGCCAAGGACAAGCAGCGTTTGTCAAGGACTTTAAAATTTGTCTATTGCAACAATATTCTACTCCACCCTCTCTTTCCTTCTTTTTTTCTATCTCTCTCTTTCTTACTCGCAATTTCTCTTTTCAAAACTGTATTCATCATTTTGTCTCAGTGCCTGAAATAGTCGTTTTCTTTTATTATGCACTTTGTAGTATAAGCACTTTTCACCCAGCAAACTTTTTGTTTTGATGTCAACTCGTGCATGATTTATTTTACTTATTTTCTGAGAATTTTTAACTAAAAATACAAAATAAAATTTAATTTAAGTTATATTAAGTTGATTTTGTATGTTTTAAATTTATTTTTTTTTTGTTTTTCGGTAATATTTTATGTTTTTGTTAAAATTTTGAAATAATTTTATACAATTTGTTTTAAAAAAAATGTATGTAACTGTTAACTTGTAATAATTTATTTGTAAAAATAAAATGTGTTTAAATAAAAAGAATAAAGTTGTATTTAATTTTTATTATTTTAAAAGGTAATTATAAATGAAGAACTTAAATTAAACAAGTAAGAAATTAAAAATATTAAAAAAATAAATTTGGTACACCCGTCAGAACAAAATTATGTTACGAGGTTTAAATGTATGTTAAACTTCTTTGTGCCGAATATTATTTAGATATCTTTATCTTTATGAGATTTGTTTGGCATTAAGTGATTTTAGGAATTTGGCATATATGGGATTAAGGGCTATTTTGGTCTTGGCAGCACATGCCATAAAAGCTATCGTTAAAGTTATTGTCGACAAATTTTATTTCAATACCAGAATTTATAAGAAAGTTATGGCATTAAAATCGTTTTTCGGGAGTAGTATTTGTATGGGAGCTATGTTCCTATATGGACCGATTTCAATAAAATTTGGGAAGATGATTAAGATAACATTAGAATAAGTTTGGACCATTTATTCAAATACCAACATAAAAATATGGTTTATGGGCACAAATACCGTTTCGGAGAGAATATTGTATGAGCGTTCGTTAAATTTTGGACCGAGTCTCACCATTGTCAATAGGCTTGGTCATTGTGACAATAAGATTAAATTTCATTAAATTATCTCCAAAATTGCGACATTTACTCAGCGCACAAGGTTTACATGGACAGTGAGCGAGCCAGCAGACGGGCGGATATCGTAAGATCGATTCAAAGTGTTTCTAAATCCATCGGCATACTAAAAGGTGAGTGTAAAACCAATATTTTTAGATGTTACAAACATCAGCACAAGCGAATAATACTCTCTTCACTATTGTGGTGTGGAAATAAAATTGGCATAATTTTTCTATTGTTTACCCCAAATTTTTTATATCAAACTTAAGTTCTACACGACAAGCATACGCATGCGAATTTGTTACAGGACGTAAAATTAGGAACGGGATTTAGCCGTAAACCTGCAACCTGAAAAAAAACATTATGAAGTAAAAAGTGGTGCAGTTAATTGTAAATAAGAAAAAAATGTTTAGAGAATTATATTCATGTTTGTTATAACAACAGAAGGATCTATGACAATTATGTGTGAAACAAAATATCGGTCAAATATCGGTGGCATACTCCTATCCGATTGTTTATATTTTCAATGTCTCTGAGACATAATTGAGGTTCAATGTCGTTGATATGCCGAATTCTCTCGTCCTTTCGCTCTTGAATTATTCTTGGCTTTTTGACGTTCACTTTTTCTTTTAAATATCCCCAAAGAAAGAAGTCCAGCGGTGTCAAATCATATGAATTAACATCGCCACGACGTGAGATAACACTGTCTTTGAATTTCTGGCGCTAAAAAAAACATTGAGCCCAATTATGAATAAAAATTGGGCTGTGTTTCGTTGGCTGTGTGGCAAGTGACGCTATCCTTTTCAAACCACATCGTCCAGATCCATATCCTCAATTTCTGACCACAAGAAGTCCGCGATAGAGAACGCCATTTACAGTAGCTGCTAGTAAAATTATAAGATAAGATCAATTTGTTAAATATTTTGATAGATATTTAATAAATTAAATCATCAATAAATTCGATGTCGTAATTGTTCATATCATAGGAATCACTCGTCCCTATTAGTTTTAAATAGTAATTTGAAGGTAAATCACAATCACGACAACTTTTACCCAACACCTTTTGAGTCCAAATGTACAAGAAAAAACAAGTAAAAAAGTATAGTCGGTATCAAATAATCTCCAAAATTGCGACCTGTACCTTGCGTCAGCCAGCCGGACAAACATTGTTAATTCGACTCAAAAAGTGATTTAGAGTCCGACGGTAAGGTAGGCTTAGGACCAATATTTTAAGGTGTTACAAACATCAGCACAAGCGAGTAGTACCCTAAGCACTATTGTGGTGTGGGTATAAATATTTTATTATTATGGTAAAAATACTTGCCGAATTGATAAAATCGAATTAACGGTTGCTGAATGTTACTTATTTCTCAAATTATTTTTAACGATGTTTCCTTGGCTACTACTTCAGCATTAGACCATTGAAGTGAGAGCAATTTTATAGTCAATTCTGAAATTTAAAAAAAAATTTTTGTTGCCGCCTGCATCTCTTTATTGAAATACTTGCAACCAGAAAGAAACACCGATGTTTGTGTTGATACATTTTATAAATTTAATATTGGAATACTGTTCCTTTATTTTGAAAGATGTTTCATCATCATAGTCTATAGCGATTTTCAACATTTGTAAAAGTTATGATTTAAATTAAAGGCGTTTTAATTGTTAAAAATGTTTATTTTACTTTTATAAATTTTTATAACAAAATTAAAATTATTCTTTTAAAAGAAAAACGACCAAAAAATGTATGGCTAAACAAGTTGAAAAATGGCTAAACTCATTTTTTAATGGCTAAACAGGGTGAAAAATGGCTAAATTGGCAACACTGCTAACAGTTAACATCGTGCTTTATGGTTGGACCACCCTTTATGATAAAAAACACTATTGTTGATTTTAACATTACTTTTGTCTCGATTAAAAGAATTTTGTTAATACTTTACAATAAAATATTAACCTTCCTTGAAGCTTTAAATATGGTTGGCTAGGAAAATATTGTGTTTAAACATTTTAAGCTAACACCATAGGAAATATATGTAAATATATTACCCATACAAAATAATGTATACTTTAAACTAAAACCGGTTTTAAATGCTTGTGAACACTATTGTTCTGAAGTATACTTTAGAAAAAGTCGACTTTATTTTTGATTATTATTATTATATATATTATTATACACTATTATGTTTATAAGTAACAAAGTTATGGTGCTTTTTTCTATACAGTTGTTGAATGCTTTGCAGTCACTTGCAAAAATATCAATATCAATATCAATCACATCAAATTGACATGATAACAACTAAATCACTTCATTAATCACATAGAATTCACGGAGCACACCAAAATTTTAATTTGGCAACGCTGATAATAACGTTAATAAATCTTACATGCAGTCTACAACTGACATAAAATGCTTAACTTTAACACTAAAATAATGTTAGTGTTAAGTATAGACTCATCATGTTAGAAGTTTTCTCATGTTATAACACGGTTGTTAATGCTAATATTTTAACAACGCTTTTATAACTTCAAGTTATACCAGCAAGTTATGTCAGTTGTAGACGGGCAGTTATGCCTGTGTGCATACACATGAGATTGCGCAAACGCATGAGTGCGCAATACACATATATAAAAGATCGCTCTTACACATGCGCATGCGCTGGTTTTTATGTGAGTGTATTTTTGGCTCATGCACATGAGTGCGTAATGACTGCGCAAATGAGAACTCTGGGTGGAGATAAGATAGCTGCTGTCCAATAAAAAAAATGAGTTGGGGAATGCTGCTGACGTTAGAATCCATACGCAATAATTTTTTTCTCGAGAATCCTAAAGCAAACATAATATAGGTTTTATAAAGCCAGACTATCGTCAGTGTAGTCTCTTATAAGATTAAATTCTAGTGTCTTATTAAAATTAAGGTTTTAAGGGAAATTTTTTTAGTATGTAATCTAATAACAAAATTTCCGTAAAACAATAAATAATATTGATGTGTGCGCGTGAAGAAATTTTTTTGTGGCACGCGTAAATTTCTAGTGATTGTGATTTTTTTAAAGCTTAATCAAGCATAAGTGACGCATACTTTGTATATTATTAATAAAATAAACCTCTTTAATAAAATATTTCGTAAGTGTGCGTTGCGTCAGTGAGCACTTAAGGAATGATTCGGGAGTAACATGCGTGATTACAAAAAATTTGTTAATAAGGTTGCTTGTTCGTTAGAATTTTAAAAATTCATGTCTCAAAACTTAGATTTCAATATATTACTGTTAAGTGTAAAGCATTTTCAACGGTCTCGTAACTATCATTAAAAAAAAATAAAAACAATTTTTTAATAAATAAAATTAGAAATAACTCATTCATAAAATAATAAACACATTTCTTATCATATTTGTAACAGAAACATTTTACACTTGTACTACTTACATACATAACTACATTGAATTATTCTACATTTTGTACAAAATGTTTAATAAAAAAAATAACACAGTTCAAGTTAATCGAATTAAATATGCGTAGAGTCCGGAGCTGCCAGATGATTTATAAAAAATATAAACTTTTTAGTGAAAAAAATCGACACTTTTATTTTATAAATTTAAACTAACCACTTTATTCAAAACGTTGCGCTTTTTTTTAAATGTAAAAGTAAACAAAACCAACGCAAACACATGAGAACTTTGATTTTATACAATATTTTATGCCACCTTCTAATGTAGGGTGTTTTTTAGTTGCATAAGAACTTAAAATAATACTAAGTAGAACACAGCAATATTGTTGAAATTTCCTTTTTTATTATAATATGGTAGATAATTTCATGGAATTTATTTTTTTAAATATCACTTCCGGCATATGTCCGCCGCGGTTACTAGTTACATTAGTTCATTTGAATTTTTGCAATAAATCTGGCCGTATGGCGGCAATGGTGTCTTAAATATTGACTTCACTGCAAATAATCCGACTAGTCCATACACGCATGTAAAATGTAGCCCATAAGGGACAAGGACTAGTCCAAAGGTAACCCCAATGTATGGAAAAAACATGATCTATTTAACATTACGATATCCTAGGGCAGGACCATATAACCCAGCTTTGCATTACAAAGGATTAGTCTTAAAACTACTCCATGGTATACTCCAAAGGATTAGCTTTGAAATCGTTTAAAAACGAAAACATGTTGTTTCACTACAAACAATAACATGGTCCATGCTTGAATAACATTGGACCAGTCCAGTAAGTAGTCTATATGATCAAAATGAATCAGGTAGGCCAATATTATTTGCAGGGCTCCAATGCTTCAAGAATTGCTGATTTGTCGGCATAAGCCAACGACTTAACATAGACCCATAAAAAGTAAGCCAGATGCGTTATATCGAACGAACGAAATCTTGTATAAAATAATTTCAGTATTTTTGGTTTGTAAAATTCAAGAAATAGCAAATCTCGGTACAAAAAAAGTGTTCAAGAGAGTGTAAACCTGCTTAATCCATTTTTGACTGCGTATGACATTTTGATAGCGTTCGAAAGATAAATAGACGCCGCATCAAGTTAGAAAGAACATTCACTTTAATTTGGGACTCAATGGGTCTGCTTCTTAAGGTAGAAATAACTATAAAACATTAGAAGTTTTTTGTCTGCCCTGTAAAATATGCCAGTTATCAGTTAGCAGGTTTACACACTAAGGCGACGTTATACATATTATTATATTTTGATTTATTAATGCTTTTGGTTCATATAAAAATCAAATTAATCCGCATTCGGATAAAAGTTTTACGTAAAAAAATTACGCAGTTATTAATTACATTACATTATAGTTATTAAAGTCACCGAATACAAACTTTTTCTCGTAAACATGTAATTTTTCTCATGTCTTTATCTTCGAAATCAATTGGAATTGTGTTTACTTTTTTTGTTACAAATGTAGTTATAAACTGGAAGAAAGAATGTGTATCAAAATTTCTTTAATGTCGAAATTTTTCAATTTTATAGGCTTTTTTCATCATTTTTGCTCCATAGCTCAAATTTTTGCAGTCATCGAGTGTAAACTCTTTCTCGTGTAGAATTTCTCGAAGTACTTATCGAAGCCAACAAAACTCTGGACCAAAAATGGTAAAAAGGATATAAAAAATTATAATTTTTCGACAATTTAGCAATTTTGGACACTAGATGCAGTTTTTTCGCGTTAGTTTGTCACACTAAAAAAGATGCATCGGCCAGGCGAACTTTGCTATTATACACTTAAGATATAAAATTTATTTCTTGCAGATATAAGCGATATCGAAATGTGGTTCCATCAGCATTTTGGTAATCTTTTGAGGATGAGAATCAAGAGCTGGCGATTTGATATAACTATCGCAATCTCATTTTTATCCAATATTATTAGCGTGCGCTAAATCTGAATTTTAAGTGCATTCCTTATTCAAAATAACTATTTATCTTTTGAGGTTAAAAAGGAATCATGAATATACATATATTTTTAAATCTTTTAAAAATCGAAAATAATAGTAGTTATGGAACCCCACTACCAGATCGGGCTTAAAAGTTGTTGGGTAGATAGAAGTTTAAATTTACACATTTTCAAAAACTCGATTTTAAACTTGAAATTTTAAATTCCATATCCAAAAATCTAAATCAAAAAAAAACTAAAAAAGAGCCCTTTGAAGAATAACCAAAAAATATTTCAAAACTTTAGACCCTCTTGAAGTGTACTAAAAAATATCACAAAATTGACGAAATTGACGAAATTAAACTAAAAATTTGTTTAACCATTTGATTTTGCGTGGAATGCCCCATATCTATCTTAAAATACAGACTAGTGGTTGTTCAAGAAGAACAAAGAATCTTTGGTTAGTTCTAAGTCACATTACATTCTCATCATTTGTACCCACCTGTTTCAGGGCCTTTCAGAATTTCTAAGGCATCGTGGGTTCCAGTCCAGATTTTTTTCGTTCCTTTATTGAAAGTGTAAGATATACCTGCTAGGTGGTTCTAAATCAATCGAAACAAATGGAAGGTCTGGTGTGGTCTTTAAAACGAGTGTTTTATTAAAATTGATATATTGTTGATTGTAATGTCGGCTCAATAGGATTTTAATTTGTCAGATACCAAAAATCATCATTTCTATATCGTAAAAGCAGCATTTGATTTACATATTAATTACAGCGTCACTCTTTTTTAATCTCCGAATGAATTTCTATGCTTAAAATATGTCACCATTTTGAAATTATTCTTTCGTATAAAGATAATGTGGTACCTGCTAGAATATGATGATTTTTGCAACACTTTTCCCACTGAACTAAAAAAAACCCTTGAAGGTTTTGTTAAGGATAATGACAACTTTAATTTGCAATTGGTTTCATCTCATTTACATTTTGGTTGTTGCACTGTGTTATTAGCATGCATAAAATTAGTAGATTTTAAAAGTTCTGTTCGAAAATCAGAAACTTTCTTTAAGAACAATTAAATAGAATTCCCTGGAGAAACAAATTTGAAAATATCTCAAAAGGGCTTAACTTATTTGTTACATTTAATGAAATAATTCCTTTTATTACCAGCTAAAATGTTATTGCTTTAATACGTTAATAACACTGTGCTAGAATTTGATACTTTTTTAAAACTGGCGTTTAAACATAATTCGGGGGTTAGCTCTTGTTTTCGAGATATACCGTTATTTCAAAAAGGAGGAGGAGGAGAGAGTGATTCAAGCTTAAATCATAATAAAACATAGTTATTTATTTTTGATGTCATTGAAACGGTCTTTACTAGATAGAAAATGTTATGACAATAACGTTTAAATATGATTTCGGCTGGCGCGTAGGAGGCCCAATCTGGAACACCAATTTTCAACAACTTTTCGCATTCTGATTATTATCGTTTTTGAAGGCATATGGGCCAATGACTCCACCAGCTCATAAAGCGCACCAAACAGTAATTCACTGTGAATGTAATGGTGTTTCGACAAAAGCTTGTGGATTCTCCTCACTCCAAATGAGACAATTCTGATTATTTACTTACCCATTCAAGAAAAAATTGGCCTCATCGGAAAATAAAATTTTTAATGGAAATTCAAAATCAATATCAATTTGTTCTTCAGCCCATTCGCCGAATTATTTTGATTAAGAAAAAAAAACAACTATTACTACAAAAAAAAACACTCTTTATATTCGCGTAATACAAAAACGGGTTAGTCTATTGAAATTACCTTTAAGTTAAGGTGAACTTTTTTTTGCTAAACGTTTTTTAAAAATTCATCAAAAATTGGAAAATGCAGCTATGCTTCTAATATTTTCCAAACATATAAAAAACGAAGCTGCAAAAAAAACAAGCCATAAATGATTAAAATCTGTTAGCATGTTTTGATTTTATTCACAAAAGTCGAAAAATATTAATTTATTTAAGAATTTCATAAAACGCAATATTTGCATGGGAGCCCCTAAGAAGTGAAGATAAGGGACAAGTATGTCTCGAGAAAACATTAAGGACAAAAAACTAATAGAGGTCGGTCAAACATTTTATACCCCTAGAGGCGATTCCTTGGCACTTATGGGGCTTTTTCTTCAATATATTTCTAATCTGTATTGACAATTTTGTATGGGAACCCCCTTAAGGAATGGAGATAGCGGGAAGGTATGTTAGAAACAAATGATTGAGATATAAAAAAAAAAGTGAGGTTGGTTACACATTTGACCCATCTAGGGGCATCCTTGGCACTGCAGGTGCCAAATTTAAGAATTTCAACCATACAAATATAGCGGTTTAGTAAAATTCTTAAATTTGGCCCCTGCAGTGCACAAATACTGATGTTTTGGCGATTTTAGAGGGTTGGGTTAGTGGGCTGTATGGTTAGGTGCAGGACACTGCAAGTTTTGAAAATGACACCAATATCTTGATGGTATGTGTGTAGATTAGTGTGTCCAAAAAAAAAAATATTTTTGTGATTTTTTAGAAAAAAGTTCAACTTTGCTTAAAGGTAATTTTTTTGCGGAATTTCGGTTTTATTTCAGTAGTTTCAATAAACTTAACCGATTTTAAGTTACGCGAATATATGTAAGTATGTTGTGCAACCTTCTCCATTTTCTAAATAACGGTATCTCGAAAACAAGAGCTAACCTAAAAACCGGTTAGCGCCATTGGATTCAGCGTACCCAAATCATGGCTTGCCTTTTTTTAACTAGTAATTTTAGAACTGCTGTTCTGAGCTCTTGTTTCTAAAATTTGGTCAACGTTACCATAACCTATAAATTTAAAAAATATATATACATATTAAATTTGAATAAGTTTTTAAATATTTTATAAACAAATTGTTTTGGAGCAATAATGTAATGGGCCCAGAACTATTTTAAATTCATCATATATTAACTCCAGCAAAAGGCAACCTTACTTAAAAATTGTTTAATCATCTGGCAACTTTGTCCCAAACCAAAATAAAATACTTTTCAAAAAAAGAGATTAAGAAATTAATACACAAATAAATCATAGAATTAACAATTTGCTGCTAACAGCAGTTATAGTAATTTTAAAAGACTGTTCCGACAAATTTAACAGTACACACTCAACTCTATAACGGAACGGAACACGATACAACCACAGGGAACAAATAGTGAAAAGAGTCAAACGAATAGAACAAACACCGATCACCCGTTACATGTGCTACAAATACACTTACACCCTGAGTATTAGTAAGTGTATGTGTAACTGTAATTGCAACACGGAAATATTGTTTGTAAACAAAAACTTCGGTGTTTATAACAGTTTCATATTTGAATTTGAATGTTAGTCTTAATTAATTTTTGATACAGATGAGATACAATAAATTTGAATTAAATAAAAAAAAAACCATATTTAATTTAATAAAAAAATAATTGAAAGTAATGCGATGATTAAATAGATAAACAAGTAAAAATAAAACAATTGAATCAATTAATAAAATGATTAAGCAAAATAATTTATTTCTTTGCGTTTCTATTGTGTTGGTGACAGCATTTAATTTATGTCTTTCGAAACCTACGACATCACCCAGTATCGACGATAACGAAAACACCGAATTTAATAGAATCTTAAAGACAAGTGTTAATGAAATAATTGGCGCATTGGCAGATAATGGTGCGGCCAATATAATCTCAAGTAAAGACAGCGATTATCGCAGCATCTATGCCGCCCAAATGTTGTCATACATGAATCGATCGGAATATCCATGCAATGATTTCTACGAATATGCTTGTGGTAATTGGAAGAATGTGATTGAAGAGCGTATGGCAATTAGTAAACGTAACAACATTTTAGACATTGCCTATAAACTAGCCGATATAGTGGAAAAACTTTTACAACAGCCTCACATTAATGATGTAGCTCCGGAATATGCTAAAGAATTTGAATTGGCTAAGCAATTTTATGGCAATTGTCTGGAAGCGGAATTATATCCCCTAAAAGCTTCATCAGAATATTTGGCGGTTTTAAAAGAAATCGGAGGCTTTCCTGCAGTAGAGGCTGATTGGAATAGCGATAACTTCGATTGGCTTAATATGAGTGCCCACTTAAGCAACTATGGTATTAAAAATTTTGTTAATGAAGCCATTTTACCCGGATATCCATTTCCTCCGTATTTCAAAATTCCAGATTTTGGTTTTGACATTGAACTACACTATGACACCATAGAAAATACTTCCTCCAATGCCTACACAGAAAATAAAAAACGTGTGCGCGATATCTTGGCCACTTATGAGGTAGAGGATAGTCGCATTGACGGCATAATCACAGAGACATTTGATTTTCTCAAAAAGATTTTAAAAGCTAAACAACAATTTAATGAAGACGACTTCGAATGTACGTTTTTGTCGTCTTTTATGGAGGATTCGAATGTTGCAGCTGTAAAAGAGAAATGGCGGACTTATAATGAAATTGCTTGGTTAGGTAAAAATTTTGAGAATGCCACCGATGAATTTGAGGAGTGTTGCACTCCCTGCTTCTTTTTGTATGAGAAAATTGATCAGATTTGCAGAGAACATAAGCAGGCTGCTGCAAATTACTTGTCTCTTAAGTTTATTTTCCACATGGATGCCCGCCTTAAAGATACGAAATTTCAAAAAGATTTTTGCATTCTAAACATTAAATCAACAATGAAATATTTCTTTGATCATCTATATATGAAGGTAAGTTGTGGGTTACTAAAATTGCTCATCCAGACTGAGAATAGCTATTTTGTTTTTATTATTCAATAGAAAGTCTGTTAATAAGTTAATTACTTGTGAAAAGTAATTAACATTGACAATCTAATAGGCCAATAATATTAGTAATAAACTGTTTGAGTAGTATTTTATTAAGAAAATGTATACTTGCACGATATACATACATACATACATACTTACATATATTTAATTCCTTAGTTTTTTGTGTGATTGATTGACGGTTGAGGTTGTGAAGTTTTATACATTTTATTGTTGCAAATTAATTTAAACTGCTTAATAAAAGTAGAAAATTATGATTTCTGAGATGAAATGATTTCAGCACTATTTACAGTCAGTTTTTGACTTAAAGATTAGCGGTTAAATAAAAATTAATCTGTGAAAATTTTTTTTGAGTAGTTGATTATTTTATTTTGTCTGGTAGTTTAAACGCCTTAAGTTGGCGGCTTAAACTAGCGATAGAACTGCAAAAAGGCCAGATAATAAAAAGAAATATTATCACAATAAACTATTGTAAAAAATTATTAAAAAAAACTTGTCCAGTCATACGAAAGTTTTTAAAATATTTAAATTAATTTAATGGCGTGCGCAAAATGATCCCAGGAAATACGGCTCCAAAAATAAAACTAATTAAAAAAATTTTACATGAGACACAAAAACACGCAATTTTGGATGCATTCTTATGTTTTTTTGGGGTTTTTTAATGTTTTCGTAGGGGTGTTTTGCATTTTAAGTGAAATGAAAAATGACCACAATATCTGGGAATGAAAATGGTCCAAGATTAAATAACAATTTTTACTTTGATTTTTTACCCCAAATAATTTTATGAAATTATATATAAAAATTTCTAAAGATGGTATCAAAATCGCGAATTCTTATACCAAAGTGAAGAAAATCCTTGTCCGGTATGCAGAGATGCTTCAGTCGGCCAAGCCAGTGTTCGTTATACCATAGAGGAGAATGTCCTTTTGCCTGGCCGAACACCAGCTATGCAGAGAAGTTTGAGTTAGCGAAGCCACTGTTCGTTATGCCATAAAGGAGAAAATCCTTGCGACTACATTTTTAATATAACTTTCTTTGTTTTTTTTTAGTTTTTACTTGTTTGGGGTTAAAATTAATCAAAAAATTGTAGGTGACTTTCACAATAAAGAAAGAATAACCTCAAATGTGGGGTCATGTTTCATTTTATTTTAAGGGCTATTTTGATTTTTTTGGGGTAATTTTTCATTAAAAAAAATGCATTTTAACCCACAAATTTGGGGTGAATTTTTTTGGGGCCATATAACGCAGCGCCAAAATTTATTATACAAATAAATTTAATTATAAGATTAACTAATCTACCTCTTAATTCTGGTTTAATCTTAAAGTCAGAAACTCACTCTTATTATTTTTGATCCAAGTGAGCTGGGCTGATAGAAATTGAAAAATCGCTTGACTATGCGCATAAAATTTAATTGAGATTATCTTCAATAAACGCAGTGTTGCAATGTAACACTGAATGGAATAGCTTCATAAGCTCTATAACTTTTCTGTGGATAATGTCATCTAATTTGGTTGCGAATTTTTTACATATGGTGTTTTGTTTTCTCAAATATAATGATGCATTATAATTGTGTTATATATTTTTCAGGTTACCAGTACCCGTATAAAATGATAAATTTTTTTAAATTACAATGAACAAAATAATATTAACGTTTTATAATCAACACTAATGTGTATTTGGCGTGTCAATTATTGAATGCAAAGTGTCTACTAATAAGCGATATTCATTACGGTTGTAGCGATTTTCAACATTCAATTTTCTTTGAATACCAATAAGCATTAACAACACTGATTTGCAATAATTAAAGTCAGCTGTTGTTTAAAATTTTGCGCTAAATAATTATTAAATATATGTAAAATAAACGCCAAACAAAAACTTTGTACATCCATTACAATATAACCAAAAATCACAAAATAATACAAATTGTACGCAAACACAAGAAAAAAGTTAATAAGCAAAATACTTGCTTGAATAAAAAAATACTTAATGCAGATGCAAAAAGGGTATTATCTCACACTCAATTATAACTGGGGGAAAGAAATGGAACAAATTTGGCATTTATTTTTGCAACATATTTAGAAAGGAAAATGACATCTTTTCAAAATGTTGCATATATTTTTATAACAGAACAAAAACACGCGCGAATGGTAGCATACGTGGAACATTATTGTCAGAAAAGAAAACACCAATAGTTTTTATTTGTGATGCTTTATCAACGCATTTGTTTTTGCGTTTATGAAGTCAATAATGCCCTTTATCGAGGATCGATCTGTACAGAATCAAATTAAGGAGTAATAATCATAATATTCTGTCACTATTAAAACTCCAGTTTTGAAATCTAATTTCAAAGATATAGTAAACGTAATAACATGAAAATTAATTACAGTTTTCCAGGTAATTCAAATTCCCGAATTTTTTTCATATTTGTCGAATACATTTTTTTTTATAAAAATAAAAGTGAATATAACCACAGAAATGTGTAAACAGAACATGTTTTTTTTTTTTTTTTTTTTTTTTTTTTTTTTTTGATAACGAAAACAATAAAACAACAAATTATTTAATTCACATCAAATATTTTTTTGTATGTATGTTAATTGTACAAACAAAATAAAAACCAGTTAGAAAGTATAGTCGGTCAAGCCGGACCATATGATATCCTACACCACGGTATATAAAAACAATGTTTGCTAATGTACCCTTCATTGGGCCGCCTAAACAAAATTATGTTATACAGTTAAGATTCATGTAAAAGTTCTTTGGACCAAATATTTTTTAGATATCTCATATATAGTATATGAAATATATTTGCTTTTTAGGAAGTTTAGGAATATTGGCTATCGGAAAAGTCATTTTCGCCAATTTGTATGTAAATACTAACATTTATAGGGACGTTATGGCATTTCAAGCTATTTTCGGAAGTAGTATTTTTATGGGAGCTTTGGTCAAATATGGACCGAATTCAATAAAATTTGGTAAGTTGATTTTGATTGCAATAATCATTTAAGAACATTGATTGCAATTAAATAGGTTTGGAGCAAATTAAATCTAAATACATACCAACATAATTAGATCGTTTATGGGCACAAAGACCGTATTCCGGAAAGAAACTTGTTAGAGGTGCTATGTGAAATTATGGACCGATTCTCGGTCCTTGTGTCAATCAGAAATTATGTACCGAATTTCTTCAAATGATTCAAAATTGCGACGTGTACTTTGCGCACAAGGCTTACATGGTCAGCCTGCCAGCCGGACGAATATCGTAAATTCGACACAGAAAGCAATTCTGAGTCGATCGGTATACTTAGAGGGTAGGACCATATTTTAAGGTGTAACAAATATTAGCACGAATGCATAATACCATATCCACTATTGTTGTGTGGGTGTAATGAAATTAAAAACAAGAAATTTTATCGACCAGAGTACATGGTAAAGCACCTTAGCGCGACTTATGATGCTTACTAAGCCCACCTGTTAAAAATTTCTGAATGTAAAATTTTTACTAGAATCTACTTACCGTAGCCTATAAACTATCTTGATACACATTTAGATAACATTTGGTCAAAAGATATCTTATTGCAACGTAAATCGTCTTACCATTTTTTCCTAATTGGTCCAAATTTATAGGTCGATTACGGTCAATGCAGGAAAATGAGACAACGCAGCTCATATTAAAATATAAAAAATCCTTTTCTGTATTTCATATTTTAACAAGAGCGACGTTGCCTTATTTCGCTGCTGGCATCCTAAGACCCCTTTCACACTCGGAAAGATACATGCGCAAGTCTCTTGCGCAACTCTTAGTTTCTAGACGTCAGCGGTAAGGTCAGGGTAAGGTAAAAAAATTTAGAACAGAGTTTGTTGTTGAAAGTCGTCATCCGTAATCGATCCATTATTGCAATCTAAATGATCTTTCCCAATTTTACTAAAATCGGTCCATATTAGACCATAGCTCCCATTCAAATACTACTCCCGAAAATAACTTTTAATGTCTTAAATTTCTTATCAATACATACATACAATTTGGCGGCAATAACTTTTATGAAGGCAACCATGGCAAAAAGTCCACATAAGCCCCTTCCATAAAATCTCTTATATACGAAATAACGGAATGAAACTTGTATGGGGACTATGCGAACTTATGAACCGATTCTCACCACATTCAAAAGTCTGGTTTTCGCAAAAGGTTTAAGACAGCCAACCTGCCAGACGGACATCGTTAGATCGACTCAGAAAGTGCTTCTCAGTCGATCGGTATACTAAAAGGACTACTTATAGAGCAATATTTTTCAATGTTACACACATCGGTACGAACGCAAAATACCATCTCCACTATTGTTGTGTCAGTACAAATATTACTAAAATTGTTTGCAATTTAAAATCTAAAAAAAAAAAAATTTTTAATTTTTCTAAATTGTTATCAGCAGTGTTTAAAAAACTATACTACAAGTAGCAGTAGCAACAAAACATGTACATATATACTTAAAAGTCTAATTAACAAATGTGAAAAACTTAGAGCCATATTTTCTCTACTCCTACTGTTACCTTCACATTTTCGTAACAATAGTTGTAGTCGTAGCTAAAAAAAATTTAGGAGTAGCATGGATTTTAAATTTTCTTTGCAACTGATATACATATTTAAAATTACCTGCCAGGCCCACGATGTCGACAAGAGCATTTCTTTCGCATATTTATATTGAAAACAATAATAAAAACCTAAAATTTGTTTTTGTTTTCAATACAAATATACGAAAGATATGTTATGGTCGACATCGTAGGCCTGTGCCTCAGAAATTTAATCACCTTAAACTGATTTTAGGGGCGGCTATTATATGGGACTTACATTAAAATTCTAAAATTTGTTTTTTTTCTCAACCGATATGTATGTATTATATAATGTAGCATGGGGTTAAAATCCTTAGTTTCTTAGTTACTAATCAAATTTTTTTTTAAATCTTATTTGATTTTTGACCTTACTAATTATAAAGCATTGTTTGGAATTTTGCACATTCTTATCAGTGTTTAAAGTATGCCTTGGCATTGAAATTTTGTCAAAAAAATATAATTTCCGCTTGAGATTTGTGTGTAATGTGTGTAAAAATTTATTTGTAGATTGTTAAAAATTTTTGTTTTTTTGAAATGTTTTAATTTTGAAATGTTTGCCATTTTTTATATATGTACGTACATACTTATGTATATAAGATATACATACATACGTACATATTTATATAATATATGCATGCATATGTACATATGTATTATATTCTATATACTATATAGATATGTACATATATGTATGTATCTAGAACTTTATTTGAAATTATGTAAGTACATTAAATACGTATACACGTTCTCATTTTTCCAGCTTTACTTCAGCGATGAGCTACATAGGGAAGTTTCCGAGTTAATCAAAGAAATACGGCAAAGTTTACGCATAGTATTACAAGATGCTAACTGGTTGGACGAAGTCACTCGTAAAGCCGCTTTACTCAAAGAATCCACTATTGCCGAATATATTGGGCGTTATGAAAACGCAAATGTTACAAAACGTTTAATAGAAGAGTTAAGAAGACTGCATTTTGTCAATGGCAGTTATGAAACCAACCATTTAAATTTACGTAAATTTAAACAATATATGACACGTTTTAATGGTCTTAACTTTGAGGAATTAAGTAATGAGACAAAACCCCTCGATCTATTGGTTGGCATGCAAGTCAATTCGTTTTATTATAATATTGATAATTCAATTTATGTGATGGCGGGAACTTTAATGCCTCCGGTGTACAATAAGGCCTGGCCAAATTCATTAAAATTCGGAACATTGGGATATTTAATAGGTCATGAATTCACCCATGGTTTTGATACGGTTGGCGCAAACTACGATGAAGTTGGCCATGAAAATTACTGGTGGTCCACAAAATCTGGCAAAGTTTTTAAGGAACGTTCCAATTGTTATGTGGATCATTATCAAAACTATTTAATACCAGAAATCAATCGCCACGTTAATGGCAATTTAACAAAAGATGAGAATATAGCTGACGGTGGTGGTTTGCGTGAAGCTTTAATGGCTTATCGTCGTTATACGAAAAATGCTACCAAAGAACTTGATTCTATTTCTGCTTTATACAAGTCCGAACAAATGCCCGGCCTAGATTTGTCGCCTGAACAGTTATTCTTTTTGGGTTTTGCTCAGCTGTGGTGTGCCTCGTATAAGGAAGCTGACTACTGGGAAGAGCTCACGAATGAACATACAATCGACAAGTATCGAGTACTAGGTGCCTTATCAAATAATAATGATTTTGCAAGAGCATTTAATTGTCCGGTGGGCAGTAAAATGAATCCCTCCCTAGATAAATGTGAAGTGTGGTAGTTAAATTAGTCAGCCTTTAGTTTTAAGTAAATTAGTTTATTTGTTGTTGTTGTTGAAAACTTTTTTGTAAATAATAAAGAATATTAAATATTTTTTTTTAAAATGTATAAAAAGTATGTATGTACATTAGTGTGTCCCAAAAAAAAATAATATTTTATGCCCCAACTTTTTTTGAAAGCTTATAGGGTAAGGTATTTTTGTGATTTTTTCAGATTTTTCGGAAGAGGTTTAGAGGTCGCTAAAATCGAATTTAACCCAAAATCGTGTTTTCTCGACTTTTTTTGAATTTTTCTCATTGCTCGGCCCATTAGCACGATTTTCTTTGTTACTAAGTCAATTATTTTAAAGAAAACTTCTGAAACTTTATTTCTCTGTGCAGATATTATAAGGTTTGGTTATTTTTTTGCTCATTTGGGTCCCCTTAATGACATTTTTTTTTGTAAATTTAGCATAAATTTGAAAAATAATGCTTTTTAACTAATGATTCAGTTTAAAAGATGGATAAATTCTGATTAATTTAAAAAAATAATTTAAGTTTTGTACCCATTTTGTGAAATTAAAAATACCCAAAAAAAAATTTAAAAACTATTTTTACAACAAGTTAAAATAAAGGATGTTGAATTGGGGCATGTGTTTTACTTTGCCAAAAACTTAACAAAGTCCTCATATTTTTAGCATGCCGTCATCATATGTTAGAGCTTGCTTTAGGATCAGCGTTTAAGGCACTTGATATTGAAGAACAGACTACATCACCACAAATCGAAGTTTTCTAGACTCTTCAGAGTCTTGGGAGTCCATTGACAAAGGCAAAATTTCCAATTGCATAGACCACAAAATTGTTAAAATAAAATTATCTCGAAATATATACGCGAAGATTTAAAAATTTTTATAAAAGCGCAACTTCGGGAAATGCACCCAAGAGAAGATTACAAAGAACTGATTCAACTGAGCCTTATATTTTTGGGTGATAGATCTAAGGCTCATCCGACAATAAAAGCTCCTGGAGCCATTGATATTCTTTAAAAATATGCATTTTTCAAAACCAGCTGCAATCCTTCATAAACGCATCAAAAATTGACGCCTTGCTTGAATTTAATTCATTTATTTTGAGAATATACTTAAAAATGTGGTACCTATGCCAATGCCCTAGATACGCTCCTCTCAATGATTTAAGTTTATTAAAGCAACTAGGTGACTACAAAAGTTTTAAAGAATCAATCGCACGCGCCACGTTGAAAACTTTTCTGCGGCATCAGTGGTACCTATCCGGTAGGTTGGCTGCCTTAGCGTTTTTTGATAAACGTATCGACACCAAAACTTTGCGTTAAATGGTCCAAAACCTACACGCACCAGGTAATGGCAAAGAATAAGTAAAAGCTGAATTATCAGAAAACATGCTTCAACAAACAAATTCAAGATTTTATATCCGAAGCCAGCCCATCCTTTTTGAAGCCAGCAACATTTCTGTTGTTTTTTTTTACAAACCGGAAAAATGGCATACAAACAAATTATTTAATGAAGCAAAGAATAAAGTTCAACAATTGCACGTCGTAAATGATGTCGCAGAACGCGGAGTAGTTTTGGCTAATAAGTACTTTAGTCTAACAACCTCTGAAACAGACTTTCAGAATTTATTGCAGGGCATAGAGCTTAATCGTAAAAGCTCTAATCAGTGATGTTAACCGTACGGTAATTACCCTTTTTTAAGGTAATTTTGGGCCACAAAAGGTAGCAAGGTAATTTTATTAAAAATACGGTAATTTAAAGAAATTTGGATTTTTTTGAATATATATACATACATTCATAATATATATGTAGGTTTTATAATTTTAACTTTTGGGAGGTGATTTTCAATTTAAAAATAGATAATGTTAAAATTAAAAATTAAGAACATTATGTTTCTTCAAATGCTTTCGTAACACCAGTAACTGCAAAATATGAAAAATTTAATTACTCTTGTTTATTATTAATTTTATTTTATACTTCGGATTATTTTAAGTACGGATCAGGGATAAAATGTGGCTATAGATAAGTATTTGGCACTTGAATAATCCATATTTGAATCAAGCATTCGGTACTTGATTTAAGAACATCCGTACTTATCGAACAATTGCAAACGCTTTGCCTTGGTTTAAGAACGGATGGATTGATTTTTCTTGTGGCTGCGACAATTCAAAAATTGATGATGGACTGAGTGCTGTTCATATAAATTTTACTACACAATCAATTGTCTGTTATTTGGAAACAGAAAATTAATTCTCTGTATAAAAAAAATCGTTGCGTACGGTAATTTTGTCTCAGAAACGGTAATTTTTAGAGGGCCGTAAGGTAATAAAAAAATAAAAGTTAACATCACTGGCTCTAATAAATAATTGAAAGCTGAAAAAGCGAGCTGGGTTTTGTTTTTATTTTGTTTTTTCTTAACCTACTTACAACTACAATTAATGTTGGAAGAATTCCAATCAATTGTAGTGGGGAATGTAAGGAGAGATGAACTCACCGTTTATTGTTGATGATTTTGCTTAAACTTTGATATTGTTACAAATAGAACTGTTTCTGTAATTCTTATATGCTTAACAGTTTTATTTGGTTTAATATCTTTAGTTTTTCTAAAATCTTTATGGATGAAGTTTCCTGATGATCTGGCCTAAGCAACCAGTGAAATGCGCATTATTATCCCATCAACAATAAATTTCAGTGTTTTTATCAAAAATAAAAATTGGGAAATTATGCACGAATAACGAAATCATTTAAAATTAAATTTTGTATTCCCACGAAAATTATTTTGATAACAAAATAGTTTTTTACTTTTTTTTTGGTATTTTTAATTTCACAAAATGGGTACAAAACTTAAAAAGGGTATATCTTTGGAACAGTAAGAACAAATTTAATTATTTTTTTTAAATAAATCAGAATTTATCCATCTTTTAAACTGAATCATTAGTTTTCTTAACTTCAATATAAATTTTAAAAGTTAAAAAGCATAATTTTTCAAATTTATGCTAAATTTACAAAAAAAAAATGTCATTAAGGGGACCCAAATGAGCAAAAAAATAACCAAGCCTTATAATATCTTCACAGTGAAGTAAAGTTTCAGAAGTTTTCTTTAAAAGAATTGACTTAGTAACAAAGAAAATCGTGCTAATGGGCCGAGTAATGAGAAAAATTCAAAAAAAGTCGAGAAAACTCGATTTTTGGGTTAAATTCGATTTTAGCGACCTCTAAACCTCTTCCAAAAAATCTGAAAAAAATCACAAAAACAGCTTACCCTATAAGCTTTCAAAAAAAGGTGGGGTATAATATATTATTATTTTTTTTTTTTGGGACACACTAATGTACATGTAAGGAATTTGTTTTTATTAAAAACGGGTAAAAATAAATGGGGCCACCGTCATTTTGTCACAAAAAAATTTTAATTTTATTATTATCATTTATTGGCTACCACAGTTATATTATGGCTCATCGAAATCATAGACATATGTATATCGCACTGGTTCCTCTAAATTTTCACTTTTTGCAAGAAATCTGTGTACAGGTGTCATATCTACGCACTGTTAGAATCTAAATCAATTTCTCTAGTATTTTTCAAAAAAAAAAAATTACAATTGTATCCTTCTTTGTAGTATAAGAGTATGTAAATAAAGAAGAGTTTATTTTGTCTCTACTGAAATTTATAAATTTTGAGTTAACCAACTTTAGAGGAACATGTGCGATATATGAATGTGGGGGGGAATAAGAGACAACCGGGTATACGGTATAAAAAACTTTAAATACATACTAACAGATACAATGTAATTTGTAATTGAATTCATTAGTACAAAGCTTAGGAAAATTTATAAAATCAATTTTTGTACGGTAAGTTTGGTTATGATTAAGAAAATTTCAAATCTTATACACAGGGGTATCATGGATATCGAAAATGTAAAACGAAAGAGTTTGGCAGTTCCTTTTATTAAATTTTTTATCTAATTTTTTCAATTTTTTTTAAAAAATTCTGTTTAATAGAATAAAATTATTATAATTGTCATAAAATTTTTTTATTACAGAAATCTTATTAAAAAACGACTCTTAAAATTCTTTCGTTTTTCGTTTTCAATTCCCATGACACCCCTAATAATTTGTACACAAAATAGCGTATCATCAAGTACCAGATTTTCTTAAATAAAAAGACTTATCATCACTCATGCTAATGGAAACAAGTTAACAAGTGCTATGTTCGGCTCTGCCGAATTTTATATGATCTTAACCATTCTATGATTTATTTTTATTTATTTATTTATGATTTACTGACTAATGATAAATGTTCATTTTTACAGACAAATTTTCGAGAGTGTACAATATTGGTTACCCATGGGGCAATCATGTACCAAACACAGCAAACTCCATATTCAAATGATAATTACCTTGCCAAACATGCCAATATTTTGGAAAATGTGTTTAAACCAACAAATCTATAAATCACTTAACATATACACCATCTTTAAACGCATAAAATTGGGCGTATAAACTACCATTAGAGTGCTATATTCAGCTGTGCCGAATATTTCAGGAGTGGGATTTACATATATGATAATTCTCAAATATTTTTCTGTGCAGTGAAGTAAGCTGCGACTTATTTTCCTTCTTAGACTAGTTTGACACATTTTTATTATGGTTCCTACATATTACACAATCTTATTTCGATGAAGGAAAAGAAAAAGTTATTGCGTTCATAGCTTGGCAGATATGAGTGCATCAAAATTGCCCTTAAAAATTCAGCATTGGGTGTTTGCGTTGGAGAAAAATTCAGTTAGCTCGGTTTACCTCCGTACTCTCAGTAAAAAAATGCAAATTTAGTAAAAAAAAAAGTCACGAATATTGCACCCTAAAAAAGATTTGCATACCTTTAGGCTTAAGGTTTTAAAGAAATTGTGTTAATTATTATAACAACAATTTGTTAATAAATTGTTGACAGCTGTTTTTAAAAGTGAATAAGAATTAAAAAAAACAAAATCATATGTTTTAATAAAAGAAAATGTACCTATAGAAGAAAACCGCTTAAATTAAAAACAAAATTTGCAACGAGAAAATAATTAACGTTAATAAATATTGTAATAAAATTTAAAGTATAATTCTAAAAATTATTTTATTTTCTGTGTCATATAGTGAATTGTGCCATTAGTAGCTTAAGACGTCAACCTCATAAGCATATTTTAGAATTGGATGATGTAGTTAAAGAAATGATAGTTGATGAATAAAATGCTTAAATATTATTTACACATATGAGTATTTTTTATTCGAGCTGGGAGGGAATAACCAATTTTTAGCATTTCTTTAATTAAATTTTACTAGTATTTTCAATGAGAATTATATTTATACGAAATTTTTTCATTCAGGTTACATACAAGACGACGCATTTCAACCAAAATTGTAAGTGTTTTCTTTTTTTCATTAATAGGCGTGTGCCAAATTTAATCAATCTATTGAGAACTGCGCCCTGTACATTGAAAAGAAAAATACGTGGAAAATTGGGGGTCCAAGGGAGGTACCCTAGGAGTCGACGGATTTCAACTAAAATTTGTAGTGCTCTTTTTTAGATCAACTTACGAACATCTGCTAAATTTTATCAAATTTCGTTGCGAATTGCGGCACATACGTTGAGAAGAAAAATAAGTGAAAACATTGGCGGTGCAAGAGAGGTGCCCCTAGGAGTCGACGGATTCAAAAATTAGTCAAGCTCTTTTTTGGATCAACTAATAGACGTTAGCCAAATTTCGTCAAATTCTATGAAGTATTGCGACCTATACATTGAGAACAAAAATTCGTGGAAAAATGGCGGTCCAAAGGAGGTACCCCAAGGAGTCGACGGATTGAACAAGAGTGGAAAATTTCATCTTTGTAGGATCACTCCTTCTATTTTTTGCAGTTAGATGTATGAAGAAATACCACTGTGAGTCGTTTTAGAAACATTATTTTTCTTTTTTTGGAAAAAAATTATTTTTTTATCAAAATTTCAAAATTTTTGTTTTTTAAAAATTCATAAAAAAATTCTTCTAATTTTTTGCAGACGTATAAAACACGAAATTTCAAACAAAATTAAAATTAAAATCTATATGCAACTTTTGATTTTATTCACAAAAGACGAAAAATGTTAATTAAATCTAAGAATTTCATAATACACACCACTTGTATGGGAGCGTCCCTAAGGTGGAGATAAAGATAATCACTACCAAATCTCATTTATTTCGTTAATTAGAGGTCCTAGAGCCTAAAGGATCAAAATCTGTAATCACTACCAACATTCCATATTTTACTTAGAAAATTGATTTTTTATATGAAAACATAAAATATCATTTATTTCGTTTATTAGAGGTCCTAGAGGCTAAAGGATCAAAATCTGTAATCACTACCAAAATTCCATATTTTACTTAGAAAATTGATTTTTTATATGAAAACATAAAATATCATTTATTTCGTTAATTAGAGGTCCTAGAGCCTAAAGGATCAAAATCTGTAATCACTACCAAAATTCCATATTTTACTTAGAAAATTGATTTTTTATATGAAAACATAAAATCTCATTTATTTCGTTAATTAGAGGTCCTAGAGCCTAAAGGATCAAAATCTGTAATCACTACCAAAATTCCATATTTTACTTAGAAAATTTATTTTTTATATGAAAACATAAAATATCATTTATTTCGTTTATTAGAGGTCCTAGAGACTAAAGGATCAAAATCACTACCAAAATTCCATATTTTACTTAGAAAATTGATTTTTTATATGAAAACATAAAATCTCATTTATTTCGTTAATTAGAGGTCCTGGAGCCTAAAGGATCAAAATCTGTAATCACTACCAAAATTCCATATTTTACTTAGAAAATTGATTTTTTATATGAAAACATAAAATATCATTTATTTCGTTAATTAGAGGTCCTAGAGCCTAAAGGATCAAAATCTGTAATCACTACCAAAATTCCATATTTTACTTAGAAAATTGATTTTTTATATGAAAACATAAAATCTCATTTATTTCGTTAATTAGAGGTCCTAGAGCCTAAAGGATCAAAATCTGTAATCACTACCAAAATTCCATATTTTACTTAGAAAATTGATTTTTTATATGAAAACATAAAATATCATTTATTTCGTTTATTAGAGGTCCTAGAGACTAAAGGATCAAAATCTGTAATCACTACCAAAATTCCATATTTTACTTAGAAAATTGATTTTTTATATGAAAACATAAAATATCATTTATTTCGTTTATTAGAGGTCCTAGATGCTAAAGGATCAAAATCTGTAATCACTACCAACATTCCATATTTTACTTAGAAAATTGATTTTTTATATGAAAACATAAAATATCATTTATTTCGTTTATTAGAGGTCCTAGAGACTAAAGGATCAAAATCTGTAATCACTACCAAAATTCCATATTTTACTTAGAAAATTGATTTTTTATATGAAAACATAAAATATCATTTATTTCGTTTATTAGAGGTCCTAGAGCCTAAAGGATTTAAAACTGTAATCACTACCAAAATTCCATATTTTACTTAGAAAATTGATTTTTTATATGAAAACATAAAATATCATTTATTTCGTTAATTAGAGGTCCTAGAGCCTAAAGGATCAAAATCTGTAATCACTACCAAAATTCCATATTTTACTTAGAAAATTGATTTTTTATATGAAAACATAAAATCTCATTTATTTCGTTAATTAGAGGTCCTAGAGCCTAAAGGATCAAAATCTGTAATCACTACCAAAATTCCATATTTTACTTAGAAAATTGATATTTTATATGAAAACATAAAATCTCATTTATTTCGTTAATTAGAGGTCCTAGAGCCTAAAGGATCAAAATCTGTAATCACTACCAAAATTCCATATATTACTTAGACAATTGAAATTTTATATGAAAACATAAAATATCATTTATTTCGTTAATTAGAGGTCCTAGAGCCTAAATCGCTACCAAAATTCCATATTTTACTTAGAAAATTGATTTTTTATATGAAAACATAAAATCTCATTTATTTCGTTAATAAGAGGTCGTAGAGCCTAAAGGATCAAAATCTGTAATTTTTATATGAAAACATAAAATATCATTTATTTCGTTAATTAGAGGTCCTAGAGCCTAAAGGATCAAAATCTGTAATCACTACCAAAATTCCATATTTTACTTAGAAAATTGATTTTTTATATGAAAACATAAAATATCATTTATTTCGTTAATTAGAGGTCCTAGAGCCTAAAGGATCAAAATCTGTAATCACTACCAAAATTCCATATTTTACTTAGAAAATTGATTTTTTATATGAAAACATAAAATATCATTTATTTCGTTAATTAGAGGTCCTAGAGCCTAAAGGAATGAAACTACCAAAATTCCATATTTTACTTAGAAAATTGATTTTTTATATGAAAACATAAAATATCATTTATTTCGTTAATTAGAGGTCCTAGAGCCTAAAGGATCCAAATCTGCAATCACTACCAAAATTCCATATTTTACTTAGAAAATTAATTTTTTAAATGAAAACATAAAATATCATTTATTTCGTTAATTAGAGGTCCTAGAGCCTAAAGGATCAAAATCTGTAATCACTACCAAAATTCCATATTTTACTTAGAAAATTGATTTTTTATATAAAAACATAAAATCTCATTTATTTCGTTAATTAGAGGTCCTAGAGCCAAAAGGATCAAAATCTGTAATCACTACCAAAATTCCATATTTTACTTAGAAAATTGATTTTTTATATGAAAACATAAAATCTCATTTATTTCGTTAATTAGAGGTCCTAGAGCCTAAAGGATCAAAATCTGTAATCACTACCAAAATTCCATATTTTACTTAGAAAATTGATTTTTTATATGAAAACATAAAATATAATTTATTTCGTTAATTAGAGGTCCTAGAGCCTAAAGGATTGAAATCCGTAATCACTACCAAAATTCAATATTTTACTTAGAAAATTGATTTTTTATATGAAAACATAAAATCTCATTTATTTCGTTAATTAGAGGTCCTAGAGCCTAAAGGATCCAAATCTGCAATCACTACCAAAATTCCATATTTTACTTAGAAAATTAATTTTTTAAATGAAAACATATAATATCATTTATTTCGTTAATTAGAGGTCCTAGAGCCTAAAGGATCAAAATCTGTAATCACTACCAAAATTCCATAGTTTACTTAGAAAATTGATTTTTTATATGAAAACATAAAATCTCATTTATTTCGTTAATTAGAGGTCCTAGAGCCTAAAGGATCAAAATCTGTAATCACTACCAAAATTCCATATTTTACTTAGAAAATTGATTTTTTATATGAAAACATAAAATATAATTTATTTCGTTAATTAGAGGTCCTAGAGCCTAAAGGATTGAAATCCGTAATCCCTACCAAAATTCAATATTTTACTTAGAAAATTGATTTTTTATATGAAAACATAAAATCTCATTTATTTCGTTAATTAGAGGTCCTAGAGCCTAAAGGATCAAAATCTGCAATCACTACCAAAATTCCATATTTTACTTAGAAAATTGATTTTTTATATGAAAACATAAAATCTCATTTATTTCGTTAATTAGAGGTCCTAGAGCCAAAAGGATCAAAATCTGTAATCACTACCAAAATTCCATATTTTACTTAGAAAATTGATTTTTTATATAAAAACATAAAATCTGCTTTATTTCGTTAATTAGAGGTCCTAGAGCCTAAAGGATCAAAATCTGCAATCACTACCAAAATTCCATATTTTACTTAGAAAATTAATTGTTTATATGAAAACATAAAATATCATTTATTTCGTTAATTAGAGGTCCTAGAGGCTAAAGGATCAAAATCTGTAATCACTACCAAAATTCCATATTTTACTTAAAAAAATGATTTTTTATATGAAAACATAAAATATCATTTATTTCGTTAATTAGAGGTCCTAGAGGCTAAAGGATCAAAATCTGTAATCACTACCAAAATTCCATATTTTACTTAGAAAATTGATTTTTTATATGAAAACATAAAATATCATTTATTTCGTTAATTAGAGGTCCTAGAGCCTAAAGGATCAAAATCTGTAATCACTACCAAAATTCCATATTTTACTTAAAAAATTGATTTTTTATATGAAAACATAAAATATCATTTATTTCGTTAATTAGAGGTCCTAGAGCCTAAAGGATCAAAATCTGTAATCACTACCAAAATTCCATATTTTACTTAGAAAATTGATTTTTTATATGAAAACATAAAATATCATTTACTTCGTTAATTAGAGGTCCTAGAGCCTAAAGGATTGAAATCTGTAATCACTACCAAAATTCCATATTTTACTTAAAAAATTGATTTTTTATATGAAAACATAAAATATCATTTATTTCGTTAATTAGAGGTCCTAGAGGCTAAAGGATCAAAATCTGTAATCACTACCAAAATTCCATATTTTACTTAGAAAATTGATTTTTTATATGAAAACATAAAATATCATTTATTTCGTTAATTAGAGGTCCTAGAGCCTAAAGGATCAAAATCTGTAATCACTACCAAAATTCCATATTTTACTTAGAAAATTAATTTTTTAAATGAAAACATAAAATATCATTTATTTCGTTAATTAGAGGTCCTAGAGCCTAAAGGATCAAAATCTGTAATCACTACCAAAATTCCATAGTTTACTTAGAAAATTGATTTTTTATATGAAAACATAAAATCTCATTTATTTCGTTAATTAGAGGTCCTAGAGCCTAAAGGATCAAAATCTGTAATCACTACCAAAATTCCATATTTTACTTAGAAAATTGATTTTTTATATGAAAACATAAAATATAATTTATTTCGTTAATTAGAGGTCCTAGAGCCTAAAGGATTGAAATCCGTAATCCCTACCAAAATTCAATATTTTACTTAGAAAATTGATTTTTTATATGAAAACATAAAATCTCATTTATTTCGTTAATTAGAGGTCCTAGAGCCTAAAGGATCAAAATCTGCAATCACTACCAAAATTCCATATTTTACTTAGAAAATTGATTTTTTATATAAAAACATAAAATCTCATTTATTTCGTTAATTAGAGGTCCTAGAGCCAAAAGGATCAAAATCTGTAATCACTACCAAAATTCCATATTTTACTTAGAAAATTGATTTTTTATATAAAAACATAAAATCTGCTTTATTTCGTTAATTAGAGGTCCTAGAGCCTAAAGGATCAAAATCTGCAATCACTACCAAAATTCCATATTTTACTTAGAAAATTAATTGTTTATATGAAAACATAAAATATCATTTATTTCGTTAATTAGAGGTCCTAGAGGCTAAAGGATCAAAATCTGTAATCACTACCAAAATTCCATATTTTACTTAAAAAAATGATTTTTTATATAAAAACATAAAATCTCATTTATTTCGTTAATTAGAGCTCCTAGAGCCAAAAGGATCAAAATCTGTAATCACTACCAAAATTCCATATTTTACTAAGAAAATTGATTTTTTTATATGAAAACATAAAATCTCATTTATTTCGTTAATTAGAGGTCCTAGAGCCAAAAGGATCAAAATCTGTAATCACTACCAAAATTCCATATTTTACTTAGAAAATTGATTTTTTATATGAAAACATAAAATCTCATTTATTTCGTTAATTAGAGGTCCTAGAGCCTAAAGGATCAAAATCTGTAATCACTACCAAAATTCCATATTTTACTTAGAAAATTGAATTTTTATATGAAAACATAAAATATCATTTATTTCGTTAATTAGAGGTCCTAGAGCCTAAAGGATTGAAATCTGTAATCACTACCAAAATTCAATATTTTACTTAGAAAATTGATTTTTTATATGAAAACATAAAATATCATTTATTTCGTTAATTAGAGGTCCTAGAGCCTAAAGGATCAAAATCTGTAATCACTACCAAAATTCCATATTTTACTTAGAAAATTGATTTTTTATATGAAAACATAAAATCTCATTTATTTCGTTAATCACTACCAAAATTGCATATATTACTTAGAAAATTAATTTTTTATATGAAAACATAAAGTCTCATTTATTTCGTTAATTAGAGGTCCTAGAGCCTAAAGGATCAAAATCTATAATCACTACCAAAATTCCAAATTTTACTTAGAAAATTGATTTTTTATATGAAAACATAAAATATCATTTATTTCGTTAATTAGAGGTCCTAGAGCCTAAAGGATCAAAATCTGTAATCACTACCAAAATTCCATATTTTACTTAGAAAATTGATTTTTATATGAAAACATAAAATCTCATTTATTTCGTTAATTAGAGGTCCTAGAGCCTAAAGGATCAGAATCTGTAATCACTACCAAAATTCCATATTTTACTTAGAAAATTGATTTTTTATATGAAAACATAAAATATCATTTATTTCGTTAATTAGAGGTCCTAGAGCCTAAAGGATCAAAATCTGTAATCACTACCAAAATTCCATATTTTACTTAGAAAATTGATTTTTTATATGAAAACATAAAATATCATTTATTTCGTTAATCAGAGGTCCTAGAGCCTAAAGGATCAAAATCTGTAATCACTACCAAAATTCCATATTTTACTTAAAAAATTGATTTTTTATATGAAAACATAAAATCTCATTTATTTCGTTAATTAGAGGTCCTAGAGCCTAAAGGATCAAAACCTGTTTTCACTACCAAAATTCCATATTTTTCTTAGAAAATTGATTTTTTATATAAAAACATAAAATCTCATTTATTTCGTTAATTAGAGGTCCTAGAGCCTAAAGGATCAAAATCTGTAATCACTACCAAAATTCCATATTTTTCTTAGAAAATTGATTTTTTATATGAAAACATAAAATCTCATTTATTTCGTTAATTAGAGGTCCTAGAGCCTAAAGGATCAAAATCTGTAATCACTACCAAAATTCCATATTTTAATTAGAAAATTGATTTTTTATATGAAAACATAAAATATCATTATATGAAAACATAAAATATCATTTATTTCGTTAATTAGAGGTCCTAGAGCCTAAAGGATCAAAATCTGTAATCACTACCAAAATTGCATATATTACTTAGAAAATTGATTTTTTATATGAAAACATAAAATATCATTTATTTCGTTAATAAGAGGTCCTAGAGCCTAAAGGATCAAAATCTGTAATCACTACCAAAATTCCATATTTTACTTAGAAAATTGATTTTTTATATGAAAACATAAAATATCATTTATTTCGTTAATTAGAGGTCCTAGAGCCTAAAGGATCAAAATCTGTAATCACTACCAAAATTCCATATTTTACTTAGAAAATTGATTTTTTATATGAAAACATAAAATATCATTTATTTCTTTAATAAGAGGTCCTAGAGCCTAAAGGATTGAAATCTGTAATCACTACCAAAATTCCATATTTTACTTAGAAAATTGATTTTTTATATGAAAACATAAAATCTCATTTATTTCGTTAATTAGAGGTCCTAGAGCCTAAAGGATCAAAATCTGTAATCACTACCAAAATTCCATATTTTACTTAGAAAATTGATTTTTTATATGAAAACATAAAATATCATTTATTTCGTTAATTAGAGGTCCTAGAGCCTAAAGGAGCAAAATCTGTAATCACTACCAAAATTCCATGTTTTACTTAGAAAATTGATTTTTTATATGAACACATAAAATATCATTTATTTCGTTAATTAGAGGTCCTAGAGCCTAAAGGATCAAAATCTGTAATCACTACCAAAATTCCATGTTTTACTTAGAAAATTAATTTTTTATATGAAAACATAAAATCTCATTTATTTCGTTAATTAGAGGTCCTAGAGCCTAAAGGATCAAAATCTGTAATCACTACCAAAATTCCATATTTTACTTAGAAAATTGATTTTTTATATGAAAACATAAAATATCATTTATTTCGTTAATTAGAGGTCCTAGAGCCTAAAGGAGCAAAATCTGTAATCACTACCAAAATTCCATGTTTTACTTAGAAAATTGATTTTTTATATGAACACATAAAATATCATTTATTTCGTTAATTAGAGGTCCTAGAGCCTAAAGGATCAAAATCTGTAATCACTACCAAAATTCCATATTTTACTTAGAAAATTGATTTTTATATGAAAACATAAAATATCATTTATTTCGTTAATTAGAGGTCCTAGAGCCTAAAGGATCAAAATCTGTAATCACTACCAAAATTCCATATTTTACTTAGAAAATTGATTTTTTATATAAAAACATAAAATCTCATTTATTTCGTTAATTGGAGGTCCTAGAGCCTAAAGGATCAAAATCTGTAATCACTACCAAAATTCCATATTTTACTTAGAAAATTGATTTTTTATATGAAAACATAAAATATCATTTATTTCGTTAATTAGAGGTCCTAGAGCCTAAAGGATCAAAATCTGTAATCACTACCAAAATTCCATATTTTACTTAGAAAATTGATTTTTTATATGAAAACATAAAATATCATTTATTTCGTTAATTAGAGGTCCTAGAGCCTAAAGGATCAAAATCTGTAATCACTACCAAAATTCCATATTTTACTTAGAAAATTGATTTTTTATATGAAAACATAAAATCTCATTTATTTCGTTAATTAGAGGTCCTAGAGCCTAAAGGATCAAAATCTGTAATCACTACCAAAATTCCATATTTTACTTAGAAAATTGATTTTTTATATGAAAACATAAAATCTCATTTATTTCGTTAATTAGAGGTCCTAGAGCCTAAAGGATCAAAATCTGTAATCACTACCAAAATTCCATATTTTACTTAGAAAATTGATTTTTTATATGAAAACATAAAATCTCATTTATTTCGTTAATTAGAGGTCCTAGAGCCTAAAGGATCAAAATCTGTAATCACTACCAAAATTCCATATTTTACTTAGAAAATTGATTTTTTATATGAAAACATAAAATATCATTTATTTCGTTAATTAGAGGTCCTAGAGCCTAAAGGATCAAAATCTGTAATCACTACCAAAATTCCATGTTTTACTTAGAAAATTGATTTTTTATATGAACACATAAAATATCATTTATTTCGTTAATTAGAGGTCCTAGAGCCTAAAGGATCAAAATCTGTAATCACTACCAAAATTCCATGTTTTACTTAGAAAATTAATTTTTTATATGAAAACATAAAATCTCATTTATTTCGTTAATTAGAGGTCCTAGAGCCTAAAGGATCAAAATCTGTAATCACTACCAAAATTCCATATTTTACTTAGAAAATTGATTTTTTATATGAAAACATAAAATATCATTTATTTCGTTAATTAGAGGTCCTAGAGCCTAAAGGATCAAAATCTGTAATCACTACCAAAATTCCATATTTTACTTAGAAAATTGATTTTTTATATGAAAACATAAAATATCATTTATTTCGTTAATTAGAGGTCCTAGAGCCTAAAGGATCAAAATCTGTAATCACTACCAAAATTCCATATTTTACTTAGAAAATTGATTTTTTATATGAAAACATAAAATATCATTTATTTCGTTAATTAGAGGTCCTAGAGCCTAAAGGATCAAAATCTGTAATCACTACCAAAATTCCATATTTTACTTAGAAAATTGATTTTTTATATGAAAACATAAAATATCATTTATTTCGTTAATTAGAGGTCCTAGAGCCTAAAGGATCAAAATCTGTAATCACTACCAAAATTCCATATTTTACTTAGAAAATTGATTTTTTATATGAAAACATAAAATATCATTTATTTCGTTAATTAGAGGTCCTAGAGCCTAAAGGATCAAAATCTGTAATCACTACCAAAATTCCATATTTTACTTAGAAAATTGATTTTTTATATGAAAACATAAAATATCGTTTATTTCGTTAATTAGAGGTCCTAGAGCCTAAAGGATCAAAATCTGTAATCACTACCAAAATTCCATATTTTACTTAGAAAATTGATTTTTTATATGAAAACATAAAATATCATTTATTTCGTTAATTAGAGGTCCTAGAGCCTAAAGGATCAAAATCTGTAATCACTACCAAAATTCCATATTTTACTTAGAAAATTGATTTTTTATATGAAAACATAAAATATCATTTATTTCGTTAATTAGAGGTCCTAGAGCCTAAAGGATCAAAATCTGTAATCACTACCAAAATTCCATATTTTACTTAGAAAATTGATTTTTTATATGAAAACATAAAATATCATTTATTTCGTTAATTAGAGGTCTTAGAGCCTAAAGAATCAAAATCTGTAATCACTACCAAAATTCCATATTTTACTTAGAAAATTGATTTTTTATATGAAAACATAAAATATCATTTATTTCGTTAATTAGAGGTCCTAGAGCCTAAAGGATCAAAATCTGTAATCACTACCAAAATTCCATATTTTACTTAGAAAATTGATTTTTTATATGAAAACATAAAATATCATTTATTTCGTTAATTAGAGGTCCTAGAGCCTAAAGGATCAAAATCTGTAATCACTACCAAAATTCCATATTTTACTTAGAAAATTGATTTTTTATATGAAAACATAAAATTTCATTTATTTCGTTAATTAGAGGTCCTAGAGCCTAAAGGATCAAAATCTGTAATCACTACCAAAATTCCATATTTTACTTAGAAAATTGATTTTTTATATGAAAACATAAAATATCATTTATTTCGTTGATTAGAGGTCCTAGAGCCTAAAGGATCAAAATCTGTAATCACTACCAAAATTCCATATTTTACTTAGAAAATTGATTTTTTATATGAAAACATAAAATATCATTTATTTCGTTAATTAGAGGTCCTAGAGCCTAAAGGATCAAAATCTGTAATCACTACCAAAATTCCATATTTTACTTAGAAAATTGATTTTTTATATGAAAACATAAAATATCATTTATTTCGTTAATAAGAGGTCCTAGAGCCTAAAGGATCAAAATCTGTAATCACTACCAAAATTCCATATTTTACTTAGAAAATTGATTTTTTATATGAAAACATAATATATCATTTATTTCGTTAATTAGAGGTCCTAGAGCCTAAAGGATCAAAATCTGCAATCACTACCAAAATTCCATATTTTACTTAGAAAATTGATTTTTTATATGAAAACATAAAATATCATTTATTTCATTAATTAGAGGTCCTAGAGCCTAAAGGATCAAAATCTGTAATCACTACCAAAATTCCATATTTTACTTAGAAAATTGATTTTTTATATGAAAACATAAAATATCATTTATTTCGTTAATTAGAGGTCTTAGAGCCTAAAGAATCAAAATCTGTAATCACTACCAAAATTCCATATTTTACTTAGAAAATTGATTTTTTATATGAAAACATAAAATATCATTTATTTCGTTAATTAGAGGTCCTAGAGCCTAAAGGATCAAAATCTGTAATCACTACCAAAATTCCATATTTTACTTAGAAAATTGATTTTTTATATGAAAACATAAAATATCATTTATTTCGTTAATTAGAGGTCCTAGAGCCTAAAGGATCAAAATCTGTAATCACTACCAAAATTCCATATTTTACTTAGAAAATTGATTTTTTATATGAAAACATAAAATATCATTTATTTCGTTAATTAGAGGTCCTAGAGCCTAAAGGATCAAAATCTGTAATCACTACCAAAATTCCATATTTTACTTAGAAAATTGATTTTTTATATGAAAACATAAAATATCATTTATTTCGTTAATTAGAGGTCCTAGAGCCTAAAGGATCAAAATCTGTAATCACTACCAAAATTCCATATTTTACTTAGAAAATTGATTTTTTATATGAAAACATAAAATATCATTTATTTCGTTAATTAGAGGTCCTAGAGCCTAAAGGATCAAAATCTGTAATCACTACCAAAATTCCATATTTTACTTAGAAAATTGATTTTTTATATGAAAACATAAAATATCATTTATTTCGTTAATTAGAGGTCCTAGAGCCTAAAGGATCAAAATCTGTAATCACTACCAAAATTCCATATTTTACTTAGAAAATTGATTTTTTATATGAAAACATAAAATATCATTTATTTCGTTAATTAGAGGTCCTAGAGCCTAAAGGATCAAAATCTGTAATCACTACCAAAATTCCATATTTTACTTAGAAAATTGATTTTTTATATGAAAACATAAAATATCATTTATTTCGTTAATTAGAGGTCCTAGAGCCTAAAGGATCAAAATCTGTAATCACTACCAAAATTCCATATTTTACTTAGAAAATTGATTTTTTATATGAAAACATAAAATATCATTTATTTCGTTAATTAGAGGTCCTAGAGCCTAAAGGATCAAAATCTGTAATCACTACCAAAATTCCATATTTTACTTAGAAAATTGATTTTTTATATGAAAACATAAAATATCATTTATTTCGTTAATTAGAGGTCTTAGAGCCTAAAGAATCAAAATCTGTAATCACTACCAAAATTCCATATTTTACTTAGAAAATTGATTTTTTATATGAAAACATAAAATAGCATTTATTTCGTTAATTAGAGGTCCTAGAGCCTAAAGGATCTGTAATCACTACCAAAATTCCATATTTTACTTAGAAAATTGATTTTTTATATGAAAACATAAAATATCATTTATTTCGTTAATTAGAGGTCCTAGAGCCTAAAGGATCAAAATCTGTAATCACTACCAAAATTCCATATTTTACTTAGAAAATTGATTTTTTATATGAAAACATAAAATCTCATTTATTTCGTTAATTAGAGGTCCTAGAGCCTAAAGGATCAAAATCTGTAATCACTACCAAAATTCCATATTTTACTTAGAAAATTGATTTTTTATATGAAAACATAAATATCATTTATTTCGTTAATTAGAGGTCCTAGAGCCTAAAGGATCAAAATCTGTAATCACTACCAAAATTCCATATTTTACTTAGAAAATTGATTTTTTATATGAAAACATAAAATATCATTTATTTCGTTAATTAGAGGTCCTAGAGCCTAAAGGATCAAAATCTGTAATCACTACCAAAATTCCATATTTTACTTAGAAAATTGATTTTTTATATGAAAACATAAAATATCATTTATTTCGTTAATTAGAGGTCCTAGAGCCTAAAGGATCAAAATCTGTAATCACTACCAAAATTCCATATTTTACTTAGAAAATTGATTTTTTATATGAAAACATAAAATATCGTTTATTTCGTTAATTAGAGGTCCTAGAGCCTAAAGGATCAAAATCTGTAATCACTACCAAAATTCCATATTTTACTTAGAAAATTGATTTTTTATATGAAAACATAAAATATCATTTATTTCGTTAATTAGAGGTCCTAGAGCCTAAAGGATCAAAATCTGTAATCACTACCAAAATTCCATATTTTACTTAGAAAATTGATTTTTTATATGAAAACATAAAATATCATTTATTTCGTTAATTAGAGGTCCTAGAGCCTAAAGGATCAAAATCTGTAATCACTACCAAAATTCCATATTTACTTAGAAAATTGATTTTTTATATGAAAACATAAAATATCATTTATTTCGTTAATTAGAGGTCTTAGAGCCTAAAGAATCAAAATCTGTAATCACTACCAAAATTCCATATTTTACTTAGAAAATTGATTTTTTATATGAAAACATAAAATATCATTTATTTCGTTAATTAGAGGTCCTAGAGCCTAAAGGATCAA